>VXAB01012030.1:746367-863427 GCA_013399175.1 Odontophorus gujanensis
GAGAGAGAGAGAGAGAGAAAGTAGCTTTGTCTGGCATGGTGCTGTGCTATCTCAGCTTAAGTGTGAAGCAGGGTGGTGACATTTGTCCAAGTTTACAAAACCTGTTTCCTGTATGGTGCTCTGCAGCTCTTCAGTCTCTGCATGCAGTATTGGCGTGGATGGTGATGGTGATGTGCTCAGAAAAAAGTAAGCAGGTTGCATTGTGTCTGCATGTTCAGATATAGACATATATCCAATAAAGGCATTCTTGTTGGGTGGCATTTTTCTTCTTGCCAAAACAATTGTCAGTACAACATCCTCCTTCATAACTGAGATTTTATCATTAGTTGGTACTTTGTTATCTTCTGCTATTCTGCTTGATGAATGAGAATAAACTGTGCCAGAATAAATAACTTCATGCTAAGAAGGTTGTTTGCTATAACCATACTGCTGAAACAGTGGTGTAACTTAAATTCAGTTTTTAAACTCTCTGGTTCGTTGAGAGTGCTTTGTTTGGTCATGAGAAAGGAAACTGTTATGATATTCTGGCATCTGCAAAAGCTCTTTTAGAAAGGACTGTAAGGGTTGCAGTCTCAATTTGCTGGATCTGAGGACACGGAAGGATCATGGAGGGAAGGATGAAGGGGGAGCCTGTCTGAAGCTCCTCAGGGTTCTGCACTGTTTTGTTCTGGGCCCAGGGGGCCTAAACTGATAAAGCTAGGAAACCTAAATAAGTCTCAAATGGATCTATATCTCACAGATGTTTAAGATCAAAATGAAAAATTCATTACTTCAACAGGAGAATGTTTTACTACAGAGGAGTTGGAGAGTTTAATACAAAGAGGAGACCCAAATGTGTCAGATCGTCATTGGGTGATAGCATTTTAACTATACTACCCATTCAATAAGGTTGTTGTCCTCCCTTGTTTAAATCAGATTAAAAAATAAAAAAATAAAAATCAGTTGAGAGCAGAGTCTTGTGACACTGGAAACTGAAGTCTGTCTTTTATCTTCTGACTAGCCATTGTGTACAGAGGTTCATAGTTAGTTAAAATGACCAGTGTGCCAGGTGTATCAGGGATGGTCAGATTTTCAGAATGGAAAAAAGGGTAAAACACAGAGCAGAGAAGCATTTGAATTGCTTGTGCCCTGCTGTAGTCAGCTATGATAGAACAAAAGGGAAGAATGTGATTCTCTGTTATCATTTGGTCTGGAAAGCAAAGTATATTCAGATTTTTCTGTATGCAGGATTTTATCTTCCAGTTAACCAATAATACAAGTTGCAAGGTATCAACGTAGACAGTCTGTTTCCTATAAAAGATGGGAAAAATTCCACTGCACTTATTTCTCACCCAAGATGTTTAATTTGCCATTATGAAATGGGATATTGAACAATTCTAATTTCAGCTGATGGATTTCAGGGTTCATCCTCAGGACCAAACTGATACCTTGTAGTACTCTGGGCACTGTATCCTCTAGGTGTTCTTCTACAAAACCCTTATTCTGGAAAAATGTACAAAAAAGATGAGTCGGGATTCTTGTGAGGATTTGTGATGACAAGGAAGCCTTGTCTGTGGAAAGATGAGGCAACCAGCTTCGGAGATGGGCAATTCTGTAAGCTGTTTGTATCTGTCTGCCTCTTGAAAACAGGAAGAAAGAGAACACTGCAGTTTTAAAAATCAACAGTAATACAGATTGTGCAAAAGTGATTATTGTTATTTTTTGTGTGTGGTTGCATAAAATCTTTTAAAATGTTTGTATCGTAGCCTCATTTGTGGTCAGTTTCTCATGGATTTATGGCTTTTATTCTGGCTGTACTGCATGAAAAATTCACACCTAGTTCTCATTAGAGTAAAATGCAGTGTTCCAGCGTGTGAATGACAAAAATATATTACAAAAGTATATTGCAACAGAAAGAGCTGTCACAAAGAAATTTTTGTTTTTTATTGAGAGAAAAGATTTTTCTGCCATGCATTTACCATGGGCCTATGGGATTCAGAGACTGCAATCCCTTTAACAATCTAGAAGAGACAACAGGACCCTTGCTAATTTGTCTGATTCCCTCCCTCTGGAATCAATTTTGGCTGTATTTTATAAATATTTAACATGACCTGGTGACAATGTATTCATGTGGAACAGAGGATTGCATGTGGGTATGAATTGATCAGTAGAGGCTGATGTCCAGATGAAATCAAGCAAATACTTCTTTATTTATGACTAGATGCTTTTAGAAGGTTTATTTGTCTTAAGATTTTGAACCATTATAAATAATGTTAAAAAATAGGTATTTTTCTTTCCTGAAAATGCTTTTATTAAGAAACAAAAATACATACCAGGTGCTTGTTTGTTTAGCAGTTTGCTTGATAAATGCCTTCAGAGCTGGGAATTGTCTTTCACTGAATTTTGTACAGGTAATAAGAGAAAAGCTGCAGATTGAAGTCTTTCTATTGCTTACAAATTCTGCTTGTTGATGTCTGGACCACACCTCTCTACTGTTCAATTCTTCTTGGCAATGGCTTATTACTTAGTACAAAGTGTTTAATTCCATGTTTTTCATTTCACTTGACTGGAAATAGAAAAACAAGTACAAAAGGTTTGCTTAAGTAGTAACAATAATTGCCAACTATTACCAGTATTTTCCAGTTCTGTAATTTTTCTCAAGAGTTCATTCTGGAGCATGATTAATGCAGGCTAAATATTAAGGTTAGCTCACAAAGGAGCTAGCAGAATGCTAAGCATTCTTACTAGAGGCTGGACATGGGTGCCTTGTAAGATACAGACATCTGGTTCCTTGTAGGAATTGGTTCCTGAGGCTTCAGTAGTTAGAGAAGGTTTGCACTGAAAGTGATGTGGGTGAGGTTTTTTTTAACCTGACTTTTCCCCTATAAGAAATGCAGATTTCAGGCAAATTAGATTACTTATCAGCTTATGCTGATTTAGTTTATTTCTTCCCAAAACAAGACTTCTAAAAATGTGTTTTGGTTACACATTTGCAAAAAGTAGATTAATTTCTTTTTCTTTTTTTTTTTTGCCATTTGTAGCTGTTTCAGTTAAATTAATATTCTGAAAATGAGATCTTTCATATTGGATTGAATAAATTGCTGAGACTGGTGCTGAGTGATTTCATTGAAAACTTTCAGAAATAAGATATTTTGTAAGACAAAAGCATAATATTTTTGCTATTCTGCTCTCAGAAATGCATTAGCATGTTCTAGAGTGCTGTTGAATCAAGTAAACTGGGAGGGACCACAGGGTCTTTCTAGTCCCACTCTCTGAGTCTGCCCAGGGAAAGCTCATCTCAGATCAGATGGGTTGCTCAGGGCTTGATTTGTTTGGGTGATAACCTGCCCCCAGGACAGAGACTGGACAACTTTGTTCATCTGTCCATAGAATATAGAATCTTTTCCTTAAATTCTATCTTAAAACCTCTTGTTTTTCAGCATATGTCCATTACCTCCTGTCCTTCTGCAGTGCATCACTCTGAAGTGCCTGACTCCGTCATCTTTGTGCCCTTCTTGTAGATACTGCGGACATACTCGTAGCTCCCCCTCCAAGGCAGAGCAACCAGTTGTGTGATTCTGCTTGCTGCGGAGATCTAGACTAAATTACTATTTGCCATGGTTTGTGAATTATGTTTCAGCAGGGTAAAAGTGGAGTCATAATATTCTGTTCTTTTGTTTTCTTTGCATTGTTTATAAGGTGTTGGTACAGTACTGATTTTAGCAAGTGCGTAGTGTAGTCTGGAAATAGCAGGGACTCAGTCTTGGGCCTTAATGTATTATGGATAGGCTCCAGTAGCTGAAGAACAAAATTACTTTAAGAAGATGTACAGGGTAACTTATCTAACAAACTGGAGGTTCTTTAAAACACACAAAGAACAAATTATACAGTGTAAAAGCCATGCTGTGCTTTAAGATTGTACCTTTTCAAATCCTGTGCTGTATGCATCATTCCAGTATGTTTCTGCTGGGCTCAGTAGAAGAAAGGTGAATTTGGAAAGGTCAAGAGAATGCTGAGAACAAGTGCAAGACTTGGCTACATGTTAGAGATGGAAATAAATATCACTCAGTAATTCAGATATGGGTATATTTTAGAACACTCCCTTATAGTAGTGCCTGTTTTGTGCCACCACTGAGAATGAAGAAAAATAGCCTCTCTTGAATTATTATTATTTTTAGGTAGCGACCTAAGGAAAAGACAGGACTTTCAAGAACTCTCAAAGGAAATACTTCTGACTATGACAGGAGATTGATTGCTCATCACAGCTGGGATTAAGTGCATTGAATTTCAGTGTCAGAATATTTTATCATTTGTATTCAGATGTTACTTTAAATACACTGGCCTTGGAAATATTAATGAGGTAAAGAAAATGATAAAGCTTGCCTGCTGTTTGGCCTTTTCGTGCATCTCTTTAATTGTTCTGCCAACCAGAAAGTTAAACAATGACAAATTGGGTTGTGAATCTATGTGCTGGCTGTTCTTCTTCCTGGTATCATGAGAGATTTTTGCTGGATGGACCAGAAATAAAGCAAAATAGGTTTCCTCACAGTGTGTGTCTAGGTTTTAGCACTGAGGTGATAAAATATCCTCAATCTTATAAGACTTGTAAAACTTGAAATTAAAAGAATGGCTTTATGTGATTTTAAGGACTGTTATTAAATGGCCAATGGTTTGTCGACCTCTTGTTGCAAAGCTCCTGTTAGTCATGTTTCTGAGTTATGGCAATAACTGTAATTATTTCTTGATGAGAGAAGTCGACTGTAGGCTGGCTAACCAGAAATCCTGTCCCAGGAGATGCGGTTTGCTGGGTGATCTCAGACATCAGGGAAATCTGTTTGCCAGCCAACCCTGGTGGTACTTCCAGTAGAAAACAGCGTTAACAGTACATCTGTGTCCCTAATATTTTCCAGCTAACTCTTGAAGACTGACAGATCCGTGTATGTTTCTTGTTCTACAAAATAACTGCAAATATAAAACAGCGCACATCAGTTTTAATACTTAGGGGCAGTAGTAATATCTTATGATCTAAATCTTAAGTATATTCAGGGAATAATGCTTAATGCCCAAAGCATGACCTGGATGGGACTTGTTTTAGGTTCTTTCATTGGAAGATACTACTGCCCTTTTCCTCTGCAATGTGTGGTGGTTACAGACCAGAGTAGCCTCAATTTCTATCAAGCTCCTGCCTGTGCAGTTTTCCAATGTGGCTTGAAAATGCACTGCCAAGTAACCATGGCAGCAACTGGTATGTACTTCCATTTGAATTCCTTTAAGTTACAGTACACATAGCTGTTTTTCTTCCTGTATTAAACTGGTGCTAAACATCTGATTTTATTTTATCCGGGTATGATGGTTCAGTCTACCTCATGCATTAAGTGTGCAGTGACACGTATTCAACTCCTTAGAGTTTTCCAAGAATAGGATAATGCTGTGATTAGTAGTTTGTGACTACCGTTTTTTATAAAAAGCAGTTTTCAGATAGAAAAAATGTTAGATTAACCATAAAAACAACCTCTATGTAGCCTCTAGAATAAATGAAGCAACTTGTGATTTGCTTTCTGTGTTTCAGTGCTGAATGTTTTCTTAAGAGTTGGTTCTTTCTGTTGGTCACCAAAATCTTTATTTGCTCTAAAAATGTGCACTGGTTGTGTGTCTCTGCCATCTGTAACATGGTAGGAAAGGTAACTGGTCATTTTCACAGTCCTGGATCACTAGTGACTGAAATTTAGAATTAATACTAAGAAAAGAAGAAAAGGAAGAGAAAATGAAAGGAAAAGGAAGGCAAGAAAGTGAAAATGATTTAGCCTAGTTAGATGCATCCAACTAATGAGTTAACATGCAGTTTTCTTGACAATTATTATTCTAGGACAAGGATGTCATTTCCTGTAGAAATTTCCAGGTGTTATTTCATTGAATTTGTTTCTTTTATGGGTTGGCGTTACATCTTTATGTAAGAGCTACTGTTGCCGAAGACAGGAGGAATCTTTATGTCTGAATCCAGGATTCTCAACAACCTTTAGGTTGGGTGAAAAGCTCTTTGCTGGAGTACAGTAGTTCCTGGTGAAGGGTATTTTGTGGATCAAACAGTGATGGCATGAGAAATTGTTTGTTTAGTGTCATGCCCTTGGATGAAACTTACAGTTTTATACAAGTAATAGTAGCATAGAACAGAGTCCTCTTTCCGGCAATGTGTATGTGTAAGACTTGAGCTTCCCATTAAGCCACTGATCTTCAAATGTATCGATTTTCTTAATCTTGGAGGAACTAAGAGCAGTTCTGATTTACACAATTTGAACTTGATATAAGAGCAAGGCTGAGTTATTAATTCCACTGAGATTACCTATGTACAACAAGCCTCACATTTTATAAGGCATGTTCTGAATAAGCCCTATTTTGAGTATGCTTTAGAATTAAATAATAAGTTAAAAATAATGAGTTTCTGGACAGTTTTAATACAGTTCTGGGGGAGAGCATAGTCGCTAAGGCACTGTGGTTAAAATGTCTGAATTAACCACCCAAGAAGTAAAAGACTGCAGCCTGGGATAGCTTTATTGTTGCTATGAAATTGAAGGCATGCATACAAATAATGAGAACAATAAGGGGCAAGTGTTTACTGGGCATTAGAGAGATGTTTATTATACCTTCTACAGCATAAGCAGAAAGTGCAAATTATCTCCAGATTTTAAAGGCATTGTAAAATAATTAAACACAAATACTAAGGATCTTCCTGGAACTGCAAATCTAGAAAATGTTCCTCTGAGGATTCTTATTTCATTCTTTACATTGCTTACTAAGCTACGATACCACAGCTCTGGATTTAGCCACACAGAGAGCTACAGTGCCATGAAGTTGTCCTGATTCTCATTCTTAGCTTGTAATTCCTGTTGGGAGAGCAAGGTCTGTGCACTGGGACATGGCAAGTTGACTGCAAGTTTTGTAGCTCTGTCATTTTGCTTTTGGTTAGGATGATAAAAACTCATGTGGAGGTAGGATAAAAAGCCTTTGAGATCATTCTTTCTCTGTTCCTGGAGCAAGTTTCTCAGGAGATGCTCTCTGTTTGCAGTGAGCGATGAAGAGGCACCTTTGTCCCACTGCACCAAAACATTAATTTGTTAGTTAAACATCCTGTGAAACATCTCCTGGAGAAGCTGGCAGCCCATGACTTGGACAGGTACACACTTTGCTGGGTAAAGAACCAGCTGGATGGCCAGGCCTGCAGAGTGATGGTGAATGGAGTTAAATCCATCTGACAACCGGTCATGTGTGATGTTCCCTAGGGGCTGGTATTGGGGTCTATACTTTTCAATATCCTCATTGATGACCTGGATGAAGTGCACCCTCAGTAATTTTGCAGATGACACCAACTTGGCTGGAAGTGTCAATCCTCCTGGAGAGATCTGGACAGGCTGGATTGCTGGCCAATGGGATGAAGTTCAGCAAAACCAAGTGCTGAGTCCTGAGTGTGAACTAATTCAGTAGGGTGAATCAGTAGCAGCCAGACCAAAATAAGTTTGAGGAAAGTAGAAAAGTGGGGGAAAGAATGATATGGACAGGATAGTGGTGCATATGAAACCTCCCATTTTTGTAGTATTACCTAGGTCATCTTAGCTGTAATGTCACCTCAGTGAGCTTGTATGATCTGTATGAATGACTGGGAGAACCAGAACCTTTTGGGGTAGGTTATGTCCCTGGAATTGGTAAATGTGAATGTCACTATTAGTATCCAGTGTCCAGTTTGTATAGGCAGCATGGAACTGATAAAATTTTTTCCCTCAGTTTAAGCTGCAGGTCCTTACTCAGCCATGCAATTCACCTGCTTCCTCTACTTGATTTCTTCTGCCAGGGAATGGAGAGCTCTTGTGCTTGCAGAAGGGTGTCCTTAAAGAGCTACCAGCTCTGTTCTGTTCCTATGCCCTTAAGGACAATTTCCTAGGAGATCCCATCCAGCAGTTCCTTGAGCACCCAGAAGTCTGCTCCCCTGAAGTTCAGGGTCCTGACTCTACTTTTTGATAGGACTGCATTCCTCCATATCTTAAACTCCACCAGGGCATGATCACTACAGCCCAGGGCTGCCTCCAATCTTATCCTCTCTAATGCTCTCCTCTTCAATTGTGAGCACCAGGTCCAGTAAGGCTTCACCTCAGGTCAGTCTGTCCACTACCTGGATCTGGAAGTTATCCTCAACACACTCCAGGAATCTTCTGGATTGTCTGCTACCCACTGTGCCACTATCCTAGCAGATATCTGAGTGGCTGAAAAACTTGTCTGGACTACTTCTATTTCTTCTATAAATACCACAGATGATCCTTCATTTTTCAGAAAGTTTTCATCAGTCTTGAATTGGCTTTCACCCTAAGGTAGTTATCTCTACAATGAATGTGTCTGACAATCCCAACACGTCCATGGAATTTTGAGAGAAAAAATGTGTCCCCATCTCTACATAGGTGAGAGGTGCACAATATTTTAACTGCCCCAAGATGTACCCTTTTAAACTTGTATCTTACAAGAAAAAAAGCGAAGATGGTCCTTCGAGAAATAAACTCAGTCTTTTCAGTGGACCAGCTGGACATTCAAAGCACTTCCCCTTACCTGCCAGAAACCCATCAATTGTATTTGAAGTGAACTGTAATCAGATTTCTAGCGTCCTCCTGCAATCTCAAATCCCCATCTTGTGATTTTTTTCTCTGCTGTAAATCTTCTAGGCTTTCAAAAGTCTCCATCTGCTTGCTTATACAGAGACTTTCAGAAGCAAACAATACAAATTAACTGAGGGTGTGAATACTTCAGTGAAGCTGAAGTGCTTTTAATCAGTCTTCCTTTAGAAGATAGCACAGTTGAATACATTAAAGACATTTCTATTGTGAATGATGTGTCCACACGATGGCTCGATACTCTTTAAGTTACTCACTTAAGAAGTTTAACTTAGGTCAAGTTTCTTGTGTGCTTCTGTGGTCACTGTCCCTCTCCCTGTTGTACCCCAGGCAGTGGTGTATCACCCTGCATCGCAAAGGAGCCCATCATGCACCCCTGTGTAGTTCATAGCTGATACTTCTTGGCTCAAGTGAGATGTAAAGTAACTAAGAGCATAGCTTATTGCCAGTACATGAAGCCAGGCTGCCATCATCACTATAACTGCAGCAGTATGCAAAGTCTCAAGCAGAAATCAGGCTCCTATTATACTAGATACTAAATGAAAACAAATTAGCTGGCTCATGTACAATGAGCAGAGTATGAACAGCTGCTAGCTAGGCTGGGCTGGCAGTGAGCTGCTGCTATATTGGGTCTCCCAAGGTCCAGTCTGGTGCTTTGCCAGGGAGATCTGGTGGCCCATAGAGCCTGCATGGGAGATCTAGACCTCTGACTTGCCTGGAAGAAAGCAATGTGACAATTTCTAACCTATGCTAGATCACATGGCCAAATGAGCTGCAGCTTGTGTTACTAACTGCATTCAGAGTAACGCTAGCCACCCAAACTGAACAATTTCATTCATGCGAACATGCTCACAAGAAAGCCACGCTGTTGCAAGTTTGTGTTGCTTTGCAGTCTACATCTGGTTAAAATGTACTTCCCAGTTAAGTGCTCTGGGAATTACCTGAGGCTTATTGCCTTTTTGATCTCTTTCAAAATTCAGTAAAGTCTAATATGGCTCATAAATGATTTTCTTGCCCTCCGTTCATTGTTTTTTCTCTCCCTGGGGAAAAACAGAAAACCCTACAAATCTGTGAGATATAGTTCATTGCTTTTTCATACATTTTACCAGTTGCAGACCAAAAATATAATGTAAAATGCAGGTTCTTCTATTTGAATGCAATCTCAAAGGTTGTAGCTGTCAAACGAGTATACCTTCAAGGTTTTGAAAAAAACTGGTGTATTTTCTTGGAGAAAAATGCAACCTATGGGCTTGATTGGTTCAATAAGTAGCTTGTATTAAACTATCAGCTTCCTAAAAGGAACAGCATAATGTGCAGAAGCATTTAGTGATGAGAGAAATAATGGCTCAGTTAACTCAGAAAATATTTTCTCGGAAATATGTATTCACCTGAGATGAGTCAGCTAGACTAGAGTGGGTAGAGCCTTTATTTGCACCTGGGTTACTGAGCTTATAGTTTCATAGATACATTAGGTTGGAAAGGACCTACAAGATCATCTAGTCCAACCATCCTCCTATCACCATCCCTACCCACTAAGCTACTAAAGCTTGACAATGTAAAAACCATAGTAGTTTTTTCTTTGTTTAATATTTGTATGTTCAGTTGTTGTATGTAGTAAAATATTTTGCTTTAAATGTTATACTGGAGCTAAGACGCATAGAAGATTGTGAATTCAGCATGGACAGCTTCATGATATTTGTGGAGGCTGAAGTCACTGAACCCTCATTCAATCATTTAAATATTACTAGGAAGAGGAAAAAATGTTTTTTCCTTTGCTTTTTACCTATTCATTCTGATGAAACTTTCTAAAACAAGAAAAAAACAAAAAACAAAACAAAAAAACCAACCCAACCAGACAATCTTAACAGAGAGGACCAGGTTATGAGGTTATGAACTGAAGTGTCTAAGAAAGAAGGAGGGGGCAAGGACAAAGACAAGGAGATAAAACAGAAACTTCTGAGTTGTAATTCTGCGTCAAAACAATTAAAATCCCATGCTTTTCTTTTATTAAAACCTAATCTATCTGGAACTGCTTTGCATTTACCATAGGCTGAAAGCATACACACAGGGATTGCATGCAGTGCATACATGATCAGCTGACATATGGCAGCTTTATGCCCAGCAGTAATTTGTTCATGTGTTTGAGACATCTGATACAAACACAAGGTACTCATGTACTGGAATAATAATAATAATAAAGTGTATATATTCAGTCTTTTTTCCCTAACTCCTTGAGAAAAAACAATCACTTCTGAAAGTTCAGAGTTGGGTAACATATACCGATGCCAGCGTAATGGAGCAAAAGTTTCTTAAAACCTAGTAGAATTTTGAGTTATTGGTCTTTACTGTCCCATTTCAGCAAGGTAAGAAGAGCTACTAGCAATACAGACTTCTTTTATACCTGTTTCAAGTCACAATTTGTCTGCCAAAGCAAAGAACATGAAAGTAACCTTAGGAATTATTATATCCAGCTTTCCCTTGGCAATGATGCTCCAGTTGACTTATGCTGTTTAAAGTGTCCATTTTGCAAATGGAAAACCCTGGGGCAGTGTCATTAATATCAACACTAACTCTGGACAGTGCAGAATGAACATGTGTTGGATCAAAACAGCTGCAACAAAGGCTGTGTTGGATTGTCTCTGTTGTGGAACAAATTACTGAAAGTTTGATGACACCAAGCTGAGTGGTGCAGTCAATACACTGGAAGGGAATCCATCCACAGGGACTGCCTGGGATTGCCCACAGCACTTCAGCTGGGGCAATCCCAGGTATTTATGCAAACTGGGGAAAGAACTCCTAGAGATGAGATCAGCACTGCAGAGAAGGGCTTGGGGTTCCTGGTGGATGACAAGATGAATGTGAGTCAACAGTGCATACTTGCAGCCCGGAAAAGCAACTAAATCCTGGGCTGTGTTAAAAAAGGGGTGACCAGCAGGGAGAGGGAAGTGGCTACTCAGCTCTTGTGAGGCTCCATCTGGAGTCCTGCATCCGAGCCTGGGGTAGGGGGTTTTGAAACTAGATGACCTTTGAGGTCCTTCTCAACCCAGGCCATTCTATGATTTTTTTGATTTACGTTAGAATGTAACCAGAGCTATAAAAAATATTGGAATCAGAGAGGTCAACATTGAGATAGATCCTACATGAATGGTAACCTGATAATTACCTTTATTTATTCTTTACTGCTTGTGTTGATGACTTTTGGATTGTTTCATCTTACTCTTTTCATTTTTCTCACAGAGCTGCTCAGAAATTGAATCTGTCCTCCAAAAAGAAGAAGCACAGGCCTTCTGCGTCATCTGTTCCTGAATCTCCTCTCTTCACTACGAGCTTCAGCAGTATCCTTCAGGCTTCTCCACCCCCTGCACCGCCTTGTTTGTTGAGGGCAGTCAGCAAAGTGAAAGACACTCCTGGTGTGGGCAAGGTAGGCCTTACGAGTATTCTCAAAAGTCTTATTTTCTATAGGAGAAGATTTTCCTTCCTTGGGTGAAACACCAAGAGAATTAGAAGAATATGTCCTTTCTTGCATGACTGTACTGCAGTTGGTCCCTGCACGTGAATGAAGGACTGGCAATATTAGTTACTTATAATGTGTGAACTTGTGATTGGGTCAAAGTTGCCTTGAACTCAGGCAGCCGTAATCATGCAGCAATACATTTTGAGCTCCTGGTTACACAAAACGCACCTGCACTAGAACTGCTGTGCTACCCAGTGGTGACAGTGTCCATTCTGCTAGGGTTTATGGTGCAAGTTGGTCTCTGTGGCTGTGTAGCAACTGGGTAGCATGTGCTTGCTGTGGCATATTCTGGGCTCCTGATCCCCTTGTTCAGGTTGGTGTCTTGGCAGAACATACTGTAATTTGCTTCTGACTCATGTATCCTGGCTTTCTTCCAGTACATCCAGGACAAGGCTTGGTCACATACCTGAACAAAGCCTGTGCTAATAATGATGAATTACTCCTTTTTTCCTTCTGTCATTTTACTTCCTTCCATTCTCTAGGATCACATCTTCTTAAACATAGTGTTCAGGTGAATACTCAGAATGGAATATATTTGAAGCAATGGAGAAGATGACTGTATATTTTACTATTACTTTCTTATTTGTCTGAATGGCCTTTATTCCTTGTCACAAATGGAGAGCTTGGTGTGTTACATCTGGGAATGAGTGCATATAGTTGCTGAGGACAGCAGTTTCCTTTAATCAAGGTAGCTTCTTGTGTAAGCATCTGTGTACAAGGCTTTTCCATATTTATTGGATACAAAGCAGAGACAATGAGTTTGTTGCAAATCTCTTTGTTGAGAAGAGAAATTGTAATGCATAATCTAGGAGTACTGAGCATAGGATATGCTTCAGCATTTCTGTTCCTGATTTTGGACATTCACTTTGGGAAACTGCATGGTTCTCATTTTTCATAGAGCACTGGTATTACTTCTGTAGCAGCTGTATGCCCATTTGAGAAGAGCCGTTGGGTTCCCTTCCTGTAAGAGGCTCCCTTTCTTTCCTCTGGCCTACACAAAAGTAAAAATCTGTCACAATCTGATAAAAGAAATGATGGCTACTCTGATTTCATTGTCAAGAGGAGTAAGTTTGGATCTGTTGGTATAAGAACCTGCTATGGAAAACAGTTGTGACAGAACATTTCTGAGAATTCTTAACATTTCTGTGCTTGAGACTTTGTAATATCTGAATACAAGTAAAATTTCCATTGAACAATCATGAAGTATGTCTTTGAGAAAACAAGAGATTAATTTCCATTGTTGAAAGGCATGGATACTTGATTTTCATCATTCCCAAGAAAAGGGTCTATATATACTGCTGGATAATGATAATTTAACTGTCAGAATGGGAAAACTTCAGGTGAGGTAGTGGAATTCTTGACTTGTTTGTTTTTAATTGCTTTAAATTGTTTTTTTTTGTTTTTTTTTTTTGTTATGCATGTTGTGTTCAACTTGGGCATATGTTTCGATATGAACATGCAAAAACCTGTTAAGTTTCACAGCAATTCCTTTCATATAATGTTTTCTCTAAGTTTATATATCTGTAATTTGTGGACCTGTGGGGAATAGCGGGTTTGGGAAGGCAAAAAGATTTATTTTCAGTAACTTTGTTGCTGTTTTTTTTTTTTTTTAAATTATTATTTCTATTGAAATATTATATCACCAACAGTTCATCTTGGGTTGGAACGGACAGGGAAATTTCTAGCAGGAAAGTTTGCTACTGGAAATCCTGGTTCAACAGAGCTAGAAAGCTGCAATTGCCATGGTCTCTGGGTTTCCAAGGTCCTCAGGGATTGCAGCATACAAATAGCACCAGGACTGACTTTGTGGAAGGCAGAGTCTTGGTTGTAGAGCTGGGACCCCCAGCACAGAAGTGATATGTTATTGGCTTGGCCTCGGCTTGTGACCTCTCTGTTTGCCAGAGTTGGTGGATATCCAAGAAGCTGCACGACAGGAAGTCAGGAAGTTTGAAGCATAGATCTATTAGTAGAATTTCCAAAGATTCTAAACATGTGAATCATCATCAATTTTGCAACAAGAAGTTCCAAAATTTCTTAGGAATGGATCGTATATCTTGTACAGACGTACAGGTTTGTTTTTTTTTTTGGAGTGGGAACACAGTAGGTGTTGAACCTTATACCAGTATTCTGTTACATATTGTTGCCATGTGACAGATGGCAGTGGAGGGGCACTCTGACAAAGTGGTAGCAGGAATGAAGCAATGCTATGTCATCAAATTCCTCCATGGGGAAAAGATGGTACCCACTTACATTCATCAACACTTGCTGAATATTTCTGGAGCTCAGTGGATGTGAGCACAGTGAGGCAGTGGGTGGTGCGTTTCAGCAGTGGTGACAGAGGGTCAGCTCTGCTAGTGTGTGTTTTTACAAGCATAGTACGCAGGCTCTTGTTCACTGCTGGTTGAAATGCATTGCTAATTATGTTGTTGAAAAACAATGTTTTGTAGCTGAGAAATTGCTTAATCAAATAGTGTTATGTTCTTTGCAGCTGTTATGGTTTCCATGGAAATAAATAGAAGGCATTACTTTTTGAATGAACACATAAACTAATGTAAATGTAGGTTCACACTTTTTCATGCAAAAGACCTTGCAAAGTATGCTGTACCATCCTGGTATTTGGAAGAAATATTATTTGAATACTAGAATTCCTCTTTGCAGGAGGAGGAGGATGAAATAATGAAAACTGGCATTTTACTACAATGTTAGATACACCATTGACCCTAGTGGAAATACAGCATTGTCAAAACAAAGTAGTAAAGGATCTAATTTCTAAAATCTCTCCCTAAAGTAAATGTTTGTGACTATATTGCAAATAAATTAGCAGTGGTGCTTGTACAAGTTGTGACATACACCTTTGCTTTGGCTTTGCATTCCCTGGCAAAGGGAGCTGATCCCTGGGGAAGCAATATGTTATACCTACAGTTGTTTTTTTTCTTGATAGCAGTGTTTTCTTTAGGCTGAATGACACTCCAGCACTGTAAGCTACCACGGCCTAAGCATCACTTTTTCTTCTTTCTGTGCTGCCTTTGAGTTATTGAATTCTGAGCTATTGTGCAGAGAAGAGTGGCAGATTGCTTTTGCTGGACTTAGACAGAGTGCCACTATTCAGGATGATTGTATATGACATTTCCCCAAGTCCCCTCATTTTCTAGAACATACTCAAGTCTGTTTTGTTCTTTTTGACAAGGAGCCAAGAAATAGGGAAAAAAAAACAACCTCACAAAACAGGCTCTCCATGCAGGAAAAACAAATTATTCCATGGCTCAGGTTTCCTTGGATTTGCTCCCCATGTTGCTTCCCTCTTTCTCCCCACTTCCCATGTTATGTTAAACAAAAAGTAAACTAAATCAGATTTTTTAAAATGAAAACCTGAAATGTTCTTTCTGTAAGAAATTGTTTTGCTGAATCCCCCATTCCCTGTGAAAAACAGCTCATGAAAAATTTGCTGCCAGCCTTAGTAAATGGGTTGTTTTCAGGTGGCACAAATGGATATGGTCTCTGTGCTTTCTTTCATTTATTATTTTCCTGTGCATACTATTACAGAACTCTGCCACCGAAGGGAATGTGATATATTTGGGGAGAGAATAATTTAACTTTACTCACATATTATTCTTTTGCCTGAATTGCTTGTTGTTGCTTGTTAATCAGAAAATAAAGTAGTGATGTTTGCTTATAAAGATCACTCCCCTGCAGTGGATGTTAAGGAGAAGCAAGTCATCATTGAGATTTCTTTGTCAAGTAATGTAACATACTATATTCTTTTTTATCCAAGTAGCTAAAGAAGAAGCAGTGCTTTGCAGTTTTTTCATTTCAGGAAAATGATTATAAAAGGAATGGATCGAGTGTTTTACTTTGTAACTTCTTTACAGAGTAATACAAATTCTTACATGCAGATGAACAAAAGCAAAGTTAATTTTCCCTCTTACACTACTGTGATCTTTCAGGTAGGAATTTGATATCCCATCCCTTCCCCAGTTTTAGGGCTTTTCTTAATTCTACAGTGCCAAGATTTTCTTGTTCATGTTTTTCTTTCTGCTTCTCCACTTGACTTTCTGTGACTTTCTTTTGCCATTGCCAAAGTAATGGGGAATGAAGTCCTGCTGCTCAAGCTGTTCAGTTTTCAAGATTAGGTACTAACTGTCTTTGGAGGAACAAAGTTGCCAATTACCTAGTTTTGCAAACTTATTTCTTAGCTAGCCACTACCTTAACATAATTTACTGGACTTTTCAAGAATTACAGTACTGGACTTGACGTGCTTTAATACAAGTTGTAACAGTGCAATACATATGTTAATAGTAATTATTCTATTGGCTGTAACCTGTTTGAATCATAATTTGAACTGTATTTGTCAAAAGATGTTTTCATAGCTGTGTTCAATTTTTGTATCAGTTCGGTGTGTTGTGAATGCAAAGCTGAAGGGAACAAAGTGTGTGTTTTGACTAAGCCCATAAGAAACAGGAGACATCCCTTTTTATTCTGAGAGTTTATGTTTTGACCATCTGATGCAGATGTTAGGATTATTTTGGCAACATTACTGTAAACATTAAATGGATGTCTATGAAAACCTATGTTGTGGTCAGCAAAAAGTCAACACAACTTGCAAGATAAGTTCTGTAGCTCACTTCACTGCCATCTGTCTTGAAGCTTTTTCAGAGAGAAGCAGAAGTTCGCTACCCTTTGCAAAGTAGAGGGTCTCTCTCCTTTATCATTCAGGTGTACAGGAAGAAGTTAACTGTTACATGATAAAACCTTTATTACAGAAAGTAATTTCTGAGGCGGAAGCTGTTTTTGTCCAAAGTTACCATGGTTACTGAAATGGTGGAAGAAAGATTGATCCTTTGAGGCATTTAGAGGACACATATGTGTTCATCATTGTTGTCAACATGATTGTTGTATAAATTAGTTAGTTAGTTCTGCTTGGCATTAAATCCAGATAGCCTTTTACCATCCAGACAGAGTTGCTCAGACTGAGATTTTCAAATCTATCAGCAGATCCAGGTAGAGGCCTTCACGTGTTTCAATTGGATTTCTGCTAGGTGTCGTTTTTTTTTAGAGGAGTTTTTATACCTCAAGTTTCTGTAAGATAAAGATGAGATTAATAGAACCTGGAAGAGAATTATGATAAACAGTAAGAGTTGATCTCCACTAATCATACCTTTTATGCACAGTTATTTTGTCATTCTCTAGTGTAAAGTCAGTTGTGGCTGTGCAAGTGCCATCACAGAAGTCTGTCAGATTGCATTTAGGTTTGTTGTGAGGTTTAAAGAAAGATGTCTTTTAAATAAATTACTACCCAATCGTGTTTCCACAATTTAGAGGATGACTGCTGTTCTTCTCTTTGTAAAGTGTAGAAACTGTTGCTTCATGGGAAACAAGGAGTATGTATCAACCAAGCATGCTATAGGAAAGCTCATCCGTCTGCCTACACTAGACAGAAATCCTTTGTGGAAAAGCTGGGCTGCATTTCTGCCATATAGTCTGCCCTGTCTAGGAGGAGATTAAGCCTTAACCCTACCCATTAATGAGACAGCTGAAGGACAATTTTGGCCCACCTGCAAGCTGTCAAAAACTTGAGAAGTGGCCTGACAATTTGTCACTCCTGGCAGCAGGATCACCAAGGTTAGTTGGTGAGGGGCAGATCCTATAGGGAGTGAAGAGTTTTTCCAGAGCACTGCATATGCAGTCAGGTGAATGGAGCTGACACCAAGGAATATGCTTGTATCTGCAGTGAGGAAGTTGGAGCTGGGATCCGCATGCTGTCCTTACATCTCAGTCCACAAGTGGAGCAGTTCTGTTATACGGTGGTATGGTTTTATGCTCTACCAGTCCAAGTACTGTGCTTGGATTCTGTTTTTTCTTCTTGGCTCCTTTGCCTCTGCTCATCTTCAATAAAATAAGCATTTCCCTTTTCACTGAGGGGATGAAATGAGCAAGGAAGAAAGCAAGAATTTTTTTTTTCTTGAGAACAACATAGAGCCCTTCAATGAAGGTCTTTGTTATAGAAAAAAAGTGTTTCTATTTTCGTATGTTACTGTAGCAGGATCAGTACTCTAATTTGAGCATCAGCTGTCAAAGATAATGAATATGGATGACAGTGTTGCTCAGTAAACTTTTTTATTTTTGACAAAAAAATAATTAAAAAATATTATTTTTAGTGACAACTTTCTATATCTCTTTAGAAATTGTAGTTACAGGTGAAGATGTGAACATAAGAGGTGGATGGAGGATGTTTCCAGATGGAATTGAAAGAGAGAGAAAATATTATCAAAGTGGGGTACAGCTTTTCTCATATTTTGTCTATCTCTTTGTTAGAAGAATTGGTCCTTTCTGTGGTTGTTTTATAGAGCACTTCTTACAGGGAAGGAGCTGTAAAAAGTTAATTTTGTATTGTTTGCCTTGGCCTGTTTTGGTGAATTTTTGTGTAAACATTTAGTATCAAAAGAAAAATAGATTGCTTAAATCAATTCAGGCTGGTGGCACTAACTTTTGTACATTCCAGAGTGATTTCATGTATACACTGCCCCCTGCATTGTCATGGATGTATACTTTTATGCACAACAAACCTTGACTTTTAGGCAACTTTGATGTTCTTATATCTAAGTCAGTTGTTGGCATGAACGATCACAATTTGATGAGGAGCTTTGAAGCACAGTCAGATGGCTCAATTAGTTTTGTCTGTTCTGTTATTGTGAACCTTCATTAGCTGCAAAAATCTTTAACATTGATCACATACTCACTATGCTTTAAACATGTTTGCATGAAAAATATCACAGCACAATGGCCCCACTAAAATATCTTTAACATTTCAGTTTATGTAATTGGAGTGCAAATAACTGGGATTTTTTTTTAGAATAAAAACTCATTGTTTTTAAGACTGTTTTCTTCATTTTTTCTGAGGCATTGTATTCTCATTTCCTCTGCTTTTCAATTTAATTTATACTGTATGTTGATTTTTTTTTTGCTTCATTTCAAAGACCTTCAGTAGTGCTTTCTGAAATGTACCCTTCTTCCCTACCCTTCCTCCCTCCAAATATCTCACCCCATTAAAGTACTGTTTAAATCCATGAACTAGAGGTTAATAGTAATCAGGAAAGTCAAGATGAAAGAAACTTAAAATTGCAAAGGTGTTTCTCATACAATACTGAGCAAGGAACCTAAATGCTGAACAATTTGCTTATATCTGGCCTGCAGTACGATTTCTGAGATCTTAGGCAAATTGCAGGCAGTGCACTCTAAACTTTCAACTGGTGACCTTATTATTATATATTTTTTCTCTTAAAGTTACCTGAAGCTCTTCTCCTCCCTGCTTTTCCTTTTGTGTTTGATTCCTCTCAGCATGTGTCCAAGAGCAGAGATCAGTGGGGACACTTCAGAGGCTCCAAAGTGGCACTGATGTAACATCACGGCCTAATGATTGTGCTGAGCCTCTTGATTCAGCTGGAAGGTTGTTGTGCTTTCCATTATCCTAAAAGTCTGGGGTTTATCTCATTTATCTGGTAAGACATTGACTTAAATAGATAACCAGCCCAAGTGAGAAAAAGTCTAGTGTGAACTCTATTTTAAGGTATAGCTCTTTTAATTTGCTGATTCTTTTTACTTCTTCGTTTAAGATTCAAACCAATTTTGGAAATATCTCTCTGGATACATTTACCTTATTTACCTTTTTTATTTTTTTACTGTCTTTATAGAAAGCTCTCCCTCTGTGCTTTAAGTCATTATCTCTCCTTTCCCTCACTTGTTTAGAGCCTCAATTATTGTACTTTCTTAGGCTGGGATTCGTAGTGCTAAGTTGAGTAAATCGATTGCTTCATTTCTGGTCTAGGCTAGTCCTATAAACACCTCCTATGGATGAACGGAGAAAAATACTGCCTCTGTTAGGATGGGCAAACTTGCCTACAGGATGCTTGCTTTATTTTTCAATTGATTACAGAGGTGACTTAGACTTCTGCCTTACAATAACTGTTTTTATTCCTTTAAGTAAGGTGAAAAGAGTCATGATTATGAACACAACCTCTTATGTTCTGTTCTGGACCTTTAATATGAAACCAGATATCAGGAGAAATAATAGGAAGATACTTGCAGGAATTTATTTCTGCCAGGATGAACCTGTAAAGCTAGTGGCAATACTCACACCAATTGGGTAAGGACTTCTGGCACTCATATCCCCAAATAGTCATTGCTCTGTGACCAGAACAGCGAATAGCTTTCAGTGCAGACTCCTTCCAAAAAAGGCAGGTAGTGTGGCTTGGGGTTGGAAGCATTACAATAGTGAATATGGATTCTTGGCAACTGAGTGCTATTTCATTTTCCACATGTATGCAGATGTTTTCCTCTGCAGTGTTGCTGATGTGGTTAGCAGTTTAAAGACCTTCCATTGCAAGTGCGATATCAAATGCCAGATATGAAGTGGAATACTTTCTTGTGTTCTCACTTTTTGATTGGAAAAAATATTTCAGTTACATATAGTAAAGGTAAAATACAATTTGAAATCGATCTGGTACAATTTTGCAAAATCAGGGGATTAGTTAGAACAACTTTTATGATCTCTGTCCTTCAAAATGTCTTCTGTGGAACTCAGAAGTGGTGAAATGAATGAGAGGGGTGGATGGGGATATATGCGTGCAATACACACATGTGCATCTAATAACATACATACATGGGTATATTCATCTCTCTCTTCCATCAGCACATTGGAAAAGCATTGCAAAGAGCTATGTATGCTCAACAAGTTACCTGAAATAGGGAGAAAATAACTAGCTATAGATTTGCACTTGTTTATTAACTAGTGGATTGTTTAAGAAAAAGAGTTTGGTGTTCTCTTAAGATGCCCCAATAACTTCTCATGCGTTTTAACCAAGAATGTTATCCTTCTTGCTTAGGTCAGTCCTCCTCTACACTGTGTGATTTTTCTCTTACGTGGTGATTGAAAATGCTTATACAAATGGCATCATTTTACATTACATTCTCTTGATATCTGTAAGGTTCCATTACCCTTCTGTAGATCTCAGTTGGTCTCATCCATATTAATAGCTGCTGGATTTTTCCACAGATCAGCTCAAATTATAGTATTTGTACTGAAGGGCAGATGCTTAGTTAGAAAAAGATGTGGTGTTGAAATGTGATGTGTATTAAAAGGGCAGGAGAAATTCTGTACAGTAACCTTCATAGCAGCACATACTCTGTTACAGAAACAAATGTGGGAAAACTTAAGAACTGCTGATCCTTTCTTCCTTACCTCCTTTTTCCCACAGAAAATGTAACACAGGTATTTTCAGCTGTACTAACTAGTAACTGTTACTAGCTGTAAGCCTAATTACCTTTGCTGTAATTAATGTCTTGTCCCCTTCTTCCACCATTTTGTATTGACAGGGGATTAGCCAAATACAGATCTCAATTTTCAGCAGAAATTTTTCTTGACTAATTCAGCACCCGAGCCCAGATTCTAGAAGCAGTGTGGCTAAAGCAGCTGCCTCCTCTTCTCCCTCCCCAAGAAAATACCTTAAACATTGCATTTTTGTCTTTAAACTTCTGTCTGCTCTGAGGAGCAGTGCTAAGGTATGTGCTGGCAAGAGATCTGACAGAGGCACCGAGGCTGTGGGTTGCCTGGCCACACACAGAAGGAGAAGGCATGCACCCTGATTGATAACAGCATGTGCAGATGTGATAAATGTGAGGAGGCCCAGGCTGCTTTTTGGGAAGCTGAACAGCAATGCAGATGAGGATGCGGGATTCCCCCAGGGCCTCGTGCTTGGTGAGCAGTGGAAGTCATGAATCTCTTTGGATGGAAAGGACTTATTTATCATAAATACTATTGTGCCACGTGGGGTTGTTGCTGAAATGGAACACCATCGTGCTATTTCCTATCTTATCAGGGTGTATTAATAATGCAGCAGTAATAATAGAAGTACAAATTAAAAATAACTGGATAGGCAGATAAGCAGTATTCTTGTGATTAAGGAAATCAGGAATTGCTTCAAACAGTTAATTGCGGAGCAACACGTAGAGGGAATTTGCCTTTGCTATTTTGCCTTTATTTTTTTTCTTACTTGTCATCTTATCTCTGCAAGCATTATTTCTAAGGCTTTTACAAAGAGTCTAATAGGCACACTATTTCCTCCCAATTTTAGGCTGTTCTTTTTTTTTAATCTCCAAAGGAATGAAGTATCTTTTGCTGATCCATCTAATTCAGCAGAGATTAACAATGTTGAATAAGAAGAGTATTCTGATTATTAACCTTCCTCTACATAACTGCTTATCATTTTCTCCTCCCACTTCTAGCCCACAACATAAAACCAGACAAGATGTTACAAGTGTGAAATATTCAGGCTTCAGAATGAATTGACTGTTCCCTGGAGGTCTGTAAGCTCCTTTTGTATCATAGCAGCATGAAATCCCTGGTGTCCTAGAATTTCTTGGGGCAGAATAGCTGTGCTGGGCAAAGAGAAATGAGAGCATCCTATTATCCAGCACCAGGTGACTGCTCTCCCCTGTCCTTCCTTGCACAGCTCATGTCTGTTGCTGACCTGGTGGGGCTTTACCTGATTTCAGGATTCTGCAGCATACTTTTCAATCCTGTTAAAATAATGACTCATAACCATCCTTCGGTCACCTGCTGGGTACCAAAATATACTTCTACTTAAGGTGTGAAACTACCATTGCTTTGATTTCAAGTCCTATTTGCTATGAAATTTTCAGTGTACTCAAATTTTGCCCTACAACTGAATAGGTAATGGACCAAGTACAGTGTAAAGCTGTTTAGCACAGCTTCGTGCAAGCAATACTGACCCACTGAGATAAGACTAACAAGCCCATTTGATTAAGTGCCTGATGTGGTGATGGCGCAGAAGCTAAGCAAAGAACTGCAGTGTGAATATTACTTCCATCATTTTTTCTGGAAATCTGTGGAACTAGCAATATGGGAGCTCAGTGTCAAAGACTGTAGATCTTTTGTTGTCTTGCTTTTACCATGGTTTTAGTGGTCCAAAAAGCTTCTCCACGTAATATTAGTATCACTGAAGATTATAATCTACAGTATAGGCTAGTTCATTACTGTTGGTTGCTGCAAGAATATCCTTTGTTTTGTGTCAGATGAAAAGTATGGAGAAGATTACTGCTTAAATATTTCTTCAGTTACAGAAGATAGAATGCATATGGAAGGTAGTGTGTGTAGTATCTTGAATCCCTCTGCAGGCACACACAGCTGGACTGGCTGTGCTGAAGATCTCTGAGGCTGAGTCCCTGTGTCTTCAACCGTGCTTCTCTGGGGTAGAGCAGCTGTTGTGGCTACCTTAACCATTCGGGGGAAGTGGGAAACTGTGGAAACTGTCTCTCTGCCACTCTAGCTGTCTTCTTGTCTTTCTCCCAGCCCTTACAGTTTGGTGAGTCCTCATAGGTTTGCATCTTCCAATGTTGTATCTCTTTGATTCCAACTAATTGCTGCATGTATGCTGTTAAACAACACCAACCAGATCAAATTTGTCATGTTGTTAAGAGTCACTAGCAAGTAAATCCTTTGAAAGGGAGAGGATGAGAGAAAGCTTGGGGAGGGTTGACAGGCTCAAAAAGTTCTGTTTTCTGTAAACTGATCCTAAACTTTCTGTGCATGTCATGAGCACTGTAAGTGTTGAGCAAAGTATGAGGGATAGTTTCTGAAACAGAGATGAAACAATATTGTCTTGCCCCTCTTCATTGTTCACCTTATTCCTTTAGTAATGTAAATGACGTAGATTAGAGCTGCAGGGATAAATGTAAAAGAACGGGAATTCATATGCTCAGAAGCAGCACATGGAGGTAAACTATACTGGCCAAATGAGAAGTGGGCAGACTCCACACACCTGTGCTTATTTTTGAGAAAAACAATGTGTGGAATGTTTTCATCTTGTTAACTAGATGACTCAAACACTCTGAGCATATGAATTAAGGTGGGTGGTAAAATTTTTAGAGATCACAGCCTACTGAGTGTCTCTGTAAAGATAGCTGCTGTCATGCCAGTCTGTCAATCCAAATCCAAATTCTTCCATTTCCTCCCCAGAAATATTCACAAATGTTTTCCATCTACCCATCCACTTGTTTGATGTGCACCACTAACTTCCCCTGTTATTACTTGCTGATCTCAGTTTGGCTGTTGAAGCTCTACTGGCTGGGATATTGTTCTGGCCATCACTGCATCCTCAGTCTTCCTTCTACCTCTGTTCCTGTCTGAGCAATGCATCTTAAATATTGACACTCTTCATTCCAACTCCCCACCTCCTTTTTTCCCTATGTGATTTAAGTATGCGCCAATTAAAGTTTTATCCCTTTTTCATGCATCTAGAGGATAAAAAATGGAAAGATGTGATCAGTTAACAAAAACTGGAGATGAAGTGTACAAATTGAAACTGCTTTTCTCATATGTTTAGTCTTCTGTAAATTCTCAGACAGTCATCCCAAAAGAATGGTTAATCAAACAATTGTTGTTGCAAGGCGTTGCCATCATCTACTGTCTCTTAAGGTTAGACTGTGGAGATTCAGTCAGACCTGCAAACTGTACCAAAGAGTGAGGCTATTAATATTTTCTTACAAATTTCCCAGTTACTGTCTAGACAGATAACGTACAAGGTGAGTGACTAGTCTGTATTAATTTTTTATTTATCTTTTTCATGGAAAATTTTTAAGAATGAAAATGCTTCCTAGGCTAGAGAGTTTTCATAGCAAGCTTTTGTGTCTCAGTGTTGTTTTTTTTGGTGATTTTCTGTTTTTGCATGCGTCTGTGTAACACGTTGATGTATATGAGCACACAGATAGAGAGGATATGTCCTGTCTAAAAGACCGGATGTTGGACAAAGCCTAGATTTCCTTTCTCTTCAAGTTACACTTACATTTACCTCTCTTAAGCATCCTTCCACTTACTTTAACTTATTCCCTCATGGTCCAATTATTTTTTCTATTTATTTTTAGGTTATTTTACTTCTTTGAGATAGAGTATTCAACAAATTATTTGCCCCTGTTGGAAAACTTATAAAAATATGCAACTAAGTAAACATGTCCATTATTTATCACAGCTTTATCTGTCTTGTCAGGTCATTTGATCCTGGACTAACATGCTCTTTCCCTCCCTTCTCCCCGCTCCCTTAATCCTACAGCACTGCTGCTCACCCATACCCTTCCTTCATCTCTGTGAAGGAATGTTAGCATTCTTTCCTAAACAGCAGGGTCAAAATGCATACCTTACAATGTAATGCACTTTCTTGTTTTGAAGTGAGCCAAGTCCAAATTTGTAATGATTGTTCAAAGTCCGACTGATAAGGAAATCAAGCTATGAATGGTTAAAGGCTGGTAATTGATTTTCATACTTTCTGGATACTAACCTTTCATACCTCATAGCAAGCAATATTTTTAGTAAATTGTGAACAAGCAACAAATAACTAAATTCTGAACTGGAAACTAGGTTATTTGTCATGTGTTACTATTTGTAGTCAGTTTCTTTAAGATTAGATGTCAAAACATGACTAGCCTTTTAGAATCTTCTGAATGGAATACAGAAGCTTTTATACCTGTGTTAGGCTTTCTCAACCAATATGAACCGAGTTCAGCTATGATTCTCGCAGGTACAAGGCAAATGTTGCAATGACTGCTTCCTGAATACAGCATGCTCCTGCTGCTGGGACTTGAAGAATGGAGAAGTAAACTGCAGCTTGCTTTGCCTGGTTTTGCAAGTATTGGAGGTTGCTGGCAGAACTGCTGCCCTCCGCTCATGACAGCATTGTGTGTGGTTACTGAATTTCAAGGAGTACATAGGACAGCAGTCACCCCACAGTGAGCAGTGGTCCTTCAAGCAATTGCACTTTCCTGTGTGGCATTGTGCAAGAATTCCGTTCTTTGTATTCTCAGAGATTTTATTCTGGAGACATAAATTTTTCAGAGAGACCATGGGAGCATGATTTATTTCTATTTTTATTACATCTCAAATCAGAAACAGAATGGAAAGATATTTTCTTAAAAGAAAATGGCAGAAGAGAGTTTTAGTCTGATATTTTCAAAATCCAGACAGCTTAAGATTCAGAGCATAAGAGGGAAGGCTGTTGGTGGTCTTTCACTGAACAGGCAAATAGATCAGGAAAACCATAATGTGAATTAGCAGTCTTGACTGAGAGCCTAAGTTTAAACAGGCAGAGACACTGAACAATTCTCTTGCCCTTTGAAATGACCCTGGCTAAATAGAACTGAGATATGTTAATAGGTAAATTGATCTTGATACAGTTTATGCACAGTACCTGGTTTGTTTAGAGAAGGACTTTGGCCTCCAAAACTGACAACATGGCATCTTCTCTGTAGCATTTAATTTACTTCATTAAAAAAAATAAATCTTGCTTTGTGAATGTTGAGCAGGCTGTCCCAGCAATCGTGCCGTCAGCTCAAATCCCAGCCTACGCTTGCAGAAGTCAAACAAAAGCACCTCTGTCATGCAGAGGTGTCTTTTAATTTACACAGCCCAAATAGCTGCCCGAGACCACATCAAGTTCAAGAGTAACAGGGAGGAGGAGTAAGGATGAAGGGGGATTATAGTCTGACAGGAAGAGCTCCATGTTAAGTCAGATGTTAATTTGCATTTGGTGATAGTTAGTTGAGTTTGGAAGTAAAGGCTGTTGCAGCTCCAGCATGAACGAATGTTTTTACTTTTGCTTCTGCTTTTTTCCCTCCTATTAAGAAGCTAATTTATCTGTGTTTTACTGATTTTAGAGATAAGACAGGTAGGGAAAGAAGCAAACCTCGCTTTCAGTTCAGTCTGAAAAAAAAGAACAGCCTTACCCTTAGCTCCATCTAGACATGCCTTTGTCATCAGGGTTCAGACCTGATTCCCTTGAAGAATTTCTTTAAGTCACCATTAAAAGTGTCACATAAGAAAGAAGGTAAGAATGAACTGAAAATTCTTAGACCTTGCCTGGCTTAGTACTTTGCCTTAGCAGAAAGTATACAAGGTGACAGATAAATCATTATCACAGACAAAGGAATACTTTTTATGTTGTTGAGTAAATTGCTTTATTTCACCGCTTACATTCATCAGGCCTTTAATGCGTGGATCTGTAAGAGCTTAACTTACAGTTCTTGGGTTTTCTGTCATTTGAATTATCAGGGAGTGGAAGCAGATGAGACATTACAAAAAAATTTACAGATAATAGAAGGTGGTGTAATTAAATCTGAATTAAGGACAGAGTACAGGTCAGAGATTAAAGCAGCAAACTGCAATTATGAAGAGTTCCTTGGATATAATTCTTCCTTTTGATTGTCTGGTTTTTGTCTTTCAAAATAGTTATAATTAGTACAGATGATGAGATGCAGAAAAAAGATGGCATAAGCAAAGGAGAATGACAGCTGAAGTACAAAAGTGTAAATAGGAGGTGCATTAAGGACTAGTGTCCTGTGCTCCAGTGCTTTCTTTTGTTGCTGTTTCCAGCTGCTCTATATCACAGATATCCAAGATTTTTTTGTTTGGTCCTAGAGAGGCTACAAGAATATTTCTGATAGATTTGCATTGATTCTGCTTTAAGCCTCTGAATATTGTTCTCAGAGGACATTCATTGCTCTGTGCCTTTGACAGACAAAGAAAAATAATTTCCAGCAGAGAAATTAGGTGCTTCTGCGGACTAGCCTTTTAGAATAGTGTCTGCTGTCAGAAAGGCTAATCGTCCAAATGATAGACATGCATGGCTGACTTTCCTCTTTATGCTGACTTGATTGAGACACGATGAGCATGCTGCTGGCCTTTACAGTGGATAATTTTGTTAGAACAATATCCTTCGGGGAAGGCTTTTATACAGCAAGGATGACAAGTGTGGCAAATTGCTTACAAACCCCAGGCCTAGAGGCTTCTCTTTCTGAAAGCTGCCAGCCCACAGTACAGCAGTGCAACAAAGCTGGAATTCAGTAGCTGTTCCTGCTGCTATAAAAAGTGTCCCTTTTTTTTTTTCTCAACTCTTTGCTTATTTTCTCAGAAGCCTTATTTTCAGTGGGCCAAGAAGTTTTGGAGGCCCAGAGTACATGAAATCTGAACAGAACCAAGTGTTCCTGATGAGAACTTGAAGAATAATGCTTGTTATTATACCAGTAGTGATGGAAGTGATCAACTCTTGATTAACTGAAGTTGAGCACTTTCTGCCTTCCATTACATTTCTGATACAGAAATGTCTGTGCAGCCTCCCACCCTCTAGTATGTTTGCTTTTTGTATTTCCCACTTTCAATGAAAGCTGTGTGCAGCTGCCAAAACCATAATATTTTATGGCATTTCTCATAGACTTTGTAGTAGCTGCAACAGAAGTGTATAGTTTGTGATGTGCTGTTCTTCTGATATGGTGAGGGCTCTAGTTCTAATTGCTTGTAGTATCATAAGCAGAATGGTCTCTGCAATAAAATGGAGAGACAGGGCAGCATGTAATTACCACAGTGGGTGACAGATCCCAAAGAATTTATAATCTAATTTCTCTTCATTAATGACTGTGGTATTTAACTCTTCCACCTGCCCTTTTGCTGTCTGTGCCTTGTTTTCAGGATGCACCATCACTGTTCCTGTACAGAATACATCCCCAGGCTACAATCTTGCTCTTTGCCTAATGCCTTTGCTTCCTGAGTTATAGTCCATTCATGTTGTCTTTCTCAGTACTACTTTTTCACTTTCTCCCATTCCCCTCAGAACTGCCTTCTGTGTTGTCTTCCGTTTTTTGGAATCTGCCTTTTCCCCCTACACCAATCAGTGTCTTTATTCCTATCCAGCTTCCCCAGTGCAACCTGCTGACATTACTCTGTTATAGAAAGAGAGAAAGAGGTCTGAGCCATAGTTGAAGACAATGATTGAGTAGATCAGGGCAGAGCTCTGTGAGAGCAACTCCACTGATCAATACCCACTTACATCTGGTAAAGATCTGAGACCTAATATTTTGGGTGCTTGAGCCTAGTTCACCTTGTCTTATTTGCTTTATAGCAAGATAGGATAAGCATACAAAATTTGGTTTCACTCTTCTTATATGAAAAGAGGCATACAGAAGGACTGTAATTGGCTCAGATGATACTGATGCAGCAAAAAGTGTCTGTATTGTCTGGTACCTGAGATATTACTTGCTAGAAACAGCATTTTAATGGACTTATCAGAGACAGAAGCTTCCTACCTGCTCACCTAATGCTGTTCTTCCTGTGCAACCAGGGTAATGCTACCAGTTCATCACTACCCTCCCTTCCTGAACTCCTTTCTACTGCCATCTAACATGAGGATGTGCTACCATTTCTCCCGTAACACTTGTTATTTCAGCTGATTCCATCATCTTTACCTTTAGGATGTATTTTTATGTTGCAAATTATATTCAACTCCAATAGTGCTTTCTCTTTTCATAAACAAGTCTTACAAAAATCTGTGTTGGGCAGTTGCTTACAAATTTGAACCTTTTCTTTTGTTCATAGAGAGGATAAGGTAAATGATGGATTGCAATAATAAAGTATACCAGCGTACTGCTGTATATAAACTGGTCCCTTATGGTATAATATACCTTTTCTCAGCCTTATATCAACAAAGTGTTCAACAAGGCATTCATTTAGAAAAAGGAAAAAATATCACCTAGTCTGAAAGTTAAAGCCTAGAATTAGTACAGTGTGGGGGTCAGTCAAGCATACAGATGTTTCTTTGTCCAAACAGTGTGCCAAGGAGAAAAAGGCCAGAAACAAACCACCTGGAATGTGGAAACGTTGGGACCATAAATGATGAACCTTGTTCTCACTTCTACAAATTGTGCTGAGGTTCTCAAAAAGTAACAAAAGTTGAATAGGCTCTTCTGGCTTATACACACAGTGGGACACAGCAGAGTTCTCATGCTTTTCCAGTTGCATATAACTATAGGTATTGTGTCAAGATATATAATAGTAATTCTAGAGAATAATTCAGGCAGATCTTGACCTTTCCCAGCCCACCTTTCCATATCAAGGGAAGTGTTGTCACGTGGAATTGAAGTAAATCATGGGTTCTATTGCAACTCTCTAGAGATTGTCAGCGCAGTTAATTCATGTGTCGTGGATGTTATTGAAGTTAATATCACATCACATATCAAAATTTATTTATAATATTGGTTTGGAAGTCAGATAGTTAGAAATTTACGCATACTAAAAAAAAAACAAAACAATTTTCATCATTCAGCCAAAAAAAGTAATGGTGGATTTTCTGTCATTAAACTGACAGAATATTACAACTGCTGTAAATAACACAGACTGCTAAAATCTTCTGGTCTCTCCAGTGTACAAACCAACCAAATATGGATTAACTATTTTCCTGTGATGTGGTTTGCATTAATCCAGTGTCCCTTAAGGCCTTCTCCTCTTATCAATTAGAACATTTTGGTTTCTTCTCTGCATATACTGTAATTTCTCAGAAATCACTTCTCGGCTTTATGGAATTCAAAATAGTATTTTAGAATCTGTTACCTGAATGATGCTTGGGAACATCTGTGCAGGGATTTCGTTGGGATGTTAGAGTTGGATGCCTGTCCCTAGGGACAAGAGTTGGACTGGGAGAATTTGGAAGTTACTAGTAACAAGATGTTCAAATTGCTCCTTAGACTTGAAAGTTTGCAGATTGGTGTTACTGTGCCACATTCTTAGTCCCTCATGTGCTTCACTTTGTACGGGAATGATGTGAGCGGAGCAGAGGCTCTAGATGGATCCTGACCTTCCTCTTGTATTACCACATGGTTTGTTCTCAGTTGCAAGAGCTGTACAGATGCAGGGCTGTTCTGGTGCTCTTTCAGTTCTCCTTCCAGCAACCTTTGCTTTTACCTGAGAGTTTTTGGAGTGGCACATACTTTTTCAGCATTTCCTTTGCTCATGGCATGCCTTTAACACAGTGATCACATCTGGGGGTGGGCACTGAGAACAGATTTCTCATAAATGCTGCCATACCTCGGGAGACCCGTACTTTGTGGCTATTATGTGAAGATTTGATTCAGCAGCTCAATGACTTTGTCAGGCTGCTGCGGTGAAATAGAGAAACTGAACTACTTTCTGAGGTTGACAGGCAGACACACTGGTAGCAGCCATCTGAAGTGAAAGGCTTCATCTTCTCATTTCAACAAAAACACTGGAAAGAAGGTATTAAAAGTGACAGTAGTAGAAGTCAGGCTCTCTGGTACTCTATGCCATTATTTTTCCCCAGATGTCATTATGAACTTCAACAAGTATCTACTTCCCTTTCTGGTAATGTCACCTTTGCTCTTTTCTGACCTTTTTGGTCATCAAACTTCTGGCAAAATTATTAGTGATTGGCAGGAAGGAGAGGGAGAGACTGAACAGAAGAAGCAGTAGTAAGTGTCTTTCATAGAATATAGGCAGATTGGTGGCTGAGTAGCTTCACTGGAATTGTCTTGTAACAAAGCAGAGAACTCCCAATCAACTTAGATACCTGAAAAGCCTCTGTTCCAGCTGAGATTGGAGTTAGCTAATGAGTTCTCAGGAACATCTAGAGGAACATCTAGAGATGTCTCTTAATTACTTGGTACTTGAATGTGTTAGGATTTTCAATGTGTAGGATTAGCTGAACGCTTTTAATGTTGGTGCTCTTCCCAGAAATCCATGTTTACAGTTCTAGAGACCTAGCAGGAATCTACATCTAGTCAGGTAGCACCTAAATGTGGTTGTGCTGACAGAGATGTGCCGAACAATTTTAACACTGCTTAATATCTAAGTAAGCTTGTCAAATCTCATAGAGTGTGTGGGACCAACTGCAGCTGAACTTCTTCTCAAGCTCCCCTACAGCCAGGACTTTATCTCCTGGTTCTGAAGCCTAGTAAAACCTTCCAGCTTTCTGTCCTGCTAACTGGAGTGATAACTAGCTGTGCCCAGTGTACTGGGACAAGAAGTGAGAGACGTGTCTGGGCAGTACACATTTTCATGGACTGACTCTGGCATGAGTAGATGATCACCCATGCTGTCCTGTGTACACAGAGTACTGGTATGTGACTTGAGATGTGGAATTACATGCACTGAGACAGAAGAAAGCTTAATCTAACCAGGCATCTGGTTTTTTGACTCCCTCAACAGGCATCTTATATTCTCGAGGATATACCTACGCAGGTTTTCTCCTGACTCTTTCAGCACTTATTTACATAGTCTTTCACTGCATTAACCAGTCTTCCATAGAATTTGTGAATTTGGTTGTGACACAGAGCAGTGATGACTTGAGCAGCCCAAACTCAGAGGAAGGAGGGAATAGAGAAGAAAGAAAAGGAAGTTACGTGTCTGTATGGGCATTTAAGTCTTTATTAGGTGAAGGGACAATATTTAATTGATGCACAGTATTTGTATAGTGTAAGTGATCATCTCAAATGAACCCATGGTAGAAAGTAAACTCCCATTTCTTTTCCCCTTTTTTTTGTACAGTTGGAACCATCTGAGAGGGCTGTAAATAAAAGTTTTGAAGATTCACAGCTTGATGGAGGGAAGAGTGATTTTATCATTTTTATCATTTATAATGTGTAGACATGTACATTCACAGACAGAAACCAACTCAATGTAATAGCGTTTAAGAAATGATTCTGATCCAGTGATTCGACGTAATTAGATTAGCCTTTGGCCTAGCAAACACTTCATAAAGTTCTATTAATACAACGTGAAAGACCAGGTATAATAAAAAAGGGGAATTTATGATGAACTGAAATTGGGGAAAAAAAATAAAAAAAAAACTTCTTTAAATTCCATGGCAATAAGTTCACTCAATAAATATATTTTCCAGCTGGTCACAATAAGAATAGTAAACAAGGAACATTCAAACATTGGTCAGTCTCCATGTTTTTAGAGCAGTACTTCTCTACAGCTCTCAGATGAGACAGATTTCCGTTCCATTATACATTGGAAAACTGATATTTAATTGCAATTATTGTTGTAATTTTTATCTTTGCCATCAGCGTGCTCAGTGCTGATTCAATGATCCTGTTTTCTAAATCTGTCTAAGTAAACAGATTACATGTAGGACCAGGGTATGGACAAGGTCCAAACAGAGGAAGAGTATGAACTCTGGCATAACATATGGGTGAGAGAGCAGAAGCTCTAGTAGAGCATGCTGAGTGAGGGTCTACTTCTGCACCTTGATCTCTGAGGGCAATGAGAATTGACTTCAGTGGCAGCCAAATTTGTTCTCTGAAATCATTTGGGAAATCCTCCTTTACATCTGATGGCTGTTCCCTGTGGTATTAGTGGAATATATGTTGTCTGTCAGTGCAAAAGACAGCCTTATGTGGAACTTTTTTTAAGTACAAGTTACTATTACAACCTTGCTTTTTTTTTTTTTTTTTGCTGTGGGACTAAAATGAAGTGCAGCCTTGTTGATACAACATGAATACAGCATGAATTTGTTATGAAAGCAGACAAATGGCACAGTAAGTTAATGTCATAGTCTATCTTTAGACATCTGGATTCACTCCTGTGCTCAGACCTTGTGTAAAAATGAGGTTGTATTCCCCGCAGATGTTTTAGCACACCTCATTCGCAGTACTCCTGCATGTTTTGGCAGGTTTCCATCTCTGGCCAGGAGAGGCTGAAGACTGGAGTAGCTGTAGAGCTTTTTCAGGTGAGAAATGAAGAGTGCTGATAGAGAAATTCAAGAAAATTGTTCAGACTGTCTCTGGAAAATGGATGGATATTCCACCTATTACATGCAGCATTTCTGGTAGTTGTATGGACATGTCAGCTATGCCATTTGGTCCAGACAGCTGCAGTCTGTATCTTTACGTCTTCGTTGTGAACGTGAATGATACCGTAAAGAAGGTTCTGCACGTTTATGAACTATCTAGCACTTACACTCTTGGTAATTTAAGAGCAAATTAGAAATTTCAGGCTTTGTACAATGCCTTACTTTTAAAAATTTCCTTCTGCAGAATTCAGCAGGAGGGACTAGTATTAGGCCTGATGACTGCTGAATGCTCAAAGTAAAGAGCTCATCTTTCTTCCGCAAAAATACCTGCAACGTAATTAAGAATACACCTAATGAGTCACAATAATAAGACCTGAACAATTTTTTTGTATATAACTATATAATGAAGTAGAGGGAATGAGGAGAAACCCTGCTCTTGAGGACACTGAACAATGCTGGAGATGCAGGGACAGCAAACAGTTATATAACACACTAATATGTTTGAGTGTATTTGGTGACAATTACATCTGTGTTCCATATAGTCTGTTCTCCTGTTGTTTTTGTCAAAGTCTATTGCCTGGTGATTTAATGGGAATCTTAAACTAAGTTGCAGACTGCAGCAACATAGGCAAGGGGAAAGAAGAAGGAAGGATTCTTTCCTAATACTTGTTGGACAGTTAGGAGATATGACGTGGCAGCATGCTTGATGGTTTCTAGCATCCTCTTGGAGCCATAACTGCACAGCAAATTCTATTAACTTCACACCATCATCTAGATACTAGAAAATGTTCATAAATCCAGTTACAGTGTTTACCCTCATAGCCTTATGCAGCAGGGAGTACTATCCACTGAAGACGAATACTTGGTACTATCACTGTTAGAGTTGCCCTGCTTAAGAATTCAAAGTGATTTTTTTATTTAACTGTTTATCATGGGATGTTAGAAAAAGGAAAGCCATTTTCATCTCTTCATCACTTGTAAACCTTTCCCTTATTGTAGTCCTTAGTAATGCAACAGCAGAATTCCCAATGTCTGGAGACTAGCTGAGCCTAGGAATAGGGTTTATTTCCCATTTTGGGGATTCATACTTGCCATATTGATGCAGAAGGTGTTCCAAGTGTTCAGCCATGCATAGGCTTTCATCTTTCCTTTCTTCTAGGTCATCAACAGGCTTCATGCAACTGGCTGCATTCAAACCTTGAGCAGTGATGGTCTCTAGCTAGTTCTTCCTCTGCTTTTGTGAAGAAAAATGTAGTGGATGAGATGGAGGAGACTCATAGGGCTAAGTCCAGCCTTCAGTCTCCATCTCCAGATACTCTTCTCTTTCTAAAGAGCTTGATTGGTCTTGTATGATTTTCTTCCACTGAGAGGAACCCATTTTTGTGGGGATATTCTGACCGCGATCTTCCTTTTGTATTTTTATTCATTATGTTTAGTGGAATCTCTTCTTTCCAGTCTGAAAAGGTCCTGTTAGTCTTCAAGAGTCACACTGATGAGATCATATGATTATCTTGCCTGTGGTTAAAATCAGTGTGGCTAAGATTTCATCTTATGTATTTTGGCTTGTCTGTGCATAAATACTAACTAGCATTTTCCAAGATTTTAAATATCTACCGTTCATCTTCTTTATAAAAGTTCTGTATGCTCCTACATCTTTATTCTTATCATATAATCATAGAATGGCTTGGGTTGGAAGGGACCTCAAGGACCATTAGGTTCTAACCCCACTGCTGCAGCCAGGATTGCCAGACGCTAGATCAGGTAGTAAATAAGACTGCTCAGTGCCCCATCCAGATGGGCCTTAAGCACCTTCAGGGATGGAGCAACTACGGCCTCTCTGGGCAACCTATTCCAGCACCTCACTACTCTCTCAGTAAAGAACTTCCATCAACATCTAATTTAAATCTCCTCTCCTTTAGTTGAAAACCATTTCACTTCACACTATAACTATCTACCCATGCCAAAAGTTGATTTCCTTCATGTTTATAAACTCCCTTTAAATACTGGAAGGCCACAATGAGGTTTCCCCACAGCTTTTTCTTTTCCAGGCTAAACAACCCCAGTTCCTTCTTGTGCAAAGGCTATATAATACTGATTTCAATATGTTTTTCTAGATTTACATGTGAAAAAAGGTACCTGTTTTCAGACCCTCTGGAAAATGTACATTTGAGTTATATGTCATGTATGGCAGTTCCTATTCGAAGTTTTCTGCACAAAAAAGAAAAAAAAAGTTGGCTTTTAGGCTGAATTTTGGGGACAGTTTTTACTTAGCTCAGGTTGTTTCATCCTAAGATGATAAATTGATTTTATTAATGGGGAAATGCGTTAGATATATGTAGAGTTTGAGTATGCATCTCTAGAGAGTAACAAAGTGTAAATTAGCTCTACAAAACACATGTAATACTACTTCAAAGAGACATAATTATGTGTGTAGTACTCTCTTTATAGACATCAACTTGCTCAGCCTTATTTTCCTCAATTTTTATTAAGTTTATTATGAAGTTTAAAAAAACAGTATTTTTTTTCTCTTATGGGTTTTGCTTTATACTTTTGGTATTTAAGTTTTTCATATATGCCCAGTTAGTAGATCCAGTTCCATTAATTATATTGCTATATTTCTGAATAGCACTTCACTATCATGTCATGCTAGTTCTCTGTAACCACCAAATCAGATTGTTTAAAAATTGAGGGAATTGAAATTTGAACTAATAATTGAGCTAGGAATAGCAGAATTTTTTTTTTGAAGAAAAAACTAATTTAGAGTATTCTATAGGTAAAGGATATTTTTATTTCAAAATTATGCTTTACTTATGAAAATATAGTTTGCATTATGAGCTATAATGTATTATTAAAGTCAGTAAGAGGAAAGTAATTTGTTTTATCACATTCATTTTAAATTCATCTAAAATAATTTCAGCATTTCTCAGAAAGTTTCAGTCATGGGGACTTTTATTTCCGTATAAAATAAAATTGTATTTTGGTTAAAGCCTCTGCTCTGAAAACAAACAAACAGAAGACCAGAAGATCTGAGTTTCAGGAAAAAAAACCAAACCACATTGCAAAGGTTTGGGAAGATAGGTTTTGAGATCCATCCCTTCTGCAAAGGGACAACATTCTGCATTTATTGTCTTTTGTAAATATTTGCTACAGTGTCACATGGCAGAGCTGACTGAATTGAATTTCATCTGTACTGAGTATAGGGGCTGTGCACCGTACAATCCAAAATGCATTTTTCACCTTCAGTGTTTCCTACCTGATGAACAGAGGTTAGTTCCTGCGTACAGAGGTATTTAAAGGTGATTAAAATGTGTAAATATACGAAGTTTGTAGACTCCAGTAGTTTTTTGAGACATATGTTAATGCAACATTTTAAATGTAATCTGCTAGGTACTATATCTCTTGTATGAGGGCTACAGAAAATAATGGCATACTGAAACAGCAAATCATAGAATAGTTTGGGTTGGAAGGGACCTTTAAGATCATCTAGTTCCAACCCTCCTGCTATAGGTGGTGAACCTCCCACTAGATCGGGTTGCTCAAATCACTGGAGAGCCAAGGTAGTTGATGTGTAGAACAGATTCCATGCATCATGTTCAGGTGTATTTTGTTAATGTTAGAAACCTTTCTACCAGGTGAGCTATCAAGAGTGATACTGCGTTAACCTTATTTGGAATTTGTTATAGATAAATGACTTCTTTCTCATGTTTTAGTCTCTTTAGTCACGTGCAATATTTCAGAATACATTCTAGAATATGTTGTGGTCTATGGATGCTCGTGCAGTAAGAGACATAGTAAATTAGACTTACTGTGTATGTCAGTGAGCTGTACAGAAAAGATTTGAACCAGAGACCAGAACAGTTTGGAAAGAGTTATTACAATCTGTCAAGTCAATAATTCACATTTTAGAAAAGCCCTCAGTATAAATTTACAGTTTGGATTCATTTTACAACCTATCAGGTCATTAATCAGGGCTTTGTGAGGTCTCCTAATGTAGTTTTATATAATCTCTATTTTTATGTTTTGACATGATAGACTATAACAGCTTAATTAAAATAATACTGAGAGGTTTACTGAATCCTGTACTACCAAGGACATCTAGAGTTAGTCAGTCCACTGAAATATACTCTGTGCTATATGCCCTCAAGCATTTTGATGGAGAACACATTTCTTGCAACATCTAGGAAAATGGGCAGGAATTAATGACAGAGTAAACTTCCTTTGGTTTGGTGACAGTGAGTGCAATATTCTCACCATAAACTGTACTATTGCCTAATGAATGTTCACATGCAGTCAAGTAAGACTTAGTATTTAATAGAAATACAGTAAGGGTAGTGTTATAGACAAAATTGTGTGAACCATGGCAGATTGCCATTTATTAGGGTCTGTGTTACTGAGTATCTGAATCAGAAGTAGATATAATTGTACCAAAGGTAGAGATGCACTCTTTCCAAAACAAGCTCTGCACATATCCTTATTTTACCTTGTATGGCAAAAATACTATGTAAGAATAAAAACAACAGGGTTATTAAATAAATAAGCACAGAGATGTATAGCTTGTCTCCCAGGTGAGTGCTGTGATGACAGTCTTTAAAAAAATTGAAGGGCTGATGTACAGTTGATGCTGGACAGCAAGGGATACAGACAAGTGGCTTCAATTAAAAATCCACATTAATTTTTCATTATAACACTTGTCCTTGTGTCTGTGACTATACCTTAGTCTTTCCAGCTGGACAGATATTTGGTCCATTCTGTCTAAATGTGGTATTGCTAATTCCAGGAACTATTTGGAAGGATTTTATTTAGTGAAAGAAATGAGGAAAATGTAAGTTGATCCAAGCTTTGGCTTTGGCTCCACCAGTGAAAAATTTGAATATTGTTGTGGTTGGCATGACTCTCATTTGGATTTTGTCCCAAACTTGGCCACACTCTCTTGCTGTGCTTCTCTCACTTCACGCTGATGTATATGATCAGCCTGTACTCAGGCAGTGTCACTTGCTTCAAGACGTACCTTGTTCTGGCTTTGTGGTATAAAACCATCCTTCATCAGACAGACAGGCAGTAGAGCTGTCTCACTGCTTACCACACAGTGCTGACTGAGGATCACATTTAGTTTTGGAGTGTGAATATTTCATCAAGATTCATTTTATGCTGCACATTAAAAATTACTGTGCGTCATTTGTTGCAGTATCTTCTCCCTTTTATCTTTCTGATATATTTCACCTTGCTTGTTTGTTCTGTCTATCCTCTAATCTACTGTGAGAAGAGGGTTCTTAAAAGAAAAAAAAACACCTTTTTTTTTTTGTCTTCATTAATCTCTCTACTTTGTGCTGAATGACAAAATGTTACAAGGCATCAAAGATAATTTCTTCCTTGATACTAAGCTACAGTAGTGACAAGCATGGAAGATGAATTATCTTAAAATGAAAGATCCTTTTATTGCTCGAGAGAAGGCTAGTTGCTTCCATCATTTGTGAAACCTGTGCACTGACTGTTACTTTCATAGCCATTGTCTGGCACGCAGTGCCACCCATGATAAATAGCAGTGTTACCATAGAAATTTTTATAGCAGGTGAAAAAGGACTTCTTAAAGCGATGGATTTAGGAACAAATTCTTCTATGCAACATCTGGGGTATCTCCACTGGTATCAGTAGAGATGAGATATCTCTGGAGGAATTATTACTGACCAAAGGCACCCAAGGTCTTTGAACTAAATAGAGGGAATTCAGTTCTGAGAATTCTGAGCCTCGTTGTTTCATGGTGACATCACTGTGACAAGACTGCAATTGGTAGGAGCATAGAGGAGATTAAGCAGCAAGCTCTGTCTCCAATCTGCAAGAAGGAGGAGGGACTCGTAGGAGTGTTGCCTGTTCAGTTGCACTGAAGTCCTCTACTTGTTCTTATCTACCACCAGATCATTCTGTCTGCATCAGGAAAAAAAAAACAAAACAACAAATCATTGGAATAGTTCAGGCTAGCAAAAGGTAAAGGCTTCCTAAGTGACTCCTAAGCAATCACAGGCTTGATCTTTAGGAACTAGGTTCCCATGGGTGATGCAGTCCCCATCCTGGAAATAACTGGGTTTGGAGGGTCCAGGATGAGATTACAGTCTTAGCTATTCTAATCAATAAGATATCTAGAAAACTGATCACACTAGACTTAGGATTTGACAAGGCAGGATCACTTTGGCACCTAAGAGTACATTCTTTATGCTCTGCAGGACTGGAGCAAACTTCATTGAACCTCTGCTTTCATCATCTTGCTTATGTTTATCAGTAGTGACCATGGCCCTTAACTGTTGCTATTGCTGGACGTGCGTTATCAGCAAAGAAAGAAGAGTTACCATGTGTTTCTCTGTTAGATAATTTATTAGAAAAAATGTAAGCTTTTAATAATAATCAAAACTACTTCTTTGATATGTTTTACGTAGATATCAGGAAAAGGAAGCGTTCTTACCATTCTCTTGGTTTGAAACGTTTGTTTAATGCCTTATTAATCCAAGGTTTTGAAACCCAAATATGAATGCATTTTTGCATTTGTGTTAAGCAGCTCAGCCTGTCTACAGCTACAATGAGGGTTTTTTTAAAGCTGCACCTGGAAACCAAGACAGATTGATCCTTTATAACTAGTAACTTAAGAGACAAAGTAGTATGGCAAAGTTTTGCTTTAAAAAACTCTGGTGATGACTATAGTGTTCACATTCACTAAGTCTTTATTTTGTGTTTTGGTTATGGAAGAAGCTAATTATGCTCAATATAAAAAAATCATATTTGCAGGTCTCAGCAAAATTCTTTTTTACTGTTCTTGTGCAAAGCAGCTGCAGGCTATCAGTCTGGACCCTTGACAAATGGTTTTGACATTTTGTACAGACACCTCTCATGAAAAAGGGTTTTTATTTATTCTCCAATGTTGAATTCTGCATTATTGATCAGATGCCATTCATTAAAAGCTGCTCCTTGCTAGGAAGAATTACACAGTCCTTAACCTGCACATAACTTAATGAATTACTCTATTGGCAAACATCAGCATTAAAACAATGTTAAAGTTGCATGGTTAAATGTGCAAAAGTCAGGATATAGCATTTAAGGTTGAAAACAATGGAAGTTTTGCCTAAATTAAGATTACAGGATGCCTTCTATGGGCACGTGCAAAGACTGCTAACAAGCACTAGATACTCTTAGTAGGGCAAGTGGTTACTGTTACCCAGTTCATTCACAAACACTACCATTATTTACCAAAGCAACTAGCATTGGAAGAGATCATTAGTGGTAAGAGTCACCATGGGTACTTCTCTGACTTTTTCTTGTTGCCAAAGAAATGCATTCATCAAATAAGAGAGTTAGTAACAATGCTGTGCTGTTAACCACAGCTATGGGTGAAAAAAGTTAGTGGCTCCCCATTACCGTGAGGCAAGCAACATTTGTCAAAGTAATGTTTTTATTTAGTTACTTATTTATTATAATGGAGGCTCCTGTTTAGTTTTCTTTCATTTTTGTTTGTTTGTCTGGTTTTGTATCCCTTTACTACTGTCATTTAGCCCTGACACCTTGGATGTGTAATCAGGTGGACCAGACTCAGCGATAGACATATCAAACCATACTCTTTGACTGCATACCTGGGTTTCTTCCCTTGGAGATGAGCCGTACCACATCTGTAGTCAGGTACATACTCAGGAACTGGTACTGCGTAGTACAACACAAAGATCAGTTGCACTGGCAACATCAGACATAGCTAACATGTCTTGTGATTTTTCCAAGTAAGAACATCTCTGTACCACCAGAAGCAAAAAAGTGCTTTGTATGCTCTTTTGTTATTAAGAAATCTACTGAACATTTGTACCACAGAACCTGTGCACCATACCAAAAATGACAGAGTGGAGCTGGAGGAGATAAAGAGCAATAGAAATAATAACATATGTATAGGAGGACTTCTTCATGAGAGTCTTTGCCTACATCACAGACAGCGGAAGGGAAGCATAATGGAATGCTGTGCAAATCATAGCAATTTAGTCAGCCTAAGACAACTCTCTTTTCTGATTGAAAGTACTGGGCAACATCAAATAAAATAACCAGGCAGGTAGTAGACTAAACGAGAGAGGATGCTGTAGGTAAGGCATAGGAATCCTTGGCAGAAGTTACTGAATGTGCTAGAAGCTTATGTAGGCTCAAAATGACAAGAAATTCAAGGAAGCAGAAGTCATTGAGAGTCACTAAAGGTAAAGATTCCTGCTCACAGAGTTTCCAAGTTGCAAACTGCTGATGGCTGGAAGAGTTTTCTTGGGTAATTCATTTCAAAATTGCTGTCTTTCTCATTATTTTCCTGATATTTACCATTAGCTGCTGTTCTTACCTTTCCCAATATTTAAAGCCTCAAATGTGTGTAGAGATAGGGAAGAAAGAGAACCTATGATTCTGAGGGCACCAAGTGATAGAAGGGAGAGTGGGCAGTTAAAGAGTAAAAAAAAATGGAACAAAGGGAAACACTAAAAATAGAAGTCTAATGGTTTCCCACTAGTGCCTGGAGGTGTGAATGCTGCCTAGGGGTGCACGCTTAGGGCTGTGATAAGATGAGAGACCAGAAATAAATCTCACAGTCATTAGAATTCCTCCCTTAGACTTCCTCCTCCATATCCGCAGATAGCTTGTCTAAGTACAGATAGAAGGAGGATCATGAAGGATTCTCATGTCTGAGTGATGCTTCAGCTGGTGAAGGCTTTAAAAAACATAACTGAGAAAGGGCAGCGAGAGCATGAGCAAAGAGGTTCTAGAGTAGCTGAGAGAAGCACCTTGATGTCCTGTGTGTACCCAATGGAGACTTCTGAGGAGTGTTCCTCTCTCCAGACATAAAAGGAATTACAACATCCCAACAGATGACAGTAATGTCCCTAGTGGACTGTAGATTTGTTGCAGAGTACAAGATCTACAAGGTGGATCATCATGCCCTGTGACTTTCCCATGATAGGATGAGTACCCCCAGTTTGTCTTTGTGTGGCACAGGGTGAAGGAAATGGGCCAAGTAGAACGGTGAGCCACATGAGTATTGGCCAGGCACAGCCAGCAGGGGACCAGTGGGATGTCAGTGCAGCCCTCAGTAGTTGGAGGCTCACAGAATTGTTCCCTTTTGAAGGTGGTATGTTATGGATTTATGTGAACCTTTAGATTCAGCTTGTAGAACCTTGTCTTTTGTTCTCTTGTCCCAAGTGCAGTAAATAATCCTTTTCATTTCAGAGGTGTGCAGAATCAAGCCCAGCATAAAAATCTGTTCCACAGATTTCTTTTAACGTTTGACAAATATATTTTTAATCATAGGTAATATATAACATTACAAACGGATTGAATTAATTCTAAGTGGTTGGCTATTTAAACTCTGTAGCTATTATGACTCCTTTTACCACTGCCAAAATGGAAGCATGCAGGTAGAATTAAACAGGATATAACATGGAAGGAAAGTTATATTTAATGTAATACTTATACCGTGGGAAACATTATAGTCTACAGTTATGGCATAGGAAGAGGAAGAACTGGAGTTCAAATAGTCTATTTAGGTAAAACAGGCATTTCCTGGGATCTTGGATGATTCCTTTATTCTTATGCTTTATTTCTTCAGTTGGAAAATGAGTGTAATTGTAAATAGGTAATAATTCTGTCAGAAGCCTTTGCAAAGCCCTGCGGGTCTTCAGGTGGAAGGTTTACTTGTAAGATAAATAATTTTCATTGCTTGGATTCAAAATCATGATTTTATCATTTCCTCCTTTTTTTTTGTTTCATTTTTTTTCATGCCTGTTCCTAACAAAGGTCAAATTCAGATCTCATATAATTCCAGGTAAGCAAGGACCTACTGTTGAAATTAACGATGTTATGCTGTGTTAATTATTGCTAAAGCATTTAGCTTTTATCCTTTAAGTTTTGACTGGATGTTTCATGCTACATATGGCATTGCTGGCTGGTTATACTCCCTTTCTGAAAACTAGGTTTCTGCTATGAATATTTAAGTGTATATTAGATATCTCACCTAATACGGTGACTGTCCATTTATGTGACTCTTTAGTAATGCCAACCCCTTGTTTTCCTTAGGTTTCTTTTTCTCCCCATGAATTCCCAAATATTTTTCCTGGTCAGCACCATAAACTGTCACTTCTATATACTGGCTCACATTAAGAACTACCACTTCCAAGCTCCACACATCTTTTTCCACATTTATCTGCATTAAACTGCAATTTGTCATCTTCTTCAGCTTGGCTTAAATAATGTAAATCCTTATTTGATTACATTGCTACTCATTATTTATGGTGCTATGCTGTATAACATTATGTGGAGACTGGTGAATCTTCTTTTGTATGTAGTCATGGAGATCGTCTTTATAAATAATGAAAAAATCTACAATTGTGGTGGTACATCTACTGTGCAATACCTGTATATACTTTGTCCCTGTAGCACTGAAAAGATGTCTCAAAGGCATGTGTAAGAAAAACTCGGTCTTTTATGTGAACTCTCTCCACAGAAATTCTTGTTTACTGAGACAAAAACAGAGAGCCTTGTTCATCTGGGAGTTCTTATTCTCCTGAGAAAGTATATAATGTGAAGCCCTCAGTGCCACCCTCTCTCTAATTAGACATCAGATAACCTGCATGCTTAAAATTGCTGAGCCACATTCTTTCACCTTTTCCATAGCTTCACAGAAAAGAGAACTGGATTTCTTAGAAGTAATGTAGCAAACCTAATTATCTATGAGCATGTATGAGGTATGGTACTGCTGATGTTACTATTGTATTCTATCCACACCAATCCTTGTGGCAACGGAGTCAGCACAGTTCTAGTGTATTGTCAGATTTCTTACAGGAATCTTTGAGTGGATGAAACAAAAATCCCTTCAGTCTTTCTGCACTGTGGCAGGATATGTGCATCGCCTATGAGAAAGAACCAAGTGACTCACAGTGCCTGCTTCCTTGTGTGTTGGGCCAATCATAACCCTATGTAGGTAGCAAGAACGATGCAGCCTTGTCATTGATCATGAGGTGGAGGAAAGAAGTTGCTTTAGGAAAGTTTGCTTCACTGGTGCTGCAAATGTGCTTGCTTGTTTTGTCGATTCATCATGTAGGATCTGCAGATGCCAAACCAGGCTGGAATATGAACAGAGCAACATTTGGTGAATCACTTGCTTAGGAAGTCAGTACTGTACCACCTGAGTTTCTTGTATTTAACTTAAAAGAAAGTATGGACAAACCGGGCAGTGTTCTGTGGCTGCGAGTGTAATGTACATTAAAAAGGAGCAGGAAACATTCCTATGCACGAGCACTCCGTCATCTTTGTGTGCTGATAACAAGGTCCCTGGCAGAATGTTGGGATACTAGATTGTTCTCTCAAGACCATCTTCGTAGACCATTGGATATAGCTATAACATATCAGAGGATGAGAGTTATAGGAAAGGATACTGACTGTTTTGTGCCAGAGAACATAAAATTCCAAACAGTTATTGCCACAATTATCTGTTGGATAGGAATTCTGTACCTGAAGAGGCTTGTGAAATGGATGCATTAAGTAGAGGAAAAAAAATGGAGAGAGAAGGAGGTGGGAAATTCTGCTGTAAAATGTGACCAAAGTGAAACAAAATATCTGTTTGACTTTGAAAAGCAGAGATCTGATGCCAAGGAAATGGGGAGCACTTGAAATTTACGGCAGCCAGCTGTACTTGCTACTCAACTCAGAATTTATTTTAATTCTTATTAGAGTGAGAGAAGCAGAGCAAATTTTTTGTCAGTAGTACAAGTAGTAAAGTAGTACAAGTAGCTAAAGGCTTAAGTAAGACATTTGCTGTCTTTACCAGTATGTTTATGCTCACATATCTGCGGATCCATGGCAGGGAAGAAAAAGATTTGCCAACTGATCCTGTGTAGTTTACTTGGGATTGGTGAAGACTCTTCTGTGGTCTTTGTTGTTGCTCCTATGAAAATACCAGTAATAGTGCTGCTTAAGGATATTCTCCAAACAAAGGTGAAATTTATCCCTGTACGTCATCTGAGTTAGGCTGTTGTTGGCCCCATCGTAGTTGCAGATACATTTCTGTGAATACATGTGGAGAGCATTTGAAGCTGGGAAAAGTCCTTCTGCTTGAGACAAAGCGCAGATCGCCCCACTTGTGCAGGTCTGAGGTGCAGACATCCCTCAGAGGAGTCAGAAACAAGGTAAACAAGAAGCGCACAGTGTCTGTGGCATGTGGGGAAATTCAGGGAAAGGTTGCTTCCATGATAGGAAGCAACGTCTTATGTCTTCTTTTTAAGAACTGAAAAAAATTGCAATGCCTTATGGTAATCTGGTAATCTAGCAAATGCTGAAGTAGCAGTGCGACAGCTGAATGACGTAGGTGCTGGTTTCAGGCAGTGTAGGTGTACATCACTACACCAAATTATACAGGGTCAGAACTACTGCTGACATAAACAAGATGGAGGTCACTGAGCCATGCCCTGTGACCTGAACGTATTTCACACCAGATTTTACTGAGTTTATTAGTAAAGATACATTGTACAATTGATAATGTTGAGTTCTTAAGATAAGAACAATCTTACTGGTGTTTGGTTACAACACACTTAAACTACTTTCTGTTATTGCTGGAAGTGCAAATTAGTTCTACTGCTGTGCAGGATGGGGTTAATGAGCTAGTAAAGGAAATGTTTAATTGCTAGTTTCAGCAATCATGAGAAGGAAATAGAGGCACAATTGTTTAAAAGAAAAAAAAAAGAAAAAAAAAGACCTGTAAGATGTAATGATTTTTTTTTTTCAGTTGTTTCCACTGCTTTTCCAAAGCAATATTTTGTTGCTTGCAGTTAACAGCCCTTTCCATACCAAATGTAGCACTGAGAATGGGCTTGTGCATGCATTCCTGACCAATTTGCATCAACATAATTTACCCTAGGTTTTCTTTTTCCAAATATGTCCAGGGGACTTCCATTAAAAGAGTGTCCACTCATAACAATCTGTATTAGTCTCATTCTTTGCTCAGTTTGTTTATCTTAATGGTCCACATTTCATTTCAGCACAATCAGTTAATTGTCTCATGATCTGTAAGACCCGCCCTTTAAAATACTTAACAGACTGTTTCTGTATTCTCTGGACACCGTAGACAGATTTCTGGCTTTACATCCATCACACTAAAGATCTGTGTGCTTAAGCATTTGGGATGCCATAGATTTTCTTGTGCTGTGGCGTTTTGTGGCTGCTAAGACAAAAATGCATGCCTGCCACTATTATTTACAACTGTAACAGTGAGAAATTACAAAACCCACTCTTCATTAACCTCCAATAAGGCTGTTTTTGCAGCCAGTGATTGCCATTACATTGATGGAGTGCTAATACAGCTCAATAGCCCTGGCTGGCCTGTCTCACCCGTGACTGCATCACAGCTCCTGCCTCCCACCACTACCCAGCACACGTCCAGCAGAAGCTGCTCAAATGATTGATGAGAAAAACAGCTCATAAAGGCGAGCACAGTGCCCAAAGCAACAGCTGTCTAGCCCTATCCCTGTAGTAATTAGATAAATGAACCCCAAATGAAATCTTACAGGCAAGAGTAGAAGGAAGTGATAATATCCCCATTGCTTCTGTTGTCTCATTCCAGCCTCTGTAGTTATCTGTCTTTGGTACAGATTTGACACAGCTTACCTCTCCCCTCTTCCACACTCACTTCACTGCCGGTCCTGCAGACAGACCCCTGCAGGCACAGGAGACATGGGAGTGTCAGTGGCTGAGTCTGGGTTCTGTTTTCTTTCTTTCTTTTTCCTAATGGCACCACTTGTTCAAATTTGCAGAGCCTGCTGAACCTTTGTCCTTCTCCTCTGAGAAGGAACGTAACAGAAGGTACATGGTAGGTCAGAAACCCTGTTTACCAGGAAAAAAAATTACAATTAGCAGATACTATCCTCAAGAAATAGTTGATGTGTTCATAGGGATGTGCTAGATATAAAAGGAAGAAGCAAACAAATATGGTTAAAGCATCCGAAATTGCAATAGAAGCAATTAAAAGCTCTGCATTTATTTTTATGGTACAGAAGCACTGTGGTGTTACATTAGTGCTCCCTTGATGCTACTGAGGGATAACCAGGAAAGAACAGTAATTATGTAATGCCAGTAGTTACCATATAAAGAAAAAAAGTGTGTATATGACATTATATATAGCGAGAGATTCAGAAAATATCTCTGCATTTTTGAAAAACAGTTTATATAATTTAAATGAGCACATACTAAACATACATATTTATTTTTTTTGTAAATATGAAGAAACTCTGCTTTGTGTATCAGGAATAATACTCTGTAAGTAAATGACTGCAGATTTCAAGAACCGAACTGTTCTTTGCAGGTAGAACCTAGTAGTCCAGACAAGTAAATGTGGGTCCTGCTGGACTGAACAGCTGTCAAATTAGACCCTGTGAATTCACAGGAGAAAATACAGTTACAAATGTTTTCAGTGCGATCAGAATTAAGAAGTGAACTTATGTCCTGGAAGAGGCACAATAATAATGCAGAACAAGTGACCTTCTCTTTTATTCTCTCCCCACTTTAATCTAGGTTAATTCTAGCTGAGTTCAGCCAGATTTACAAGAGTGTAAACTTAGATCAAAATTAGACCCAGGTTGTTTGTTTTACCAGCAGCCCATGTCTTGAGAGAGTGCTTTCATCTTTTCCTGCAGCAACAGTCAGAGGTGCGTCTAAGGCTGGGTGCTGCCAAGGCCTGATCACTGGGATTCAAGTAAGAATTTCTGGCAGACAGAGTGGTCCCATTAATCACAAGTGGTATCTCTTAAACCCTTCAATTACAAGAGATTAGTGGAGAATTGTTGCATTGGGCTAAAACAGTAATGACATATAGGAAGTGAAGCAGAAAACACGTGTTCTTCTTAAGAAGTTCAATTTATGGTTTATTTAAATATAAATTGCAAGCATAAAGTATTAGAGTTCTTAAACTTCACTGTTCAGTTAGCTTCAAATTAACTATGCTGTACTTCTGCCTTCCCCAGAGCACCACTGTGATCTTCAGCCTGCCTGTTCCTTTAATTGAAGTATTTTAAGTCCATTAGGTTTCTGTGTTATCCCCATACCTGTCTGAATTACATTCTCCCATACTTGCACTGCCTTCTCTATGGTAGGGATCGCAGGGACCGACATGGATTCTGAACCCCCCCACCTTACTACCCACAGTCATAAATTGCATGAAAGACTATGAAATAACAGACCAGGAGGCTATGTTTTCCTGTTGTTCCTAATACTCTTGCTTAGTTGATTTACTTTCATCCTAAACGTTACTGGGAAATGTTTGCCTGAATCCTTGGGTGTTGGGAATGTGCATAGTAGCATTTAGTAATGAAGTGTCTGTCTAATGGCAGCTGCATATTCTTCGAGGCCTGGGTACACACATCTCTTTGTACCAGCTGCAAAGAAATAGCTCCAGTTATCATGATACCTACAGATAAGTCATTGTAATATTCCTCTTCTGTAGCACACAGGAAAAATTAGATCTGAAAGCAAAAATCCCCAATGCACCGGAAATTCATCTTGAAGATTCGTGCCAACAGTGTATTTTTCTTCAGAATGTCTGTATTCACCAGGGTTGAAGAACCGACTGGTCAGTTTATGCTGTTAGACATCTCCTGGGGCTTCTTGAGATGAGTTCCTTTTTTTATAGCGGTTCATTCAGTTTATCTGATGCTAGTAAATTTTTAGGATTTCAGTTAAATTGCTCTCTTACTCCAGGGAAAGACAAATGTGATGCCTGAGCTTCTATCACTGTAGCTGCTGGAAGTTAGGAGGATTTGCAGTATTACTTCAGTTGTATGTGACAGGTATTACTCTGATTTTGTGTGAAGAGGCTTAATCAGGACCCAAGCTGGTGATGCTATTTTGGTACAAGACTGGTAGCTGAAGTTGAAATGAAATGCCCGTGCAATTGAGGGCTAGAAAGGACTCTTAGAGTATATGATGGGTTGTTGAATTTTGCCCACCGTTCATTCTTTGAAGCCCAAAGAAACTTACCCTCAGTATGTTCAGTTATCTCTCTTTTGCAAACAGTGCAAGCAGAACAAGAACTTTAAATAAAGTAAGTGGAGAATGACAATTATTTTGGGTTTCAGCAGATCAGTCTAGTACTCTTAATGAGCAACATCTGTTTAAAAATATAGTATACAGTAGAAAAACCCAACTCATCAAAAATTGGAAACAGATGAGGACTGATATTGCTGACCTCATGGTGGGCTGCAGCACCTCACAAGGGGAATGGAGGGGCAGTGCTGAGCTCTACTCTCTGGTGACTGTAGAATGGCATGAAGCTGTGTCAGGGGAGGGTTTAGCTGGGGGTTAGGAACTAAGGTTCTTCACCAGAGGGCGATTGGGCACTGGAACAGGCTGCCCAGGGCAGTGTCACAGCACTGAGATGCTGGAGTTCAAGTGGTGTTTGGACAGTGCTATCAGAAATAGTGTTTGAGTTTTGGATGTTGCTGTGTGGAGCTGAGAGATGAACTTACTGATCTCTGTGGATCTCTGCCATCAGATATTCTATGATTCTATGCTTTATTTTCTTTATTCTCTAGAATTCAACATTGTCCTCCCTCATATCTGTCCTTACTTGACTAGTGGCTTCCTTCTGAGCTGGAATAAACATACAAACCAGACCATTTGGACTGTCTAGGGGGTGTTGGTAGCCTTTGTTCTCCATAGAAATTAGATCTGTTTACATCGTGTTTATATGGTTCTCTGGAAGTGCAATATTAGGAAATGCTTTTGTCAGCTAGGAGTTGGCTTTCCTAAACAGCTGAATGGAGCAGTTGAGAACTCATTCACACCCAAGGAGTATTCTGCCCTCTCAACTAATCCTGAAGTCAAATGCACAGATTCTTGACCATTTCACCATCTAGTGGCATCTTGTTTTCTTGGTTTAAAATTGAATTCAAATTATCACTTTAACTCAAGGACGTATAAAGACGATATTACAAAAGTACTGAACAAGCTAGATTATTTTCTAGTCTTGTCCCATTGTCTTTAGAAGACTTGTGTAAAAAATAAATGCGTTCAGATTTGACCTCTCCACGTGGGTGCTTTCTTTAAATGTGGAATGAGTTCACGCAAGCATTAAATGAGGTCTACATACAGAGAATACCAGTTTCAATGAGACCTACAGGAACTGAAGCTTTTTGTCTAGCTTTCAGAGCTACAGCCTCCTCCCAGTGTGCTTTTGCCATCTTAGCAGTGGCTTTATACAAACTCTCTGCTAAAGTGTCTCTTTGTGGTCACTTGTGTGCTAGCTATTTGTTGGTGTGATACAGCTGACAGCTGAAAACATTTAGATACAAGTTCTGTCTGGTTAATGTGAAAGTTAGTCTGCTATAGGACAAAATAAATGCAGGTGTGAATAGAAGGCAAGGGCTGACAGAGGTGATGTTTGCGTTGTAAAGTTCAGGAACCGATCTGTCTGCAGGTAGTGAATTTACAGGGAGAACTTAAGCCAGACTGATAATCATCCATATTATTTACATCTAAAGTACTTACTAACTGGGCTAAGAATGCATTATAATCTCATTGAATCCATGAAGAAATATTTTGTCTTAGAGATATCTTATTATGTAGTCATTTAACGATTTGTGAGCTAACATGTTTTAACAAATATTTTATTGCGTATTACATTCCACTCCCTTGACAGTGATTTCAAATCTGGACATTAAAACAGGACTCTTTTCACAACTCTTTGATGATGATACTTTAAACTGTGCAGTTCATCTCTTTGCATTTGGGTAGAATTTGAAAGGTGTCAATTACAAATCTGGCTTTTATGTGTTTGTTTTATTGATCAAACTGCTCCATAGAAACCACAGCAATTCCAATAGCTTAGCAGTCTAGAGTACCTTCCAGCCCTTCTTAATTGGCCCACTAGGGTACAGTTACTTTTCAATTTATATTGAGAGTACAACAAGGTGATGTAATACCTCTTTGTTATACTTGAGTAACACGGGCACTAAAATTACATGAAGTACCTTATAATTCTATATGCACAAGTTGCTTTTGATGTGAACAGAGACAAGTTCTGGCTTTATGCAATAGGCATTTTATACCAAATTCGGTCTGTAATCATTCTTGCGTCTTCACTGTCTTCCATGGGACTACAGCAAACCTAGTAAGATTTGAGTGTTATGGATAAGTTTATTCAATGCATCAGAGTCTAGTTCATCAAATGAGGTCATCCTCTTGTGTTTGCTGACAGGTCAAAGTCATGGTACGCATTTCTTCTACGCTTGCCAGAGACACGTCTGAGTCCAGCTCTTTCTTAAAAGTTGACCCTCGTAAGAAGCAAATCACACTCTATGACCCAGTGACCTGTGGAGGTCAGAATGCTTTCCAGAAACGGGGCAACCAGGTTCCACCCAAGATGTTTGCATTCGATGCCGTTTTCCCTCAAGATGCATCACAGGTAGGTAAAATATGATCCACATAGTTATCTGAATTACGTGCACCAGAGCCAAGCTGATTTCAGCTGCAACAGCTGTATTTTCATTGGAGTTAACTGGAGTTGAATTTTGTCCATTAATATCATTAATAATGAAATAAATTTATTAAAGTATATCTAAATAATTGTTTGCTTTCTTTATTCCTTACTGTGAACAATTGCTCCTACAATCATATGTGCAATAAATGTGCTAATTGTTGCCTAGAATGCAAATCATGAATATCAATAACTTGTTTATTTTGAAGTGATTATTTGGTGTACACAGCAATCTGATCAGAACTGCGGTTCTTTAGTGCAATGATCTATTCATTATGAAGCCAAGGCTTATTTATACGCTGTGTTGTTGAACAGTTTACAGTAGGAGGATGGGGATTTTATTCCATAAATCTCTAATCATGAGTATATATCCAGATTTCTCATTTTTTATTACACTTTGGTTTAATGAACTGTGTTAACTAAATGCTATGAGGAAGACAGTAGAAGAATAAAGTAACACTTCAGAGTATAATTAGAAAACAATACTGTAATTCTGCTTCTATACCCATGAACTGAACAGAACTAGGGCACAAGGCCAGCAGAAATGCTGGAGTATGATCAGAGCAGTAGTTCCATCCCTTCCCAATTTCTGCTCCAGGCAGCTAGCAGTGTCCCAGACTAATGCATGGACACAGTTCAGGGATACAATGTACCGTCATCCACATGCTTCTTTGGGTTACCTCTGTCTTGAGACAGTAAGAAAGTTTACATTATGGACAGAAGTAATTTGATACTAGTTAGTCTGTGAACAGTGGCCTTCCTGACCTAACCTTTACTGTTATATGGATCAGAAATACCTAGGAGATAATGGATATTCACTAGGAGAATTTCTGTGATTTACTGTTAAACAAATGCTTCCCAGAAAACCCTGAACTGCTATTCCTGATTCTGTTCAACCCTATATAGATAGATAGGCAGTTACTGTAGAAGCACTGAAGACTTTTCAGAGTGCCTGAAACTTAATCTAAGAATACCAAGGGTACATTCATGTTTTACTTCTTAAAATACTGCTGTAGTCTTCTGAATGGAATCTACTACTACTTAAAGCAAGGAAGACTCATAGAAATGCAGAGAAAAATGAAGAAATGTTACCTAGTTAATACCAGAGCTGTTTTTTTCACTTACATTCCTTATCCACCTGCTAGTGAAAATTAATTCAGTCCATAACTGGGAAAGAAACAGGGCCTATTAAAATGTCTTAGTATTTGCCTTTTAATTAAAAAGATTAAAAAGGCCTCTTAATAGGCAGTCCTGACAAACTGACTATATCCCCTTCATCTCCTTACAGGATGTGTATTTTGTTTAACCCTAGAAAGGATTTTGATGAAATGAAACTTCCTTGACAGGGCAAAAGTCCTGTTTCATGTTAAGTACATGAAATTACATTACTAATTACATACTAATTACATAAGTAATGTCACGACCATCAGAGTGTAGATCACAAAAATGCAAGAAGCAGGATTAGACCTTGTGGTACTTTAGTATGCTGTCTGGAGCACCAGTAGCATTATGACTATTTATACTGAAAACACTGTTGATTTTCCTTATTATTGTTATTGATAGGTTTTTTTGTTTGTTTTTTGTTTTTTTTTTAATGTTTGTACCTATGACAGGCTGAAGTATGTGCTGGGACTGTTGCTGAGGTGATCCAGTCAGTGGTCAATGGTGCAGATGGCTGCGTGTTCTGCTTTGGCCATGCCAAACTTGGTTGGTATTGTTAAATGTCTCTATCTGAACGACTATGTGATTATTTGTAACCCAAGACTGTTAATACTTTAGATTAGGGAGAACAAACCTTCATTTATCTTTGCATAGTCGTATTTGAAACTGATGCATTGCATGCACAACTTTACACCACACCTTCACCTTTCACTTACACATCTACCAGTTTTGCATGAATGTTGGACAACATGCTCTTCGAAGTGGAGATTGTCTTGAGTTGTTGCTTCATTCAGTCCCCTTAGCACTATAGAAATTTTTAGTATTCTATTGACTTCTTAATTAATGGCTCAACAGGGACCTATAGTTTTACAAGTGTGCCTAGAATTTGAGACCACCCCATAATGCCTGTGGACAAAGCAGAAGTAAAAGTAGAATGAGCACTTTGATGTTTAATGTTTTTGACTTCCTTAAGTCTAGATGGCAAATGAAATGGAAAATAAAACCACCAGATGATGTTGTCTCACAAGTGCTATATGTCCAGAGAGATGACCTGACTAGGGCTTTGCTGGAGCATGAGTTGAGTCTCTGCAGTTGTTTTGTTGTCCTGGCCATTCCACCAACTATGAATGCACCCAGATGTTGCCACTGACACATACATAAAAACATTTTTTTTTACTGATTTTTATTCACTTAGATCCAACATATAAAATACAACAAAGCAAAGAAACTACAAATGTTTGCCCAAAATTACGCATATCTTTTTCATTTGGCATACAAATTTAGGATAATTTTTGAACTTGTTTATATTTCTAGTTATAAGTAGACAGCATAAGAAATCTGAAATCTGTTTTTGTTCTCAGTCAACATACTTTTACAGCAGAGACAAGCCAGAGCTATAATTGCAGTCAAATAATAATGAAACAATGGAAACTTTACACCCAGGTAAAATATTTCTTGTTGTGCAACCACTTCTGCACCAAATGACCACATGTACCTGTACTTTTTGTGTTTTTTTTCTTCTTCTATATAAGGTTACATCTTTGTGATCCTGGGACCAAGGTTTTATCAATCCCAGACCCAGTGTATAAGAGATAACATTTTGCTTTGAAGTAAGGTAGAACAGGTTGCCTAGTGATGTGGTTGATGCCCTGTCCATGGAGACTTTCAAGGCAATTGGATCAGGCCTTGGGCAACCTGATCTAGCTGTGGTGTCTGTGTTCATTGCAAGGGAGTTAGACAACATGGCCTTCAGAGATCCCTTCCAACTCTAAGTATTGTATTGTTCTATGGTTCTAAAATGGTATTCAAGGTACACCACGCTCACAGTATTGAAAGCAGGGTATTTTAGAGACCATGGCATTCCTGCTCTGCTCAATTTACATCAGTGTTCAGCCACAGTAGTAGCACACAGTAGTGTGCTAAGTGGTAGGGACCTGCAATACCCTGCCAGGGCATAGAGGCATACATGAGATAACTGTTTGTTGAAAGCAACTCAAGATTTCATCTATCAGTTTGAAATGTTCTCCATTTTCCATAAATTGTCTCTGTCTATCTCCCTTTTCTGAATGTCCTTTTTGTAGTGAAGAAGTTGTTTTCATGAGGCTGTGTATGATAAGATCACTTTGCAGAAGGCTATGAAAGACTTTCTCTGACTCCCCATTCCTGACAGGGAAGTCATACACCATGATTGGCAAGGATGATTCCATGCAAAACCTTGGAATAATCCCTTGTGCCATCTCCTGGCTCTTCAAGTTGATTAATGAACGCAAAGAGAAGACAGGAGCACGCTTCTCAGTCAGAATTTCTGCAGTGGAAGTGTGGGGGAAAGAAGAAAATCTTAGAGACCTGTTATCCGAAGTGGCTACAGGAAGCCTGCAGGATGGCCAGTCCCCGGGTGTCTACCTTTGTGAGGATCCCATCTGTGGCATGCAGGTGAATGTAGTCTTCAATTTACACAAAAACAAGCATTATGATTTTTATTTTCAGCTATTGATATGGTTCAAATTCAAGAACTAACCAGAACGTAAAGTTTATAGAGTTGAAAGTGTTTACTTTAAAGCATGCAAGAACTTTATGACCTGCAGCTGCAGGGACATCTGCTCTCCTGGCCTAAATATTTGTACCGCTGGTATAACTGATGTTGAGCAGTGGCTTGTGTTTGCAATAAAATCTGAAAGCATTTAGTGCAAACAAAAATTCACTTCATTCTAAAAGAAAAAAAAAAGTGTGATCTTTCTTTTGTAAAACAACAAGATAAAATATTTACAGTACTGCTCAAATAACTGGAGGCCATTAATATGGCTGTTTATCTCTTTATAAACATTATTTACAGCACTTGCATTAGCAGTGTTGTAAGAAGCATTAATCGCTACTTATTAATTCCTGCCATGACATAAATTCCTGGGTTGGACAAACCAAGAATAACTCCAACTCTTCTCAGGTTTGGAGGTTTATCAAGAATGAGTAACTGGGTCATGTATTTCCTGGGTAACCATGAAAGTGGCTCAACAGCTTTATATGTTTGATTTTGATTTGGGAGACAAAAAGGGCCTATTCTTTCAACTTGTTGTCTGTGAAGGAGTAAACCTGATTTTTGTATGAATGGATGGATGGGAGCAAAACATCAGGGTGGAACATGAATACATTCTTTTGACCTTAAGTGTAATGGCTGCTTCCATACAGAATCTGCAGAACAATTCTCTCAAAGTATGGGAAAATGAAGGGACAGGAGGAGGGAACAGACTCTGTCTGCACCCTGTTTCCAGCAGCTATCATGATTCACATCTCCAAAGTCATAGAGTATGAGATTTTAAACAGCAAGTAATCTAGTTTGTGTTTTAGCTCTTTGTGAAGCTGCAACAAAACTTCCCATTTTACTCAAGGTCTGGAAAGTTTTTTGTCATATTAAATAATAATTAGAATTCTCATTCCCACTTGACTCCTAGTTTTAGTGTGTTATGAAATACTTACATTGTCACAACATATCTCACTCCCTGGTATCCACTAATGAGTGCAGTACAGCAAGTATATGAAGGAAGACTCAAGTCTTCACATTTCCCATTGGGGTCACAGATGACTAATTTAGGTCTGAAACAGCACAATAATATTAATATATTTCATAACTGTGTGACCTCTCCTTACAGTTAAATTCTTAGCAAAGATATTTAAGGACAATAAAAATAATAATAAATATTCTACTTATATGATATTGTTAGCCTATTTTTTATATGCATATATACAGAATAACCATACACTAAGTTAATTATTTTAGATCACTAGAGAAAAGGTAGCTTCATGAGAGGTCTGTGATTCTCTGCAGTGTAAAATACTGCATTAAAATAGGACCAAAACGTCTTTTTGCATGTGTTTGTGAGAAACAGTGATGTTTTGTAGTCATGTCCTACACCTGAATTTTCAAAATTATCTAATGAAGGTAAGATAAAGCCATACAAATATGCAAAATCAGCAGTGTGTATAGCAAATGAATAATCACTGTATGTCATGCCTTTCAAAGTATACACTTTCTCTTGTTGCTTACATTAGTGAGATCTGTCCACAGAATGGCCTACCTTACACTTGCTGTGTTAACTCCTTCTTGCCCCCAGCCTGCAGCTATGTTACCTCATCCTGTGCAAAGTCTTGGCATTATCCTGCTGCAGGCTGATTAAATGGAGGGAGACAGGAGCATTGTCTTCTTTAGGGAGAATTTTTAGCACTACTAGCCAGTAGGGAAAAAAAATAACCACCCTGACAATGGGAATTCCTCACTGTATTTATGCCAGGCAAAACAGTATATCCTATGGGTTGAGGGTCAGCTCTGCAAACTGCCAAAACTGATGCCATCAGTTTGCACTGTTACATGTGCCTTCCACAGGCAAGCGAGTCTTAGTTGATGTGAAACATGCATGCATTCCTAACATCATGGTGAGTTAATTACATCTGCTCTCCTACACTGTCTATCGGTTTGGAGAGATAAGAGCAGGCTGGTGGCAGTGACTGAGGTCCAGCAAATGTGAATATATGCACACTACTTGTCTTGCTCTGGTTAATGGACTGTGCCATCTTCTGTGCAGGTGCTTGGGTGTGTGGTGTGAAGAAACGTGAAAGCGGCTTCACTTCTGTGTCTCTATGGGGCTGAACACATGATTCAACCCTGTTATCCCACAGTTTTAACTGCAGACTACCCACTTCTAACACCTTCTGATGGGTAACATGCAGGCCTGCCCCTACCAGTCTTCACCAACTGTAGGATTTGATGTGTCATCCACAGTAGCTTATTTTAATTTTATCTGTCAGGAGGAGACAATGACTGCCAATGCAGGAAAATGAATGTATCAAAAATGATAAACTTGAATAAACGGGCTAAAATTATGGGAAAGTGAAGGAACAAATGTATGTATTTATCCAACCCATAGGACTGTTTCCTGTCAGTGCCAGGAGGGTCTCATTCAACAGGCGGCTTCCTCTTTTCTAGTCCCAATCGGAAGATAGCTTTTCTACAGCATGAATTGACAGCAGTGGATGTCTGATAGCATTCCCTCCTGTGGGAGCCTCTGGGTAATTTCTTCTGTGTGTTAACCCTTAGCTCCAGAACCAGAGTGAGCTCCGTGCCCCTACAGCAGAGAAGGCTGCCTTCTTCCTGGATGCTGCTATCGCCTCGCGGCGTGGCAGCCAGCGGGACTGCGATGAGGAGGATCACCGCAACTCCCACATGCTCTTCACCCTGCACATCTACCAGTACCGCATGGAGAAGAGTGGCAAAGGCGGAAGTAAGCTGCTCCCTCACTCCCTTCTCTTTCCTCCAAACTTGCCTATGGATGGGCTTTGAGTAGGCTTTTTAGCAGTGTTCTCTAGTGGTGAGGATTAGCAGTGGTCTGCAATGGGGTGAGTCCAGCAGACTGCTTGTCCGTCTGGTGAAGATCCAGCAAAGGCCATGAAAGGCCACAGGGGATCATTGCCATCAGTTGTCAGTTTAACTGTGTTTCTGGAGGTATGAATAGTTAGTTCTTAGCACTGTGTATACACGCAGAAGTGTTATTTGGGTTAACTTTTAGCATTACCTTTACTGATAGCTCCAGGGTTGAGATCACTGATTAAAATACTGTAGCCATGGGGATTCCCTGCCACCCTCACATTGACTGTTGCAGTCTAGCACCTCAGTACGGCAGTGTGTGGGAGATGATTTCGGCAATACGTGAGCTGCAGCTTTTCCTGGAGATGCACAACATTTTAGTTACTGTGAATCAACTGTTTTTTGTGAAGGTTCCAGCCTGAGGGTTTGCTCCTTCTCTTTACCAGAGGTAAAGACTCAATGTAAGTAATTACACTGAGTCTTTTTGGTAAAAACTTGAGTCTTCATTTCTGTTTCCCATTTGTAAATGAGGAAAATGTGCTTCCAGTATCTGCCATATCTACTTACATGTTGCCATAATTGTCAGAGGTTGCAATTGACTCACTCCTTTTATATTCTTTAGTATATTTACCTTCTGTTTCCCCAATTGTTTATAGTTGGATATATATGCAGGTGTGCAGATGTATTTTTGTTTTTTTTTAGTAAATTCCAATGATAAAAATTGTGTAATATAAGGAGCATCCTCATCTAAAAGACAAATTTTTCTGTAATTATTTTTTAAAATTTTATTAAATTGATCTTTTTTTTTTTATCAGAGAAGTAGTATTTGTTTGAAATATACCTTTACTTTTTGAATTGGTGGGCTTAAGCAATTCTACAGATACACAAATTTCAGCTCCTGTCTCTGCATTGCTTATTTGTATTAAAGAGTGCATTGCACATAATTACGTGTAGCGGGTGAACATCGCTGGAGCATTAATGTCTAATGTTTGAATGCAGAAAATTTACATTTACTGTACTTACAGTGTGAGAGAGAAAACCAGAAATTTGCTCTAAATGGAAATACAGCTTGCATGTGTTTAAGTAATAACCCCAGTGGAACTGGCAGGCAGAAAACTCAATTAACTAAAGGTTTATTAATTAACCACCCTGCGGTGGAAAGTAAGACTGTGAATGTTCAAAAGGACTGGTGCATACAAATAAAGATAGCTGATTTTAAGGGAATTATTATTACAGTTATTTAATACTCCCTGCTCTTTACTACAGGCAGGTACATTTATATGCAGTCTTTTGCTACTATTTTCAAATGCAATTAATAAAATGGAAAAAAATATTTTCCTGTGGCTATAATGCATCATTAAGAAAACAAAACAAAAAAGAATATACAGTCATTCTAGATTATAATATAACATGCTTTGCCCACTGTCCACTGTTACATTTTCATCTTTTGGCCATACCAACTCTTGTCTTCACATTTCCATATCTGAGTGACCTCTCAAGTCAGGCAGGGTCAGATCTGGCTGATAATTGAATGAAGGGGAATTCCAGCTGCTCATAAATGGCACCTAGTGATTAGCAGTGTCTCCTGCTGTAATGAAGTACTTCTCAGAAAACATGCAGACAGTGGAGATATACAGATTCCAGTAACAGGATTAAAAAGGGTTAGGAGAAAGAAAAGAAAAAGAAACACAGCATCTGAAGGATGAGATTAAGAAGCTGACTTGATGCATGATTTTGACAAAAAATGACAGCTAGATTAATGCATAAGTACTGTACTTACCTCCTGGTTGGATTAATTACCAGAAATGTCATGAAGCAGGTTAGCACCACTGAAAAAAAAAAGAAAAAGGAATTGTGGCAGAACTGACTGTCATTTTTCAGTTTCAGCTCTGCAAAGTCTCTGTGGACATAGACAAAAACAAGCGCTAGGATGTTTCACTTCTCTCCATAGTGCCAGGCACATTAGAGGAGAGCTTGCCTAACAAATAACTTCATTTTTAGATAAAGTAAGTGGACTGACTATCCTGAACACAGGTCATATTTTGATTTGTAAACTAAATGAGAGCAAAAGATCCTGTCCTCTCTCTTATTCTGGGCTTCCTCAACCTGTGTAGTAGGGCTATGAGTGCAGAGTAACTGAAGTCTAAAAGGCAGTGATTGCTTTCATTTTATTTTGCTTCCTCAATGCCTGGTAATCTTAGCAGTGGAAATATTTATTAAACATAATTCAGTAAAGTCATCTGTAGTCGTTTTCAGTAGGAAATAAACCTGTTTTTCTAAGTAAAATCTTTGGGGACTTCTCACAAAAAGCAACATCAGTCTTCTGAAGGTAGCAGTTTTAGAGAACTTAGGGACTCCTGTGTCTAAGGGTACTTGAACGGGAGGCAGACATTCAGAAGCAGTGAAGGTGCAGCTGCCTGCATTCAGTGACCTCAGGCATTTGGTACATGTGTGGGTTACTTCCCCATGAGCACCTTGGAGAGCGTGGTGGTGAAATGCTCACAGACATCTTTATTAGATAGTAGTGTAATTTAGAGTTAGCATTTTTAATGTCTGGCCGCTAATTTTTATTATAATCAGACATTTATTCTTCACTTCTTTTTCATGATACTCAGCGTGACTTAGCCCATGTTACAGTCTAATATATGAAAGTCTCTATTGCCAAATACCTGATGCAGCTGAAAATCTAACAGAGCCTAAAAGTAGTACTTATTTTGACAGCTGTTGACAGAGGTGCTGGCTACTCCATTGGAATATAATTCTCAAATTCCATAGCATAAACTGCTTTCACAGAAAAAAAGGCTTCTTTCTTCCTTCTTCCTTATAATTTTTTTCCTTTCTTCTCTTTCCTATCTTCAGTCTGTTTCATTATTTTTCTGGTTTTTTTTTATTTCTTTCTCTTTTTTTCTGGTATTTTTCTTTTTTTTCCTAGTTTTTCTACTTCCCTCTCCTTATTTAATTTCTTTTCATAAACATCTACTTCTATTTGTTTATCTTTATTAGCTGTCACCTACAGCTGAATGAGAATTATAGAATTTCACATAACACATTCCACAGAAAAGCTTTGTAGTTTTAAAGAGAGTACAGGGTAGTAGTAATAAGCAGTGAGCTTTGTGTTTTGCAGTATTTGCAAAACAAAATCTCTCTCTTCCCTTATTTTTTGACCACAGATAAACATCTTTGAAGTTACAGCTAGTAGTTTCATCGGCCTTTACTAGCAGAATGGTTTATATATTTGTTGTAGAATTTCTTTAAGTAAATCTGCAAAATAATATAATGTATCACCTTTTTTGTCAATAAAATCATATTTGTGATTGTTAAGGTATTTCCAATGCAAAGAAATGTATCTGGAAACTTCTAAGTCTCCATCATGGAGTTGCTCCATTGTCATCTTTTCTTTAGACCAGATCTCTCCCAATTCTAATTTATTTATTTATCTGGGGTAAGGTGCATAAGTTAAGCTGCTGTGTTGAAAGGACTGTGAATTATTTGCCTACATATGTGAAAATATTTCTACTATTGTTTATATTCAGATTCTCAAACAGTGCTCTTAACATATAAGTATTTTCCAACAGGTTGCTTCTAAACTAACTCTTGAGAATAGGGAAAAGTTGTCAAAGATCAGATAAAGAAAAAAAGAATAATAATAAAAAAAATCTAGGTAAATTGTCTTGAGAAAATAGAGAGTTAGAAGCACTTTTGTGAAGTCTACACAGTCCCCATCCCTGAATTCATAAATTTTTTATGAGAGCAAATCTATGTTAAGCTTGTTTCAAATGTAACATCCTTTCATTTTAAGCATAGTGGTGTTGAACAATTTTTTGAAACTACATTATCCATAACACAGCAAACCTTTTCTTAGCCCAAATGAGTATGGAAGAATAAATAAACTTAAGGGAAACTTGAGTATTCCACAAATCTCACGGTTCCTCTGAACCTCCAGTACTCAAGATGGGAAAGATAAGGGAAATGCTGGGGCTACTACAAAGCCACTGCTCATCAAGCAGCAATTTCCAACTTGTAGTTTTCTGATCAGAAGAACAGTAACCACATGAAAAGAGAGCCAGTTCAGGTGTGGGCTAATGGGGCTATATTGGTGAATGAAAAGAAGTACAGTGGTCACTGCTTGCCCCAGAGTTAAACTCAGAGGAGTGGATGAGTAGTGAAAATCTCAGCAATTTTTGAACAAGACAGCAGTGAACAATGAAACAGTGTGAAAGTGAACTAACAGGATCCCTACAGTTTGCTGCTACTGTCGTGAATTAGGAGGAGTTTCTGGGTTGTTTCCTCTTCACAAGTTGTGGCAAGTCTTTTGCTTTCCTGGGAAATTATTATTGGAAGCACACGCTAACCATCCACTTTCTTTGTTTATGACAGTGTCTGGAGGTCGCAGCCGCTTGCACCTTATTGACCTGGGAAGCTGTGTGAAAGTGCTCAGCAAAAATCGAGAGGGAAGTTCTGGCCTCTGTCTCTCATTGTCAGCACTGGGCAACGTCATCCTTGCCCTTGTCAATGGAAGCAAACACATCCCATACAAGTAAGTGATATTCTGTGCAGCTAATGAGAGAATGTTTGCAAGCAGTTGCTTGTCTGGCCCTGAGGCAAACTTGTGGTAAGCAGAGAGAGAGAGACTCCTGGGGTCAGCGCAGTCCTACTGACATAGTTGACAAAACCTGTAGGTTGAGTGAACCCTGATTTTACCTAATATCTTTTGTCCACATTGTATTTTGTGTTAGGGTTGCCTTAAAGATCTCAAGGATCAGAGTTCAACATGTGAGAATTTAGTTTTGTAGGATTGTTCAAAAACATCTTAATGCTTCAAAGCATCTGAGATGCAGGTTTGCATTAGCTCCGTGGAGGCAAAATTTGCTTCCATGAAGGAGAGAAATTATTATAGGAGGCATTATTTCACTATCCATGATGCAGATTTTAGTTTCTCAAAGAATATCTGTTACAATAAACATCCATCTTTGCCATGGGATTATTACTGTGATGCAAGGATACTTTGCACTTTATTTGTGTGTGGTTTGAATCTGTCAGCCTTTCACTTGCAATAAAGAAGTAGGCCCTATACGTCACAGTAGACAAGTGGCCTTTGCTGTTTCAAGTGTCTTCTGGGAAATCAGAAGAAATGCTGACTTGGTAGGTAAATTTTGTACTCATTTCTCTTTATTGTTGTCTCAGACCATTTGTCACACGTACAGGACTGAAAGTAAGTTTGGACTACAGTACCCAACCCAGACGATCACAGAGCTTTTCTTTCAGAGAGGTCTCTGATTTTGTGGAAGATATTGCTCTTCTCTAGCCTAAATCCTAGGGAGTAATAGCCAACCTTATAGGAATAGCTTACAGTAGCATCTTTCAAACAATGAATGTCACCATTCATGGAAGACATGTATCAGACCTGGAATTAGGAACAATAGGATGACATGGAGAGTGAACCAAGAAAGTCATTCACAGAGTATATTTTGTCCTTAAATTTACCTTTTTAACCATTTTGAAGGCTGCAAATATGATTATTTCTCAAGTTCATGCAAAACTGTAAAATATTGACTAGTTTTACTTCTTTGATTTTGTCTTCATTTTGGAAGACAAAAATGAAATGAGTTTGCTTGTAATTTTAATTTTAACATTTATTTTTCCAAAATTATTTGGCAGTTTGGTCTTATAGCGTACTGTTCAGAAATATTCCTGTTTCTGGAATCTAGTCAGACTGAAATTCAGTTAAGGGTCAACCAAATCTGTGTATGTAAGCATTCATAAAGTGTGTTGTGGCTCACTGACCTGTTTGTAGTGTGAAAATAGCTTGAACTTTACAATTTACAAAATGCAGTCCAGTCTATGCTTATCAAAAATCTATCTTCTTTATAGTTTTTATGGGTGAAAGAGAAGACAAAATGTAGAAATAGAAAAATGATGTTAATGATTCTCTCTATGCTAAAACTAGACATACAAGAAATAGCTACCAAACACAACAGCTGTCTTTCCTTGAGGTGCCCAACTGTGAGAAAAGCATTGCCAAACATATCTTCTCACTGCTCTAGCAATCTCTTTCTGCAACAATTTCCAGCTGTTACACTTCTGAGTTTGCACAGCCAGGAGTGCCAGCAGACCTGCTCATCATTGTCTCTGTGCTGCTGAAAGAAACAAAAAAAGCTCTCTTCAGACCAGCATCTCCTCTTTTATCTGCTCCTATAAGTACAGCAGTGGCTCTGTGAGAGCAAGCACTATTCATCAATGACCTGATAGTGCAGATAGAGAAGTGAGGAAGGAGAGGGGTATGTGTGGCATTGTAGAAGCTGTATCCCATGGGCTGATGCAATACATGTTCTGTAGCATCCCTTATTTACAGCAACAGCTCACCTACCTACCTGAGATCATTTCCCTTCCTGTAGAAGTATTTTTTCATCATTAAGAATAAAATTAAAACTTTGTTGATGAACATTTGTGAATGGTACTGAAGGAAAACAAGGAAAGTGTTCCCTTATGTGAATGTATTGTGTATTGTGTGTGTGGTCTCAGCTAATTTCCACTGAGTAGCAGACAAAATGGAGCATCTTTTCTCTATCAGAGCTATCAAACAACCATTAAGAATTTTGTGTCAGGCTATCAGTAGGCAATGTATGGCTTCCTGGGTGCTCTGAAACAATGTCTAAAAACATAGATAGTTTTTTTTTTCTTTCTGCAGAAATGCAGTTTTCCAAGCTGTGTTCTCTTAAACTCCATTAGTTGCTATATCCAGCCTTTCTCCACAGGTAGCAGTTATAGGGAAAAGCTTGTTCAGATTTACTGTTGGTATAAACAGATGCTGCTACATTATCATGAGTGGGCAGTGTGTTTATGCCAGGGATTAATTTGCCTCTTTGTCAGTAGTCTCTCTGGTAAACATATGCTGATCTACTGTATGTTTTGCCCTTTTTGTTTGTTTGTTTCAAGAGTAGGGAGCCTTGAAAGCCACAAAGATGAAATCTTTCTCCCTTAGGAAAATGTTTGAGAACAGTAATACAGATTGACTCTAGCTTTAGTGTGAACTTGCCATTAAGACTGCAAGAAAGTAATGTACAAATACTTGAATATTGGATAATAGGGGTGGCGATCTGATTCTGTGATCAAGTTAGATTTCACTTGGGTCCAAGGAATGGGCAAGAATCCCTGTAATGGGCTACCATTTGCAGCTAATAAATGACTATGCCGTGATTTATGGAAGATTGTATCTTTCATTTATGTACTTGAAAGCTCTCTCTAATATATCAGTGGGCCATCTCTTTGTCACTGTTAATGTCTAGACCAATTTTGAAGTTCCCAAAGCAAGCACATCATTCTGTCATAGTATGAACCAGTGAGTTTTCCTAGCTCAAGATATGTCTTATAAAAATAGAATTTTTTATTTTCCTTAAATACGTTGGCATTTCATGTCACCAGTTTCCATTGCTCTTGAGTTAGGAGAAAATCTCTCAGAAGAATGGGCAAAAATGATTTCCTCTGCAGGAATCTAAAATATCTTCATAAATATTGGAAGATTACTTGCAACTCCAAGAAAGAGCAAGGAACTTAGCCCTGAGCTCAAATCTACTGTCGGAGAAAGATTTTGCTAAGCTGTAGTAATTACTGATGCCATTTTGTATTCTTTTAAACATTTCTGCTTTACATTAGTGCTGGATTTTCTGCCTCTGATTTCTAAGAAGAATGTGTTTTAAGCCCTCAAATGAATACACATTTGCACAAACTCCAAATACTAGCTTATATAGCTCACTATTCAAAAATTACTCCAGTTGCTAGGCAACAGGAGTAGTGATAATTCACGGTAATGCTGTTTTGGAAATAATCATTTTTATACATTTTAATGGCTGTGAAAGAAAAGTGTTTAGAAAACTGCAAGGTTGTATGAATATATTTTTCAGGAATTGTTGCTTGTTTTACCTAATTGTCTTTCCTCTTAATGTGCATTCCCAATGTGTTTGTGTTTCTGGAGGCGTCCTGTATTCTGAAGATGCTCATGCTTATCCAGAGAGGAAGTCGTCTTCATAAAGTAAATAGGAGTGGGTTGAAAGCATTATTTTTCTTTTTCCCGTACTTCTGCTTCTCTCTCAGATGTTTGCAATTCCTCGCATATCTAACATGCTGGTATTGGTGTGCTTTGTTTTATTTTTATTTTTTTCCCATCCTATCTGTAGAGGATGAAAGATATTAAGTGATAGATACAATGTTACACAAGAGGCATAACCACCATGTTTTAAAATCTAATCTGGTCCTTAAAACAGTGGGCCAAGTTGTTGGGTTTTTTTCTTGCATAGCCTTTGGAAAATCATCTAATTATGTATTTATTTATTTATCCCCATTTATAACACTAAGAGAAAAAAAATCAATCAGAACTTTGTAAAGGACTTTTAGACTTGACAAAAAACACAGTGGACATTTTAAATGGAGGGTTTGTTTGTTTTTTAGTTATGGGCTTACACAGATGGTTCTAATGGCATGGGAAGTCTGGTTTTCTTATGCCCAAAGGTGGAGTAATAAACTACTACTACATTTAAGAGAAGAGGAGAAAAGGGAAAGTGCTGGATTATGGTATTTTTGTAGAAAAAAATGGGCTTAAAGAATATGGTTTATGCTAGTTGTTTTTCTTTAAATTGTTAGTTGATTATTGGGGTAAAAGCAAAACTGAGGTTTGGATGAATCCAGTAAGTCAGATTACCTTTTTGTTAAAGGTATATATCTCCCTATCTGCAGTTGTTTCAACTTTCTGAATAATTGCATGGAGAAAGACCTGAGATATCTTTTGTTTACAGATCTTGCCTTTGCATGTATAGCATGAATTAAAATATTTTTCTCAGATGAAATGTCAGCGCAAACTTTTCAGAAAGAAATAAATAAAGCTAAAAATCACTTAAAATAAATTTTAATAAATTGAACACTTGGAATTAACTGATCAACATCATGTGTGCTGTAGTTTTCAAACCCTAGATGCATCTTTGCCGCTGCTTCCTCCGTTATAGTAAAAATAAGTGTGAACTGGGGTTTCGTTCACAGATGTCAACTGGGGGAAAGTGAAGTTGTAAAAACAGACCAAATGTTAAGCTGATGTGAAGAGAATAGGATTGAAGGAGAGAGTCCACTATAGCAAGTAAACTCATACAGTAGTGATTATTTTCTTACATTCTCTTTCCTAGTTAATCAGGAATGCCTTCATTGTCGTCAATGGACTTGCTGCACTATAGAAATGATGCTGGTGGGACATGACAATCAGACAGTATGTTTTTGTACAGCAGTGGAAGACTCTGACAGGGCTTCCAGTACTGCTGCTACTAAGCATGCAGTCACATTGTGAGTTTGTCTCTGGAATTATCCTTGACAGTAGTTGCTCCTATTAATGGAATTCTTGAAGAATTTCTCTACAGAGGAATTTGAGCAGCTGCTGATAGAAGAATTGGCAGAAACAATTAATATATGGAAGAGTATTCCGAGTAAGTGAAGTGATATGTAATGGCCAGCATTGCTGACTGTTGGAGTTCTTATTTCCAGGAAGACTTCTGTATAATTATTAGTATTAGTACTGGAGTTTTTTATCCCTAGTTACAAGCTTATACTAGGTTTTAGTTTGATGAGATTTATATAACTGAGTCTTCTTACTGGCTGTAAGATGTTAATGGCAAAGTTAAACTATATGCTCAATGGAAAATCCATTTATTAGTTACTTCACCCAATTCCAGACCTAAAATCACGTATTTTTTGTTATTATTTGAGTAGTTCCAGTTACTTAAGCTTTCCACTGCTGCATTACTATTTTCTGTTGCTTGGGCAATAGAAGCAAAAAGTTTATCCCCAGTAAGAACATGGTACAAAGGTCACAGAAAGCCTCAGAAAATAATTATTGTGCTGTCTTTGGAATGCTCAATCTTTCCGTGTAAATTTAATAGTTAATATATTAGAAGTTGGTGAAGAACTTTTTTGCTGCTTCACTTCAATAAATGTGAAAACAGAGAAATGAAGGAATAAAAAGAGAAAAGGAGGACGTGAGTGACAAATGAAACAGAACCCTAGGACAGGGAAGTGGTCCAAAATGAGTGGAAGAGCTCCCAGAGACACTGGGAGATAAGGCATCGAGGAGGCACCAATCCTCAGAGAAGAACTGGGAAGCAAAGGAGAAAATGGAATGAGCCCATTCAAAAAGAGGAGTAAGCCTAAGAAGTACCCCCGAGTGATCCAGTTGTAGGAGAGCTGTCAGTTGAGATTTTGTTGAATATGAAATAGTTCCTAATTAGCTATCAAAACCATAAGTTGCTCAGAGACAAAAGAAATTTTCCGTGGTATTGTCAGCCAGATCGTATTGGCAAGAGCCTCAGGTAACAGGCACTGAAGCCACTGGAGCATTGCCATATTATACCAACAGAGGACCTGGCCTTCGGTGCATGCTCTTTGACACTAGCCAGAGTGCTGTGGCAGCTTGCAAGAGCAACGCAGTTGGTAGCAAGAGGTGAGCACTGAAACACTGTCAGCATAGATATAATGAGGATTTGGAGCATCTGGCAATTATTTTCACCTTTGGGGGTTTTCTGTAGTTGACAATTTTACTAGGCTGAATATTTGTCAATTTTCTTCTTTATTCCAGGATCCTACATAAGATAGATGGAATCAGGGATGTGCAATCTGTGAATGTAGGAGAACTCTTTACGTTTTATTAGAGTAACTTAATCTACTATTCTGGATCATGAGGGTAAAGGATTCTGCATGCTCCAGCAATCACTGTTGTAGTGTTCATCAGCAATGTACTTTATTGTAGGACAGTTTCTACAGCTGATAGTGCAGACTTAAACTTCATCTGCGTATGTCTTACAGTACCGTGGTTCACCATCAGGTTAATGAGAGATAGTAGACAAAATTCTTGAGGAAAGCTTCAGTGGAGCACAAAGTCACAACGTGCCATTCCCCAACTTCAGATTTTCAACTCAGTTCTGTCAGACTGGCAGTGTGATAATTATTAGAGTAGGAGTGTCCATATGTGTCTGTGGAGGATGCAAGTGCATAGCTTTCACTGTTCCTCTGTTACACCAGTTTTACAGCAGACCTCAGCTGACATGGCTCTATTTTACACCAGTATTCATTTGGGAAGAATCAGACCTTACAGATTAGCTCTTTTAATTCTCTTTCTGCCACTCGGTGAATTACTTCTTTACAGATACTGTAATAAGCAAATAATGAAGGACTGCAAAATGAAATGGGAAGGGAAGTTCTTATGGTTTATAGCAAGATTTAATAGCATTTACTAATTGTATTTAAATAGCCATTCCTATCAGCAGCAGATAGATGTATCAGTGAAGGACACCATGTTGGTCCAGGGCCAGCACAGCCCTGACTGGTAATGAACAGGCAGTGCAGTAGCATGCAGTTATTACAGAAATATAACTTGATTAGGACCCAAATAGACAGTTGTGATTTCACATACAAATGAATCTATACTTAATTCATTAAAATGTCATTTTGAACCTTGATATTGCTTCAGTAAGGGTATCCAGCAGTTTATTCCCACCTGTTCCATGACTGGTGCAGGCTCGATTGAACACTAATACATTTTCTTCTGTGGCAATGTGGTGCTAATTCATTTCATGTATAATTGAACAATTTTTAAATAGCCATATTCTTGGAATAACTAGATCTTTTGCAGTGTAACAAATTATCAAAAAGCATGTAGTAGTAATTTTAATTAGTCTTAGTTCACATTTTTGGTTTTGATTATATCCGGTTCCATGAACAGTTACGTACAAATATGGTCTATGAAATTAACTTTCCTTTCCCTACACAAGACATAACTTCAGGCAAGAAAGCAGAGGTATCTTTGGTTGTTGGCAGAAGATAACATCTTTTCTTTGTATAGTACCAGTCTCTACAAATATCTTGTTCAGATTTAAGCATCTCACCGCTATGAAGAGGTTACAGGTTGGAGGGAATTTAAAGGAGAAGCAAGAAGTATTGTGAAAGGCCTGAGCTGAGAGTGGTTTACCTGGAAGAAATAAAGTTTAAGAGCTTGCAATGGAAAGGAGATTTCTGAGAGAGGAGATGACAATTACTCTGTAGTGTTTCAAGGATGTAAATAAACACAGGAGGAGAATATTGTCTTATGGGACAAAGTGGAAGAATAATTTCTTATCCTTTAGTAATGGGAGAGTAGAATACAAACTTGAAAGCATGCTAACAGTGGTTTCTGTGAGTCAGTGGAATAAATCCCCAAGAATTGAAGTGAATACTTCAGTGTTAGAATGAACCTGTTTTCACATGGCAGGCAGTTACACAAATAATAAATATTAAAGTATGTTTGAGTCTGTTCTGCTTTTAGGAGTCCAGAAACTAACAGTTGGCTGTTACACGTGTATGGCATCTAGAAATTTTCAGAGATTTCTTTCTCAAGACTTCTGCTGTAGTGACATGAGGTACCTAGATAATGTCTGTACTAGATCTAACTCAGTTAACTGTTTTTGTTCCTCATTTGTTTAGTTATACTTTTATTAAGGTCTCTTTTTTTGACACTCTTAGTCAAGTTCTCAAAGCACTTGATCCAAAATGGTGTAAGTCAATGAAAGTCTTTCTACTGGGCTTTGACTTAAACCCAGAGATTAGAAAACATGCTTATATCTAATTAGATGAGATAATCCTCAAATCCTTGCTAAGGGATATTGTATACAGTAGTTCATGTTTGGTATTTGATGACTAACGGCTTACTTCTTGAGAGAGGTAGAGTGTAGTTAAGTGTTGCCTAGTGATGAGATTGTTTGGGATTGCAAGGAATGAGTCCCACAGAGTGAATCTGTGAATGCGAAGACTGGAAATATAGTGATCTGATGACTTGTTGCAAATGAGCCTGTGACCATGAATCTCAAGCAGGCTCTACAGGAATTTGCTACATAAATCAGGATTTGTGCCACTGAAGTGGCACAAGTAGAACTGTATGATTTTCCTCTTCAAAGTCTGAAATACATATAAATGGAATTTGTGACCTTAACTTGCAAAATAAGCAAAAATTTTGTTTGCATTCTCTAGGCAAATCTTTGAACAGTGCTTCTTCAAACTTTCTTTTCTCTAACTCTTATTTCTCCAATGCGGAACTTAACTGAACTCTCTCAGGCCTTAGAAACTTTGAGGTGACTAATGTGGTTGCAAATGCTGGATATACCAGCCTGTTTGTCACGTTGGTTCAGGAGCATTGGAACAGTATTGTGCCTGTGAGATGTTTTTCTCTATACAAACTTATACCAAAATTCTTATTTTTCTAACGTTTTTTAGAGGAAAGCAATGAAGACAATCCCCTCACTGCCCTTCAGATACCAACCAGCTTCTGCTGGATGATCAAAGTTTCAGGATGGTGGTTGCCTCTGGGCCTGTATGCAGTGAACAGATGTGAAGTGAGTTTTTGAAAATATGCATTGACTTTTCAAAGTTAAGCAGACTGGTTAGAACTAAATTCTGAAATATTAAAATTAGTTCCCTCTCCTGCTGCAGAACCAAACTTGTTAGATTATTTTAATTTTTAATTTTTTGTTTGTTTGTACAGGCTATCAAGTAACATGTTTTCCAACAATCTGTGATGAGATTTGCTAAAAGTAATTTCAGTCAGCAGATTTGGCGGTTTGAGATGTATTTTGTCTCATCTCATTTTGTACACCATCAGCAAAACTGTTCTCCCAGCTCTATTTATTATCATGGTTTATTTCTGAAGAGACTTGAGATACTGAATGTTTTCTCTCCCTATTCTTAGTTTGTTCTCTTAGGCAGAAAAAGAGTTTTTCTCATTTTGCAAATCAGTGATAAAATGTATACTAGTACTGGCAGAAATATCAGGGTTTCTGGCTCTGCAGATCAGAGAGCTAGATTGGTAGGACCATGTCAGTGGCTGTTTTGGGTGCTGTTACAAACCTGGGACCTATAGAAATACAGATTTCAATTTCTATGATCAGAACAAAAGGAGAAATTGAGAGCTGTAGTAGATAGAAAGGGATTCTGGGGCTCAGGAGAGGAAGTATGATGTATTCTGCTCTCTGCAGCAGCAGGTGCTCTCACTGATTGAGACATTTGTCCCACTGCCTGCACCATAGGCATCTCTCACAGCTTGCAGCACTCCCAGGTGTCCCTCCTGCCTTTAGCAGTAGTACCAGAGGACAGGGATCTCTCAGAGCTTCCACATCCTTGTGCTGAGAGCAGCTCAGGCTACAGTAGGCTCCTGTGCCATTCAACTCAGAGACAGCTGGAGAGCAAGCAAGGGGCAGCCACTTACAGTGGGACTTAATGGAAGAGCCTTATCATTTCTCTACCTGGAGCCTGAAGCTCCCTGGAATAGTCTTTTAAGGACAGAACACAATTTTCATGTCTGCCTCCAGCTATAAACACAGTAGCAGAATCTTTTCTGTTTTTAGACCATGTTTTCTCTTTGTTGCAAACAAGGATTTTCATGGGCTCCTTGTGATGTGCTTTGAAGTTATACACCTGCACAAAAGGAATTAGATGCAGTATCCAGGTGTGCTACTTAGTTGCTGTATACTGCACAGGAAAAAATGTGTTTTGTAAGGTATGATGTTACAGAAATAACTATAATTCTACAGAAAGATAGTGTGCTGGGAGCTCTCTGTACTCAGACCACACCAACATACATCTCCTGAACCCTGCTTACTCTTGTGTATGGGCATTTCTGGAGTGGTTGAAGATAGTTGTTCCTGTGCCAAAGGGAACCAAGGGTGACTGTGCTATAGTTGCCATAGTTCTGTGCACATATGTATACATACACAGACAAAATATCTTTCTATAGTATGTATTTTTCACTCAGGGCTGGTGGAGGAGCAAAGCTGAACGGGATTTGACTCTGAAAATGCATGCCTGTGAAAGAGAGCCAATTGGCAGGCTACAGTGTTTTTTCCTCCAGTGAGATTTGTGAAACTCTGCCATGTTTTTTCAGCCAAGAGTTGAGGCTGTTTACTGTGGAGAGTGTTTTACATACAAAGTGAGGATGTGCTCTGGTAACCCTTAGGATTGGTTCCTCATACAGAATATAAAATAATCAGTTATCAGTTTAACAGGCTTTTCTTTTTTCTTGTTGGCTGACTATTGCCATTTTAGATTTCAGTATCTTGTGTAATGGTGTTACAGTTGGTGATTTTTGCTGGTCTTAAGATACGTTTGGTTGCAGTCTTTTATGAATTCCTTCACATGAAATTATTTCTCTGTGTGTGTAAGACATAAAGATCAAGTAGGCTATGCAACCAGTCCTCAGTGACCATTTGTAGGTGCTGTGTCAGGTCCTCTAACGTTCCTCTCAGCACAACAAGCACCATAGCAATGAGGGTAATGTCTAGGGGAAGACTGTTGCTGCTGTGACTCTGAATGTGATGCTTTAGGTCTCATTCTTGTACACACTACCAGGAGCTGTCACCTGTGTTCCCATCAGGGTCACAACTTGTCCAGTTAAGGCCGTGATGCTTCTACAGCACTTCCTTGGCCTCTTGGCTGGTGTCAAGCACACTGTTAGGCATGCTGTGAAAATTGAAATGGATTTTTTCATCTTCCCAAGAAAATTCATACTTCAGCTCATATTTTCTACCAAATGTCTTTCTTTCCTTCTTTCTTTCTTTCCTTCTTTCTTTCCTTCTTTCCTTCTTTCCTTCTTTCCTTCTTTCCNTCCTCACTTCCTTCCTCACTTCCTTCCTCACTTCCTTCCTCACTTCCTCACTTCCTTCCTCACTTCCTTCCTCACTTCCTTTTTTTTCATAGAGCAAAAAGACAAGGCTAAAAATGATAAACATGGCAGTATGCTTCTTTGACAATGTTTACTATTGGAAACAGGTACCACAATAAGGCTTTCTTTACAAACTGACCCTTTTGATTAAAGAGGCTACATTGTTTGACAAGCATGATTTTGAATTTTCTTTTACAGTATTATTATCTCACACCCATACAAAAGATAGCAGAAGCTTTGAAAATATATTTTGAATTCTATTGTCCATGTTCTGTCTATCAGTATTGTTACAGGTATCAGAGCGATACCTGATTGTTTTAGGGAATCTCATCTACATGCTAATAACTGTCTAGATGCCTGATCAGAGAGCCACTGTCTTGTTGCTAAACATGTTCCTCTAGCTAAAGACCAGAGAACAATGGGTAACTGAAAAGAATAACAACAAAACTGCACGTCTTTTAGATGTTTACTTGAGTGTTAAGAATGAAGAATGTTTCAGGCTGCATCTGATATTACAGTAAGGTAATCAATCTAACAGTAATGGTGTGGATATGTGAGAATCATTCTGACTAGCAATTATACATCTCTTATAAGCACTGAACAGTTATTTTATGCCTATATTGAAATCTGCTCTAAGTTCAGAACATAAAACTTCATCATAATTTTATATTCCTAACCATACAGCTGTAAAATCAGTAACTGTATGCTTCATAAGTATTACCAGTTTAGTTTTATTTTACCTTAATGTATCTCTCAGAAATACAAAAATCAAAGTTTGTCATTTTAATATATAATTCTGTAATCTAATGCATTCTATATTCTTCCCTGTATATTATTTATGCCACTAACCGGAGCTTCAGATCAGTTTCCTTCTAAGAGTTCACAATTTGAAATCAGAGTTCTGTTCTGCCGAAAGATAACTAATAATATTATTTTTTAATTTAATTTCAATTTAATTTTTGTTTATTTATTATAACAATGTATTATTATTTTATTATTGCAGTGAAAAGGAACTGAGTTTATGTCCTATGGTGACATTATAGATGATATGCTGCCCATATCTCATGTCACTGAATTTTGCGATACCTGACTGCAGGAGTAAATTCTCCTTGGTTACTCTCATAATATGCAATAGGAATATATATGGTGATTTCTTCTTCTAGCTCCACTTTCATAGTAAATGAGTATCTGTCTGCCCTGTGGTCTGATTATGTTCAAACTGAGAAATTTCTCGCTGTTCAATCTTCATATTGAAGTAGGGAACTTCCTTTAGAGAGAAAGATGGGAGGAGACTGCAAGTCTTCATTCCTCTTGCTGTGCAGAATCCATGAAAGGGAGTCTTGAAATGTTTTCTTCTTTTGACCATAATATGAAGAGAAGGACTATACTTCTTCTTTTATGAAATTGACTTTAGATATATTTCCCTACCCTTTTCTACCTACATTTTATCATCCTTAAACCTTCGCACTCATTAACAAGTGGTAAGAATTATGAATAGTCCTGTTTTATTTCCTTCTTTGTCTCAAATATATTTCAGAAGTAATTCTTATCATAGAATTTTTATAGAATTCTAACATCTAATTCTAGAAAATAAATATGAAGGTCTCATTGTCACTCTTGCAGCATCTGTAGTCCATGGTTGTTCAGAATCCAAATTCTGGATCCAGTTTCCCAAACGCATTTATAATCTCAAGAAATATTGGAAGAGAAGGAAGTGGACATCATTAGTAACTATGTTTCTGATTCAGGGCCATTCCAGGAGCCTAGCATTCCAGTTAAAACCTTCTGGAGGCTTAACTGGCAGCAGATGCTCCAGCATGCCTGTTGGACCTCCTGCCTGGTGTCTCTGTGGGACACAGCTCACATTGCTATGACCTTATCTCTGACGTGTTCCATCTGTTATCTGCAGTTATATCCTTGGCAGTCTGCTATGCTAGACATGTAGGAGACCTATTGGAAATAGTGTCTTGACTGCTGCTTTGGTGATTCCACTCCTGAACATCCTCTGTTATAATATATGATGTTCTTTTACATGGAGAAGAAGGTCTAGAGGTGTGTGAAGCTCTCATCCTTTCACGTTTTCTTTTATGTTTGCTAGGTCTGAAATGGGATGGTGTATACTGCTGTGCTAATTGATTAAATGACATCTATCATAACATAAAGAGATCAAATAGAATTGTTTTTTCTCTTGTGTTACAGTTTAAAGCTCTCAATTCTGCTTAGATCGTTAGCATATAATTTTCAGATGAGCTTGCCAGAAGGTCCCTAAATAAAAATTAGTAGAAAAGATTGGCTCGGAAAGCTACGCTGGTAATGAGCTGTTGCACTATAGTAATGTGCAAGGTTTATAGTTCATATCTAGCCCTAATCAGTGATAAGTGCAAGTTGTCAGCATTTGATAGCTAATTGGTGTTTCTTGGAATTACATTGCAACAAAAACATTGAAATTAAAATAAGGCTTTTCTTTATGTATGACAAGTTAAGAGTTAATTATAAACACTTAGGTTAAATACACCTTTTAGCTAAAATATATGCAAATCTGTTTCTCAGAGGGAGTATTCATGGGTCACCAGAACATCTTAGGTCCCTTTTGTATCATAATTTACTTTTCTTGGAAACAGATACAATGGCATCTTTACAAAAACAGAACAGGATCTTTAAGCCATCTGCTATGCGTTTAATGTGTCATAAATCTCACACACATATAGCCTAAATTTGGGCTACTGGAAAATATTAACAAAGCAATAATGACTTGAACTCTCATAACAACCCATTTGTTATTGACTATATTTACTCCACATTCATTTGAGAACTGCTATCCTCCTGCAGAATTAATTGAACATAAAATCATAATATGAATATGAAAAATTATAAAGCAGAAATAATTTAAGCCACAGGACATGATGGACTTCAAAGCTCAGCTAACTTGACATCTATGAGCTGAGATTTTTGTCACTGCACAGCTATAACTGGGTGGCTCTAATCACTCTCATAATGCTAATTTGGGAAATGTCCTGTCTATTCTCAGTAACTGGTGCTGGGAATGATTTCTCTGCGCAATGCTGTCTTTTAAAACTGTGGAGTCTGAGAAGCTCCAAGAGTGGGGCTGGCTCAGAAATACATGCTGCAGAGATTTTTTGCCACTTTCTAATTGATAGAATCGTAGCATCATCACACTATCTCTTTTCCCATCATCCCAATAGATTTTTTTAATTGGCTGTTTAATTGACCATTTCCGATCAAATTTAACATGGGCATAGACCTTCAGATCTTTGAAACCTATGCAGGGTTCCTGGGACTGGGCAAGAAACAGGGCAGAAACAGCTCAGGCTGGGCCTTGAAGGCTCGAGGCAGTGCTTAGATGCTGCATTGTGTGCAAGATCACACAAGGAGTTGAAATTGGAGGAGATGAGTCATTGGAAGAGGCTGGGATGCAGGAGGTGTTGTGGTTTTATAGTTTNATGGAGAAGAGGAGATAGCAGGAGTATAGGAAATGGAGAAACATAAGTCACAAATCCAGAAGATACCATTCTTCATTTATTCCTCTATTCACAGTATGACTTGTTCATTTATTCAGATCCTCACTGTTTGAAGTGCAATTAGATGAATGTATTTTCCTGCTGAGTAAAATCCATACAGTCAGCAGACAAACCCTTCTCTAAATGATTTGCTCATCAGTGTGTATAGGAGGATAGAGTGAAGAGAGGAGCTGAAATGAGTTCAATTCTAGATTGTCTGAATTAAATGATTGATTTTTGCTATTGCAATAACTGCAAAAGTTAGCACTGAAACTTTAAGAAAGTCCTGCTACAGTACAAATTCAATATTAGTATTCACATGTTGGAAGAACAAGTCCCAAAGGCCTGAATGAGTTGAAACTCACTGCGGAGTAAATAACAGACCAGATATTGTCTTCTTGGAAGAGGAGCCTTGAAAAGTCTGTTCCCAAGATATGGCTATATAGAATAGCCATTTATGTATTTGCATTCAACACTCCTTTGTGACAGCCCTGGATATGACTCTCACTCTCTCTTTTATGCATAATGATACCTAACATTTGATTTTCTAGGTGAAAGAGTGGTGGAAAATATCATCTGTCCTAAATCTGAGTAAATAACTGAATTGGTGTCCTATGAGAAATTATTTGTTTAGCTGAAGAAGACAGGGAGCTGTAAAATGCATCTGATAGTGAAGACTGATGAGACAGCAGTAGCTTGCATTGAAGTGGAAGCTATCAGAGTAGAGGAAAGGCCACCAGGGAAGTTCCGCAAGGATCAGTTTGGGGAGAGATTTTATTTAGTGTTATTATCAGCAGACTTGACGCATAAAGCAGAAGCATGCTAATGGCAGTGGCTGGTTGCACAGAGCTAAAGCTATCCTCTGCACAAAGCTAAAGTCATCCTCTGTACAAAGGAAGAACATCAGATGGGAGCAGCTGTAGGACTTGAGGGTTGGAGAATAGAAAAGGCAATAATGGCTAGAGCAAGGGCTTGTCTTGACAGACTACTAACAATTTCTGCTGAATCTGGGAGCTCATCAGCTAAACAGAGGAGTGGGATGTATGTGCTGATTTAAGCATATTGGTTAAGACTGACAGATGTCCACAGGTGACATAGCAGTGAGAAGGTTGCAATGAAGTCTGCAAAGATATTAGGAACAACAATAGAAAAATATTAATTATTAAAGGATGAATTCAGTCTGAAACAAGTACAAGAAAGACTAGTGAAGGAAACAAGATAACTCTTCTTGTGAGAGAAGATTAAATGAATTTTTCTTGCATACTCAAATTGAGTGAGGAAAGAAAGAGAGCGTGAGCAACAACATGTCTGTAATTGCAGCAGGAACGTTCCTGTCTCTGGGGAGGGAGAGCACTGGAAAACAAAGGGCCATGCTGGAACATGGGTAAACAAGGGAGTAGATGGCTTCCAGTGTGCTGCTCTCAAATGAAAGTCTGGGTGGGAACTGCTAGGAATTTCTAATGTTTTTAAGGATGGTTCTTCTAAATGTTTAAGGAGGATTATATGATTTTCACTACTCGGTGGTGGCAGGAGACGGTAATTCAGTTTCTTCCCACCCCAAGTGTCACCCCCTTTTTGATGACAGACTCACAGGAATCCGTGCTCACAGAAACAAGTGATGCATTGCTCTTCCCTTCTTCTCCTTCTGTGGTTGTTGTCCATATGCTTTCTTTTAACAGGATGATTATAATTCCTTTTGGCTTATGTCTCCAGACGCACTGACCAGGGATTGAAGGGATTCTGATGAATGCCCATTCTTAGGAAAGCACAGCAGGCATGTGGAGAGTATGCAGGAGGGAGGCTGCAGAGCTATGCTGTAAACCACAATGACACAACACTAAGGATAAAAGAAAGGCCATACTGATTCAGGCCAAATGTCCCCCTAGTATCCTGTCTGACTAAATTTAATAACAGATGCCAAGTAGAGAGTCTAAGACTAGAACTTTGCCAAAATATTCTTGCAACATCAACTATTTTCAGCTGCAGGAATTACTGAACTTCAGCAGCAGCTCTGTAAACAGAAGAGGGAACTTTGAGGCACATAGTAAATGAGTCCAGTATGAGGCTCTCTGAAGACAGTTAAAGGTTAATAGGAACTTTTTATGAAAGACTGGCTCAGCTTATGTTTGAAATTTTATTTTAATGCATCTGGGATTTCGAACAGTTAACTCGTAAATAGATATGTATATATATATATATNGCTTATGTTTGAAATTTTATTTTAATGCATCTGGGATTTCGAACAGTTAACTCGTAAATAGATATGTATATAACCATTTAAAGCTAAATACATACAAACAGTAGCAGCTGAATTTTGCTGTCTGGCACTCACAATCCTGCTCTGACTGCCAATCCTGTGGAGAGGCAGCTATTAGCATGGAAATACTTGAATTCACAGTTGATTTTCTGGTTGTAATAGATACCTATTGAATTCTAAAGCATGATCTGGTTATCTCAGGTAAAACTGCAAGCTGTATAAAAGTTGCTGCATGACAAGTTTAAAAGAGCTCCTTGCCTTTGCTGTTACAGACTACTAAGAGATCTGTGAAGTGTTAGAGATATGAGAGTCTATGGAAGAGCTCGTCTAATTAATGGCATTGTGGCGGGCAAAATAAATCCCACTAAAGTAAAAAATCCATTTTAAAGGGGAAGAAACTTCACATGATATGAAAAATGCATGTGCATCATTAATATTTTAAGTTATTGCGTAGATGAAGATGAACGTATTTGGTACAGATGATCTCCAAATGGTTTACATGATAAATCTATATACATTTAAAATCATTACATATTGATTATTACTTAGAATAAGAAGTATTTGCATGGAGATTGGGGTCCCTTGAGTTTTATTTGGAGTCCTCTCTGAATGAAGTATGATGAAGTATGAGGAGGGGTATGAGAACCAAACATGTACTTCTCTTGTGCCTGTGTTTATAGGTGTGAAAATTCCCATTGCCCTGTAGCAGCTGCTAGATTTTGCCCCATCCTGCCAAAACTTTTTAAACACGTCATAAAACTGCCTGTGGTTCCATGGTTTGACTTTATTCCCATGTATTTGACTTCAAGAAGGGATTATTCTATTAATCATCTCACTCATCCTGCCACTATATCTGTAGAAGCCCAGTTCAAATCCTGCTGAAGCTTATGGGAACCTTCCTGTTGACTTCCGTGACAGCTGGGTTCAGACCACCCTGCTATGGTTTTCAGCTCATAGAATCTCAAAACTGGAGCTTGCTTTCAGGCATCACCAAAACCAGTCAAGGGTAGAGCTGTTTTTGTTTTTTTTAAAAAAACTGTAAGCTTTAATTGAAGTTCATAATAGTGTCATCATTGGTTGTTACTCAGTTTGTTTCAGTACATCTCTATATCAGCCCAGCCCATCTGTGGCCAAAAGTTGTTGCTGGCCATTCATTTTTTTCAGAAATGAGTTTTTGGTCTCTCTCAAGTTCCTCATCGCATCCCAGTTGGCTGTTGGCAGTACAGGTATGGAGATCAGAAGTTACAGGCTGGAGAACACTGCATTCATCTGATTCTGTAAACACTGTCGTAGGCATCTTAAGAAACCCATTTTGACCCTGAATTTATGCATTGAGTAGTTAAGCGAAATAGAATCCATGAAGTAAAAATGGCTTTCTGTTTATTCTGCTTTTTCAGAAAAATGGAGATGTAAAGAAGAATTTCAGCTTTCAGAGAAAGAATGTGTAAAGCTAGACAATCAAGCCAAGACTTAGTCGCTTTGTTACTTACCCAGATTTTTGGAAAACAACAGGCACACACAGTATCTACTGCCTTTAGTGGAATTTTGCAAGTGCATAGTATCTGCACTTACTACCTGTACATGCCAATACAGTATTCCAAAATATTAGTTCTGAACTCCTAGATGATTTGCATGTGCAGTTCTCCAACTGATAAATGGGAAGTGGCATATAAAATTTCCCCAATTTTGGAACTTGTTTCACCTGCTTGATTCCTATTCTGAGTTAGTGCATCAACAGCTGTAACGAAGTCCATCTCCTCTGCCAATTAAGTGAGACTACTTCTTTTAGCAGCTTTTAACAGTTTCAGCTTTCTCTGTGAAAGAGAGGTTGGAGCTGCATGTGAAGAGGAACTTCTAAGAGCTAATAAATGGATTACCAGGGATGATAGAAAGTCTTGAGGCCTATGACTGTGTATTTTGCTCTAATGATGTTAATTCAATATTTTCACTACATTCTGCATTCTGTTTTGTAAGTTTATTGCTAGTACCCACTTTCATGAGAGTACATATTTTTTAATCTGTTGATCTAAATGAATGATTCTGAGATAATCAGCATCAAGAAAATCGTGTTTCTAGCAATTTTTTAATTTTTGGCATCCAAAAATGTGTAAGTACTGGCCGAGTGGCCCTGTGGTTAGAAATTTCTCTTAACCTGTGTGCCTCTCTGGTATGTTCAAGGGTAGAGTTCAATAAGTCTCAGTCTTGTTGCTGTGGAAGCAAAGGTGAGATTTCTACCCATCTACACAGCCACCAATTTACAAAGATGTAATATCTTTGAGGCTTTTAAACTGTTACCTTAAAGTTTCTTGAAATTGGCCAACAGACTTAATGTTTGTTGATATGAGACAAGCTTGTGCACAGAAATGTAGGCAGAATTAACTTTGCATTTACCTTTCTTCTGGAGTGTCTCTAGTGAGTAGCATAGGTGAACTGTGTAATTCTCATAATATTAGTGACAGATGAAATCTGCTGTTTGTTTTCTTTCCATTCTGTGCAGGAGTGTGCACACTCTACAGTAATTCTGTGGGTTGAAGGCTGCAGGGGCCTGGCATATAAAATCTTCCTAATCAGAATGAAAGATACTCTGCTGAGTGACCTTCCAGTTTCCTGGAGATGTCATCTGTTTATGCTAGCAGCAGCTCCAAGAGGAGTGTTTTCTAAATCTGAACAACAGTCAATTTATTTTCAGGTACAACTCCAGTTGGGATTGCAATTAGGATAACTAGAGCTGCTCTCCAGCACAGGAAACTGGGAAGGTTACACTGCCAAATTGTCGGCATCTTGATGAAGGAGTGTAAACTACTGCTGTCACTGCTGCAGACCAAATGAGCCTAACCAGAATGAAGTAATTACGAAATCCTCACGAAAGATCATGAATATTCATGGGTCAAATACAAATATTTGAAGTTCGTTTTTGTGTGAGGAAATAACCCTAGTACTCCATTCTCACTACATATGAAATCATAATGTTCTTTGAAAGCAAAGGGTGCTGTTGCTTGCTCCTCAGGCTAAAAGGTATCACTGCATGCAGCAGCAGGCAGCCTGCCTGACCCCTTCCAAATTGTCATGCTGTGTTGACCGGGAGGTGGCCAAAATGGTTGCCTAGCTGCCTGGGGCATGCACAACACAGGGTCGTGCCGGTTGGATGGGCACGTACTTGTTGCTTGCAGTGAGACAAGAGCTGAGGTGGCTGCTGCCCTGTCCTCTCAGCAGGGGCTGTCACTGCTGGTAGCTTCAGCATATGTCACCTCTGCTGATGGCACTGGCAGCAGCTGAGCTGCAGGAGCTGTGGCTTTCCTCAGACACCCCCCTTGTTTAGCCTCTTGAATACAGAGAGGGAGAGCCTCACGTTAATTGGCCATGCCTGAAAATGGCAGTCTTTGGCAAGGGCCAGCACTACAAACCACTGCTTAATCCTGTAGGACTGTGGGAGATGGGAGCAAGCAGCGCTGACAGCAAAGATGCTGAGTGGTGGGAACAGCTCCCAGTGCACTTGCTGGATGTCACTGGTGTGAAGGTGGCTCCTGGGTCCTGTCCTCAGTAGATGGAGATGATGCGAGTCTTCACTTTATTTTCTTGCTGTAGAAGAAAAGATCCCTATTCCCCTGTCACTGCCCTAATAGCACCAGGTGTTGGCCAGCCACCTCTACGCTGTCTGTTTCCAGGATGAGCAGCCCAGGAGAGGCAGGCAGGCTCCTCAGCTCCTCCACGGGCTATTTGGCAGTGGGCTTCACTAAGTCAAGCCAAACTTGTACCTGCAGTGCTTCTAGATAGGGGAACCAAACAAGGGCACAGAAAGAGGAAGGCTTTTTCTTTCCCTTTGTGAGTGTACCTTGGTGCATGTTAGCACAGAACCTTGCCACGTGCAAAATCTTCAAATTATTAAAAATCTGTATCAGTACTGGTTTCAACTGTGGGGATTTTTTTTTTTTCTCCTGTAAATAACAGTCTGTTTACTGTTCAGGTTTTCCTAACCACTGGCATTGCTGGTTTGGGGAGAATCTGGCTTTAACTTCAGCATACAGTTGCAGAGCCTAATTAGCTCCCTAGATTAATTGAGCTTCTGTTTTTCAGCTGAGAATTTATGAGGAGCTGGCACTGTAATGAGACAAAGCAGTAGGATCCTCTTTATCTTTGTGCTTTGTTTGCATGTTTTTTAATGGTTTCTTGTGAATGAAGTTTAACTCTGTGCTTGGAGTTGGAGGTGGAGTCCGTTTTCAGTGCTGTCCTCTCTCTGACACTGCTGGTGGTGGTCTCTGCAGATCTACCTTGCAGCCTTCCCCTCCTGCCCACGCCTTGGATGAGCTCTGGTTGTGGTGTCAAAGACATTCACATCTCTGAGCTCTCATCTGAGTAGTGTGTTGACCTGTAAATAAAGGGTTATGTCTTTGTTCAAGATTCCCGAAGTGAGAAGTTCTTCTGTACCAAACCACAGATATTCATATAGCTGTGGTGAAGACTGTGAGGAACTTCTTTCTCACACTGGATTAATTATTTAAATGAAGCCTGTACTGGTTCAAGTCCAGAGCTAACACAAGGTAGAAATGAGAAGGTGGAGGGGCCATCTTCCTCTGTGCTTCCCCAGCACTGATATGGACATATGCAGCTCAGACCTGGGTTGAAAGTGTCAGAAACTGTGTTCTTTGATTTGTATAGGTAAAAAAGTAGCTGTTGTGTGATAGCAACTACTTTATTGCAAAATAGATCTAGTGTGGCTAAAAGTGAACTGCTGAGAGTAGTCATTGGGACATCCAGACTGGGGCACTTCTATGTCATTTTTGGGTAAGGCTACTCCTTACCTGTTCTGTGGACAGTTAAAGTTTTGTCAGCTCTGGGAACAGCTTCTATACAAGCCCCTTTTTCTGCCTTTTATGGTCAGAGGGACAGTTAGTTTAAGACGTTATAGTAGCTGGAGCTGTTTGGACTATCCCTTTATTAGTTTTCTTTCTTTGTGCTTCTGTCATATGTGCAAGGATTGTTCTGCAACATGAAATTTCCATGGAAAATTTTATCAGACCTCTTGACCTCACTCTGCTTGTGCCTTCACACACTGCTTTTATTTCCTCATTCCTACTATCAAAATTATTAACAGAAAAGAAAGATGTAGCTAAGCAAATGATACCAGTTCCTTGTGAATTCAGTTGTTAGTAATGTACTGTTTTGGTTTTGTACCTTTTAAGCTGTGAACTGTCTTCTGTAGAGATTATTTCTGTGCAATAAGAACCAAAACCAAATGGAGTATTTATATGATTCTCTCATTATCCAAGCATTTATTACTATGAATGAAGCAGTGCATTAGCACAAGGGAACAGAGTTAAGACTTCATGATCAAAACTAACTGCCATACTTCCAGAGATTTTTCCTTCAGCATAGCTGTATAAACAATTAGATTACAAGATACCCGAGGGCATACATCGTCTCATCCTGTAACAATAACACCTTGAGAGAGTTGACAACATTCTCCTTTTGGCCAAGTGCCTAGGAAGACACCAAGGTGTATGATTAATAGAGAGCTCAAGCACACACCCTTGCATGTCCTAATGTTTATTTATAATACTGTATTCTACCTCTTGAGAGTGTTATTTCTATTCCTGATGGTTCTGCTTTTGTCATTAAATAGCCAAAATCCTTATAGGATTGGGGTGAGAGGAACAGAAAGATCAGGAAAATATATTTTTTAAGATAGTTGGGATAAAAAAGAGAAACAAATGAAGTGTATAATATGATGGGTTAAAAAACTCCACAGCAAAATCAGGATTCCAAGACTTGAGCTGGATCTTCCTTTCCAGCATTCCCTCAGTTTGTGGAAAAAGCCCTGTACTTGTCTCTCCCATGCAAAGAATGAGATGCTGGGCAATGCAAATTCCTTCAAATTTGCTGAGCATAATTTTCTTCTGGCTTCATTTCCAGTCACATTCTATTTTGAAGCTCTAAACAAAAGCAACTATCGTTTGCCTCTTCTCTGTGTAACACATTTTGAAGACAGTATCAGCATCGATTCTCATAAAGCTGAAGGATATCAGAAAGCTCTGATCAAGCTGTGCTCCCTTGTCCAGGCCTGCACCTCATTTATACAGTGTAGTGCGGTGAGCATGCCGAATGGTGCTTATAGAGTGACTTTGGTAGGTATGAGTGAGCAGCTGGGGAGATTCAAATGGGGAGGGGCCCTGATGGTTTTTCAGCACCAGTGGAGGACATTAATAGGAGGAAGAGTTGAAGAAAGAGATCAGCACTGGGAGAGGGGCTAGTAATGATGTTGGACACTGGCAAAGTCTGCTGCAGGTAGTTAGACCACAGCAGGATAAAATGGAGCAGTGTTGGGCTACATCAGTAGGGATCTCAGGGTGAGATTCATAGTGTGGGACTGAGACTGAAGTAGAAAGATGAATCAGAGAAGCCCCAGGAAAATGCTGATAGGAGGGAACGGTCTGATCAGAGAAGCACATGGCAAAAAGGATGTGAGCATGTGAGAGCAAAATTCTCTTATAGTGAAGGAAAGGATTAGAGTGCTCCTGAACTTTACCATCCCTCACCAGCAGCAAATACTAGCAATACCTCAAGCTAAAGTGTGAGTCATCTCCTGCTGTTCTATTGCTTGTCCATACAAAAGTGGCAGCTGGCTGCTGCTGCTAACTTGTCGGCTAGTTCAGCAGTATAGGCTTTTTAATACATAGGAAGGCTCTGAGCCCCCTGATATTTCATTAAAGTGTAAACATAAATCCACATAACATTACAACAAATATATAAGAAGAACACTGAGATTGCAAAATCAATTACTACAGTGTCAGGAAATGCCAGAAATACAGTTGTGTTAGCACACCTACTTTGGCCTCATGAGCTATACGTATTGTTTTGGGGGTTTTTTGCAGGACATTTATTCCCTGTAAAATTATGGTCTTTTTAAAGGCAAATGAAGACCCTGCTTTGGAGATGAATCAGGCCAGTACTGAGATGAGGTTGTCATCAGTAAACTCTGCCCTGACTTGTAACAGGAGTTGGAAGTACAGAAGTTGGAGGTGTGGAAGGGAAGAGGGATGTATTATGAAGGGAGCTGGTACCGCCTTCAGAACTGGTTCTGCTAATGCATTCCTAGTATTTGTAGGTGGACTGTTAACTGTGTGTTTTTGGTTTGCTGAGTAACCAGAGAGAGAACCAGCTGTCCCATTTTCTCTGCACTAGAAGTCAAAGGAACCTGTACTTTGAATATGAAAGACTGTATAATGCTCAGTACTTCGAAAGATCAGTGCTTCACACCAAACACCTATACTTAGTGCTGCAGGTATTAACAGGAGATTATATATCTCACCTCAGAAGCATTCATCAGATATGGCATTGATGAGCACCACAAGAAAGAAAAAAAAAGGCCTTTGAAGAAATAAGTCATTCTGGATGCAGAGCTGCATTTGTATAGTCTTAACAGCAGGCAAAACACAAGTCCACACGTTAAAAGAGAGAGATTAGATCAAAGACTGAATAACTTCATGTTCAGTGTTTATCCTGTGATTGAGGCAGGGGTCTAGTGGAAGAATGATATACAGTTGTGAAATTAAAAGATGTAGTCTTAATGCACACAGTCAAGTGGGATTTAGGCATTGTCCAAACAAACTTATCATGATCTTGAGTACTTCATTCTTCTAATGTACAATTCTATTTTGTTTGAATCTGAGTATAATTAAGGTACTGTGAAGAAGGAAAAAGCATATATATATATATACTATATATAAGGAGCACTAAGATGTGTTTTTTTCTTTCTTGCTGAGTCAGTGAAAAGACTAATTTATGCTGATCCAAGTTTGCATGGTGGTCTCAAAAGACAAGAAAGAAACATTGTGCTCACTGCAGCATATGTCTCTTTTTAGGACACTTAATATCTTTTAGGGTTCCTTAATAGTAGCTATTAAGAGACAGAAAATAGCAATATGGGTCTTCTAGGGTCTACTGTAAGGTGAGAGGGTGAGGATATGGAGAAGATAAGAGAGTAGCCTGGAGAAGTGACAACTCCCCTCCTGTCCTCTTAACACAGACAGCTGCTATTTCATGGGATGAAGTGAGCTTTTCTGTCTGGCATCTGCACAATTCTTCCTTTCTTTCTTGTTCCTCTGCACTGTGGCTGCTGACACTCTTCTTAGAGATGTTGGAGTGTAACTTTCTTTCCCCTGGGCTCCTGCCTCTGGATTTTTCCAAAGATAGAGCTTTGTGTAGTTTATTTTGGAATTTTATCAGTGTGGAATATAGGGAGCATTTAGCAATATTTTACTGTAGCCATGGTAATCTAAGGACCCTAACAAAGAAAGGTTTACAACCAGGGGTAATAGCACTTGGTTTAACAAAATGTGAAGTTAGAAAAATATAGAAAAATAACTTTTTAAGTACTGAAAAGGCTGCAGAATGGGTTTGCTGATAAAAAGGTTTTGGCGTCTGAGGTGTGGTGTTTTCCTGTCCTCACCTTCAGGTGCTGTTCTCCATATGTTATTTTCCTAAATTCATGAAGAGTTACAATAAATTTCCTAACCTATAAAAATGTTAGTGAATGGGATAGAACTACATTTAAAATGAAGGCGTGTATAAAATGGGGTCAGTGTGCTGCTCTGAGATATCATTTCTCTTAGAGCAGAACACAAATGGATCATTTCTGTTTCTAATGCATCCCTGAAGATCTCTTATTTGCTCGGAAGAAAGTGGTGCATGAGCCACATGCACCCAGGAACAGCAGATCTTCTCTTCTGCATTTCCCGTGCCTAAGTTTGTTTTACAAGGGCAGAAGATCAAAAATGTTCTTCCCTTTCTAAGCTCTTTTAGTCCAGATATTCCCTTTGTAAAACTCTTGGCTTCACAGGAAATTTTGCTCTTGCAAGTACCAGCTCGTGAATCACCTAATGAAATATTTTTCTTTTTCATGCAGAAATGCTGTGTCAGCACTCACAACAGCAAAGCATTTACTTCATGTCTCACAATGAGATATGGATATCAGTGAGATATCCAAAATATCAATAACTTTATTCGTTGATGAAGGAGTGAGTTAAAAACTAATAGTTACTAAGCTGCATGTCTGTGTTATTATGTTCCCTTTGATTTTTAGTCTTTCCTTAGGAGTCAGCAGGGGTTATAGTGAGAGATCAGTGAACCGTGAACAGGTGAATGTTTTAAGACAACGTCTATAATTGAAAAAAATATGAAATTTCTTATTAAATTTCTTCCTCTTTATTTTGTTTCTCAATGTAAAGTACTGACAGGAGGCTGGTTATTTTGTCTGTGTCCAAAGCTACACTGATAGCCCAGATATGAGCGGTATTGGAGGAAACTCTAAAATTAGAAATCAGTATTGGCTTGACTTCTTTGCTGCTAATTTTCTTGCTTTAATCCTAACAAAAAAAAAACCTGTCCTTTAGTTTCTTTCCAATATATGTCACAGCATTTGAATTGCAGAATAAGAATTTCCTCTGTATCATCATTCTTCTCGCAAGCGTGTATTTCAATGCAAGGCAGATGGGACAGATTATTTCATATTCATAATGCATATAGCTCTAGGAGAACTGCACCGCTATGTGCTGATGCTGGCTGCATGGGTTATGTATTCTCAGGAGATCTACATGTTCAGAATGCATTCTTTTGCCCTTTCCCCCATCGTCTCCTGTTTTGCTGTGATAGAAGCACAAGCAAATGAAAGGCTTGTTATTGATTTCTGTACAGATGTTTATAATTTCCGTGTAACTCTGCATTGGAGTGGCAGTAACTGATGTACAAAATTTGACATCTTAATTATTCCTTGATGGAAAGGAGGGCCACTAACCTGAGGTACAGCTGCCTATTAACTCAGGATCTGTGGATTCAAAGCAGCCTTAGGTCACAAGAGAAATGAGTGAGTCCATCTCACTGTAGTTTTTGTGGATGTTTGCTTCTGAAAGCTGCCAGATTGTTTTCAATGTGTCTGGAGCAGAAGGAAGCAGAAATTCTGAACTACAAAATATTTTCCATCTAGTGTTGAAAATCACAAGTACTATAGCTGAAATCACAAGTACTATAAAGCCCAGGAGTAGCACATTTTATGAACCAGCATCAGCACAATGTGGTGTGGCTCTCCTAGAGTTATATGCTCCACCGTAATGCTAGATGCATCAAAATACACATCCCAAATGTTGCTATTTACCCAACTAAAAAGAGAGAGGCAAGAATTCTGATGTTTGTCTGACAGTCTTATCCAGTGGACATAGGTTAATTTCCCACAGGTTGCAGCTTTATGCAGAATTCCCATGAGCTGGGAACGTTAAATGCATGACTAAAGGCACATATGCACCATAAGTATTAGCAGAGATGGAGCAGTGACCCCCAAAAATCTAATCCCAAGCTATTGACAGCATTGCTGTCAGGAAACATTTGCTGTATGCCATTTATCAAGCATACGTAAATATCAGGCTGCTGTCTTTGCTTTGAGGCACGTGTAACTATTATCCACAACCTTTAGTGCAGGAGAGACTCTCTTCAAAAAGATACCATTTCCCAACTGGTCAGCTATTTGATTTGTGCATCTCATAGTTAAAGCTCCATTAAAATATATATATAGTGCATTTGTGACTACAGGATTAGATGAATGCCACACAAACATTACGTATGCATCATTATGCTGTTAAAACTGTTGTGCTTGATGATTCCAATTCTTAGTCTAGTCACAGACAGCCCCACAGTAAGGCATCAGCATTTCAAAAACTATCGCGTTGTGAACAATAGAGTAAATGGCAAGAACTGAAAATTTGATTCCTGCTTCAGCAAAAGAAAAGATCTAATATGAAAGAACAGTTGTGAGAAGTCTTAAGGCTTGACTGGCTTGTATTTCACCAATATCATCCAAAGTTATTTCAGTGATTTAAGTAGTGGCATTATTGAATTACACAGTGCCCCAGCAAGCAAGAGAAACTTTGGGTCCTCTAATCTAATCCACTACACTTTTGTCTATTGGAGCTAGGCCAGAGTCTGCTTGTACACTGCACACTGGAAAAGGGCAGAATATGTCCACTGCTGCGATGACTCCTTATTCTCCAGCACTGGTCTGCTATTCTGTATTTGCCAATGGTAACAGCGCTGAAGGAATGAGACCATATGAAGATGTAGAAGGGGAACTGGGAAGATAAAAAGAAGTTTAAATCATAGTCCAGAGTCTTTCAGCGTGCTCAGCTGCAGATACGTGATAGTGCAAACCTGAGGAACAGAACTAATTTGAAAAGAGCGGAAAAAAATTTGCCGAGACCCGAGTCACATCATGATGGCAGAAGTGAAACCTCGCTGGCTAATGCAGCCTTAATTCATTTTATTTTGCAGAGACAGCAAGCTCACCATGTTGCTTCGAGAGTCCCTGGGGAATATGAACTGCCGCACCACAATGATAGCTCACATTTCAGCTGCCGCGGGGAATTATGCCGAGACACTGTCCACCATCCAGATTGCATCCAGAGTCCTCAGAATGAAGAAAAAGAAAACTAAGGTAAGATGTGTATAACTTCCTTCTTGTAGTGTTGGAAGAGGGAGCAGGAAGGATCCTTGATGGGGCAGCATAGCATATAGCAAAATCAGTAATTGATTCCAAAGTGCAAAGGTTTTATGTACCCTGTCTTAGGCGAGTGGCTCAGAACATATAGCAGAGACTAGGGGGATGTAAACGTTTCAGATAGAAGGGTGCTTTCAAACATATCTGTCTTAACAGATTTTTAAACTGACCTCATGTATTGGTAGAGCTGAGAGCGTAAATCTTCAGTTATGTTCTTAGTACTAATGAAATAACAAGGAATGAAACCACTGTAGAGTAAATTGGGTTTAACGAAGAATTAGATTCTCTGTGCTTCTCACAGAGAGTAGGAGAAAAATGAACGCAAAGCATTGTGTCCATTGCCAGCCCTGATGCCCCATTTATTCTGAGTGCCTCTAAATATGTGTGATAGATTTTCCAAGGAGTAAAGTGATGGTGGACTATATCCAGTTCCATGGTTATGGAGTCCTGGTTCCTTCTGTATAGTTTGCAGTGTGAATTGGGTGCAACCAGTGAATGTTTGATTTAAATTGACAGTCTATGGATTGAAAAAAACTTTGAAGAGAGACAACTGAAGGGATTAATTCTGCACACCGTCACAGCATTACATCCTCATAAAGGGATTCATTTCACACACCATCACTGCAGTGTGTACCCAAGGACTCCCTTCAACATATTACACAACTTCACACACCAGCAGTATGACCAAAAGGGCCTGTCTTTATTTTCTGTGCCTTATTTCTGTAATGAGTTTTCTTGTTCCTATTCATACACAAAAATAGGAATGCCCCAGTTTTTTTGGTTTACCTAAATTAGGTGAGGGCTCATGATCTATTTATTCAGTACTTTATTTTTTTGGAAGCCTCATGACTGAGAGTGGGACATTTAGAGTTGGGGCACTGGGTACTCTGTTGAACACTGCTGTATGTTTGCTGTAAGCCTGGGTATAAGAAGCTTCAGAGCTCTGTGCCTTAGTTTAGAGATTTCACAGTTTAGATGTGTCTTCTTTTGTGCAAGGAGCTATTTGCAATTCTGAAATGTCACAGTCTCTGTCTCTCTGATGTTGCAGTACACATCAAGTTCTTCTGGAGGAGAGAGCTCTTGTGAGGAGGGCAGGATGCGGCGGCCAACCCAGCTGAGACCTTTCCATCCAAGAAACACTGTTGACCCAGACTTCCCTCTTTTGCATTTATCAAGTGATCCTGATTATTCATCCAGTAGTGAGCAGTCCTGTGACACAGTGATTTATGTTGGCCCCAATGGCACTGCCCTTTCTGATAAAGAACTGACTGATAATGAAGGTCCCCCTGACTTTGTTCCCATAGTTCCTGCTCTGCAGAAGACCAAAAATGAGGGCAGACTGGAGGAAGGTAGTGAATCAGGGGCCAGCACATCTGAAAGAGATTGCCTGAAGTGCAACACCTTTGCAGAGCTCCAGGAGAGGCTGGATTGCATAGATGGCAGTGAAGAGACCAACAAATTTCCTTTTGAAGAGATGTCTGCTCAGTTTAGCTCAGACCAGATGTCTAAGTGCTCTGTCTCAAGCCAACTGGCAGAGCTTAGTCACTTACCAGAGTCAGATAAGGAAGATATGATCCCAGAATGTCAGCATCCTGATAGAGAAGCCAAGGAAAATACAACTGCAACCCCCAGCAAAACTAAGAGAAATCACTCCCCCATTCCTTCCGGAGCTCTTACTAATATTTCAACTCCTCCTTCTCCTAGGAGTGTAACAGGTAGCTCTAGTAGAGAGCTTAGCTCTTGCCAGTTAGCACACAGTACCAGCTTGCAGAGCAGCAGAGAAGGTCTCAACACTTGTGGCTTTGTGGAAGGGAAACCAAGGCCAATGGGTTCACCCCGGCTTGGCATTGCAAGCCTCTCCAAGACATCTGAGTACAAGCCACCAACTTCACCTTCCCAGAGGTGCAAGGTCTATACACAGAAAGGAGTTCTTCCCAGCACCACACCCCCACCGGCTCCCCTGAGTAAGGACACTGAGATGACATCTACTGAGTCTTTGTTACAGCCAGAAATCCGGACCCCACCTGCGGGAATGAGTCCTCAGATCATGAAGAAGTCAGTGTCTTCCAGCAATGGGGATTTTGAAGAGGCCATTCTCAATGAAGATCACCAACAAAACTGTTCTCCTGAATCCAAGAAGGAGATTCTGAGCACCACTATGGTGACTGTGCAGCAGCCACTGGAACTGAATGGGGAGGATGAGCTTGTGTTCACCCTTGTAGAAGAGCTAACCATTAGTGGGGTTCTTGACAATGGCCGCCCAACCAGTATCATCAGTTTTAACAGTGACTGCTCTGTGCAGGCTTTGGCCTCTGGGTCTAGGCCTGTCAGTATTATCAGCAGCATATCTGAAGATCTTGAATGTTACTCCAGTGCAGCTCCTGTGTCTGAGGTCAGCATCACACAATTCCTTCCACTTCCAAAGTTGGGCCTGGATGACAAGTCCCAGGATGATGGCAGCAGACGCTCATCTATCAGCTCGTGGTTGAGTGAAATGAGCACAGGGAGCGATGGTGAACAGTCATGCCACAGTTTCATTGCCCAGGCATGCTATGGGCATGGAGAAGCAATGGCAGAACCTCCTGTCTCTGAGTTTGCAAGCACCATACAAAATGCCAGCATGATTTGTGTAGGTGACAAACAGAAGCCAATGACTGACAACATGCTTATATTGTCAGAAATGGGGGAGGAAGCTTTCAGCAAAGTGCCACCCATCAAAGGCTGTAAAATATCAGCTCTAGGGAAAACTACTGTCACAATTAAAAACACTGCAAGCCTCAGCAGCTGTGAGGGCTACTTCCCAATGAAGACAAACATTACTGTTTATCCATGTATTGCTGTTAATTCCTTCAAAGCACAAGATACTGATGATGCTGTATCAGCAGAAAATGCAGACACAAATGTTGCTCACCCCCATGAAGGGAAAGAACCCAATGCGAAGAAGGATATCAAATTTGAAGATCCTTGGCTGAAGAGAGAAGATGATGTAAAAAATGACAGCTGTGGGAACAGTGATGGGTCGAGGTCTGACATGACCACGGTTTCAGCCAAACCTGAGCAGAGCACAAAGCAGTCCTCAGCAGACAGGTTTAGCAGCGGCAGCAGCGGGGATGCCTCTGTCTCCCCAGGATGTGATAGTCTGAAGAGGATTGTGGATGGGTGTGAGATGGCAGCATCTGGCTCTGTAACCCAAAGCCCTGTTCATTCTAGTGATGGCTTGAAGAGTGGCAGCCTCCCTCGAGGGCTCCCAAAGGCAAGCAAGCCAGAGGAACCTGACAGTCACCTCAACTCTACTGCCTCCGACAGCAATGGAGTTGTTTCTCCTGCCCACACCCAATTTTGTAAGGCCAGCCTAGACAAAAAATTTGCCTCTCCCAAACATTGTGTCCTCACTCGCCCTAAAGGGACCCCTCCTCTGCCTCCAGTGAGAAAGTCAAGTTTGGATCAGAAGAACAGAGCCAGCCCCCAGCACAGTGCTGCCAGCAGCACCACCAGCAGTCCCTCTGGCCAACCCATGCCCTTCCTGGCCAACTTCCCTGAGGAGCTGAATGCCAAACCAAAGGGCCCTGGCATTGACAACAGCAGTAACAACAGCAGCAGCAAGCTGTTCAGTGCTAAGCTGGAGCAACTTGCCAGCAGGACCAACTCCCTTGGGAGGTCCACGGGAAGTCACTACGAGTGTCTGTCACTGGAAAGGGCAGAAAGCTTGTCCTCTGTGAACTCCAAATTGAACCCTGGCAAAGACACCACCATGCCTAGGGCTGGAAGGAGCGTCAGCCGCAGCATCATGTCCTCACCAACCAACTCAGCTCTCTCCCAGTCTGCAGGAGCCTCGCCAAAAGCTGGGCAGTCAAAGATCTCTGCAGTCAGCAAGCTCCTGTTGGCAAGTCCCAAGGCGCGAAGCCTGTCTGCCTCTGCTACCAAAACACTCAGCTTTTCGACCAAGTCTCTGCCTCAGTCTGTTGGGCAGAGCTCCAGTTTGCCTCCAAGTGGGAAGAATATGTCCTGGTCAACACAGTCCCTCAGCAGAAACCGAGGCTCTAGCCTTGCTTCTAAATTGCCCCTTCGGGCTGTCAATGGACGGATTTCAGAGCTGCTCCAAGGCAGCGCCAGCTCCAGAGGCTTGCAGCTGCGAGGAAACGTAGAAGCAGATGAACGTGGTGGCCTTCATGGAGAGGAGAAGCCAACAGTTCACGTGCTGCCATCCCCTTACAGCAAGATCACGCCGCCCCGGAAACCTCATCGCTGCAGCAGTGGTCATGGGAGCGACAACAGCAGTGTCCTCAGTGGGGAGCTGCCCCCTGCCATGGGGAAGACTGCCCTGTTCTACCACAGCGGGGGCAGCAGTGGCTACGAGAGCATGATGAGGGACAGCGAGGCGACAGGGAGTGCCTCTTCTGCACAGGACTCCATGAGCGAGAACAGCAGTTCCGCCAGCGGCAGGTGCCGGAGTCTCAAAACTCCGAAGAAACGATCAACCACAGGTAAGCTTGAAGTGGTGTGAAAGGTGAACACAGACCAAAGCAGCTAACTGTTCTGTAGTGGGGAGGCCTGCCCTGAAGATGGGCTAGATCAGTGCCAGCTGTGTTTGTAGCAGAGATGAGAGGCCTGGGTGAGTGTCCCAGGTCCTGAGCTTCCTCTGAACAACAAATATCTATGTTTGCATTGCCTATGCAGTGGAGTCTCCCTCCCGCCCATTTCACATCAGTTTATTTCACATTAACAGAACACTTTTCTCTACAGTTGTTTCATGTTGCTAGTGGCTGTTGCAATCAAGTGTTTATCTATGCAGATATTCTTCTGATTTAATTGCAAAAGGACGCCTTTGTGAGGTGGTGAAATGTAATTGTTACCGTTGAGCATTTTGGACCTAGACACCTCTCTAGGTACATGTGTGATTCAGCAGCAGAAGGCCAGAGTCCTGCTCAACAGCAGTACCTGCTGGGAGCTCACTTTTGCTCCTTGTGCCCTCTGAATGCCCAAAAAGTGCAAGATGCCCTACAGCTGGGACCGTCACTTCTTTCTTCCCACCCATATTAGTAGATAGAACAACGTTATACCCATGTCCTTGAAAGATCTTATCCTGCCTGTGAGTCTGCTGGTTTTTAACTTTCGAGTTATGAGTCCTTCTTCTTCAAGTAACTTTATAATTAGTAAGGTATACTAGTAATATTATAAATATGGGAACTGTCACCCTGAAGTACTTGCAAGTCTGAGAGCATCTAGCCATCACGCAGAAGATCAGAATCCCCAGTAGCTTTCTTACTACATCAGCACTTTTTATCAGACAGCAAGAGTCTGTTGGTCCATGCCAGGAGTCCATGCTGTTGCAGCTTGTGCATCTCACCAGGATACCAGTGTTTCATAGGTTTACAGGGAAGGGATGAGGAACATCCATCAGCTGATCACCTCACCTTTTTTCTGTTGGCTGTTTTCCCAACCGGAAGCGTAAGTCCCACCTAACTAACTTCCTTTTTAAAAAAATGCATGTAGATACTGGAACTTGTGTGTATCAGCATCCATGGCTGCTTACCCTGCAGTAGCTCTGGCTGCAGAAATGTGTAATTCTCAGAGTTTCTAATTCAACAACCATTCCCTCTTGCTGGGTTACTTACCTCTGGGCTTCATTTAGAGTGAATGAAATGAGCGATGCATTACCCTCTCTTTCTTTCTGCTTCTGCTGCAGTAGCAAGAAGAATATGTGCAGCACAGGTGTGAACACAATAGATAGAACAATTAAAACCATATCCATCGGTGCAATTCTGATAATACCTGTTCAGAGGCTAGAAGCAAGCATAGAAAACTGTAGGGTAGATTTGACCATATCAAACACAAGAGACTATATCCCTCCTCCCTTGGATCTAGCCAGCTTTGATCCTACCTGCCCGAGCAGTGGCAGAGATTTGCGATACAGTGCAGACATGCAAAGGTAGTCAAGCAGAAAGCTTTCCTTAGCAAGGAACATGGACAGTCTCATCTTTGCCATTTTTTTACTGCTGAGTAAAATCTGTGCTTTTTCACCAAGTAACAACTTTCTCTCTGACTGGCAAATGTATGCGTTCCGTCTAAGTTCTTCTGTGGCTTAGTTCCTCTCTCCCTTGTCAACAGTGTTGCAGGTGCTTACCACTGCTTGATTTTAACCTCTGGTGATGGAGCATTTTCTCAGCATAGCCAGCATTCCTGCAAGATGCCTGCTCTGGTAGGCTCAGCAAAACGTGGCATGTTGACATCCTTCAAAGTATGTGCAAAGCTTCTCTCTTAATTGGGTCTGTCACCTTATGTGGAGAGTTTGCAAGTGTGTTATTTTTGTTATTTTACTTTTGAGAGTGATTCCTTACATCTGCAAGTAATTCCTACATCGTTTTGAGTAAGTTGTGTTTGTGAGAGCATCCAGTTTTTTAATGCAAATGGAAAAAAAAAAGCAAAAAAGATCTTTATTACTTTCCATATCTGCAGCAGCAAACCACTACCCAGAAATTCATAATACTTCACTTTCTTGTAACCCAGCTCCAGTTTGAATTTCATCCTGCGGCAATAATATCATAATTCTGTTTTGATGTGTTTGATAATAGTATAATTTTTCACATGTCAGCAGATTTATGATGGCATAAAATCGGGATTATTACCTCAGTGCAGGAGAACATGAAGGAGGATCTGATATAAGGAAGAATAGAGTTGTTCACAAACATATTTTTATTGCATAATAAACAAAAAAATATGCAAAGGTCTGCAATCTTTTATCCCCCGTAATTTCTCCTGTCTGTAAGTCTGTTCTCAACTGAATGATCTCTCACAAGGAACACTTTTTAATGAAAAAGATAGCATACAAAGGTTCTGAGCTCTTGAAAGATGGATATTATTTTAATACAGAGTGTCAAGAGCATTGGACCTTTCCTGATTTGCAGTCGCAGATCCAATGTGCTGTAATGGATATGGCACTATAGATATGCTCATTTCAGGTCAGGCAACCTTGTCCACTTTATTTATGATTATTATTAGCAGAAATGCTAGCTGTCAGACACGATCATCATGAATCAGCCCAAGGCCCCTTTAAGAGGAGCTATAAAGAGTCTTTAGCAGAATCACCAGCAGCCCTGTCAGATCTCACAATTACTTTTGAAGTTCTGACACATTGGGGAGACATCATTTTTTTCTTGAGATTAAGATCCTGTCTTTCAATGCTTTTAAGTGCATTATTTTTATGTGTAGGTGCTTCTGTGGTGATTGTTACACATGAAGCATCAGACCTACACTGACAGCTTTTGAAAGATAAAGCTAGGTGATATCCTTGTGTTACAATAGCCTTGGGTTAAATTTTGGGCTCTATATGGGTGCATGTACAATTCAGAGACTGCCCACTGCTGCGGGAACAAAAGTAAAAACAAACAAACAAAAACAATTATTAGCCCCTTGCATTCTGATACGTACTGAAAAGCTTGTGTTTATATCATGAACCACTTAAGCCTTTCCCCAGAGTAACCTTTTCTTTTCATAAACATTTCTGTCTTTGTAGCTTTTAACATTGGTCCTATAATGCTGCATCAGCAGATACTGCCCTAAAGTGACTACTTATAGCAAGAACAGAGCTATTTAGCCTTGATATATCACTGTACATTTCAGAGCTTTGTGTGACCACCCTTTAATCCACCTTGTGTTGCACATATTACTCCAGACTCCATTTTACAGGTGCAGAAATCAAGGCAGAGAGCTTTACTGACTTACCCAATGCTTCCACTAAGTGAGAACCAGATCCAGGATTAAATTGCCGGCACGTGACTCCTAACCTGAACCCCGACTGACTTGGCTGCACATCCTCTCTTGCCCTTGCTGAGCCGTGGAGAGGAGTGTTTTCTCTGTTGTTTTTCTTTTTTCTTTTTTTTTTGTACTTGTGTTTGTGGCAGTCCCTCCCCCCTCTCCATTCATGTGCATTTGTGCAACTGTGTTTGCTTCCATTTCTTTGCTCACTCTGTTAGCATTTTCCCTGCAGGTAACTATCTGCATCTCAGCCATTTTCCTGGCTCTGACTCCAGTCTCTCTCTCAGGGAGGCAATGCTGTCTTGAGCAGAGCACTGAAGTGTTACAACATAGTCATCACTAGCACCAATTATATACTACTTTTTAATACCTCAGAAATTTCAAGTGCAATGGCCTCGCGCTGCTCCGGCAAAAGGCAACGACAAGGATGCTTTTATAGCACAAACTCTCTTGTGTCATCAGGAAGTGCATTCAGGCTTAAATCCATTTTAACCAAGCTGTATTTGTATCCTGGGAACGCATCAGGGATGAGGAGGAGGTAGGCAGGCTCCTAGGAAAGGGCTGGCAAGACCTGTATTGTGTTCCTAGTGGTGCTGCTGGTTTGTTCTGTCCCCTTGGGCACCCCATGTAATGACTGTTGTCTGTAACCTGCTCACAAAACTAGATCACAGCCTTGTGGAAAAGCTGTCAATGCAAAACAGGACTGGGTGAGTTCAGCCATGCAGTTTGCTGCTGCTTCCAGGTGTGTGATCCCACCAGCTCTGAGCTAGCAGCAGTGCAATAGCTCAGGCTGTAATTAGGTTTACCCAACACAGCCAGGCTATTTGCATCCCCTCGCGATGTGCTCAAATGCCTCACTCCTGCCTTTTACCTGGTCCTACAGAGGATCCAGGACTGCCACATCTGGCAGGAAGCCTCTCCTGGGGATGGCAGGGTGGGAGGGGCTCTGAGACAGCTTGTTACAAGATAAAGCTTTCAATGGAAAACATAGGGATATTCCTGAGGCTGTTTTCTTTGCTGCTCCTTTTGGGAGCAGGCTTGGGTGCTTGAGGGAACCCCAGTACACGTGACACGCGGTGAGACACAGGGGCTGTTGTGTGTCATTACCTGCAGCACTGCTGAGCCTGGTGTCTCCTCTGCCAGGGAGGGACTCTCCTTTAATTTCTATGTCCTCCTGTTGAGGTTTGTCAGAGCTGAGCCTGACTGATGTACTTGATGCATAGACATGGGAGGAAGAGGTGACTTGCGTGGGAAGCACAGCCAAAAATGTCAAGGCTCAGGGGAGAGAGTCCTTGTAAAGGGCTTCCCTGTGGAGTTGCTCTGGGCCAGTTTAACCTTCCTGAACTCAGAGTATCGCAGAGCATTGGGAAACAAAAAATTAAGGGATGCTTTTGTTGGTAAGGTCAAGTCTGAACAACACTGGGGAAAACCAGGGTCTCCAAATGCTGACTTCCCAGTGCTTGGACATGTGGCCTGAGCTGCAGTTAGTTGTATTTCCTGGCATCTGCAGGGCCGTGCTCCTACCTGCCTGGGATAGGATTTGTCTCTGTGTGTGTCTGTGCTTTAATCTTCTTTGCACAGGGAACCTGTCTGCCTATAGATAATTAAAGTTTCTCGCTGCAGCAGTTTATTGCTTTTGCAGTAAAGTTTCATGACTCCTTGCGGCTCTTTCTCAGTTCTCAGTTTTGCTACCAAAGTAGAACAAATTGCTACATGATTTTAAACACTTTCATAAAAAGACAGACTGTTAAGACATGACAATAATTATCTGCAATTAGAGTGCCTGTTTTGCTATTTACCTCTGTGCTCAGAATTTCCTCTGTGCATCAGGTTTTAAAGATGGAGATTTCAGGGTTCCAGGAAAGCCCTGATAGCTCCATATTCACACACACACTGCTTCTCTGGAAGCACTTAGCCCAGTCCATGAAAGCAGTAGAAAAAGCCAGTGGCTGAATCTGGGGGTTGTAAATTATGAAAGTCCATCTCCAACCAATATTACAAAGTAACATGTTTTGAAATGCGGCCAAAATGATAATGCTGAAACAAAAGGCCAACAAAAAGAATCTGAGGTTTTTTTTTTTTTTCTGAATCCAAGTGAAAAGGAATTTGGTTCATGTTTAGACTGCCTCAGGCACTGTAGGGAGCTGAAAATTGCCCTTTGTATCATGAAGCTGTAGGGCTTCTCCAGCGTTTCCACTTTAACTTGCTTACAATTGACGATAGCTAATTGATATCCTGCATTATTCCCTTACCATGACAAAGGATGTTAGAGCCATACAGCAAGACGCTATTTGTTTGCAGGTGACCCCTTTATGCATATGACTGTTGGCTGGGAGAGCAAAAGGAGGGGCACTGTGGGCTACAGCTCCACTTTTTTTTGTTCATTAAAACAACAGCATTGATTTTCCCAGGTCAATGCGAGGCCATTTCATGCAGCAAATCTGTGTTGAAAGGGATCAGAGTAATCATTTTTTACACGCTTCACTACTGCATGCCAGAACTGAGCTTTCAGCCACATGAACATAGGAATGATTTAATAGAGGAAATGGCAGCAGGCTATTGTGCACAGTGAAGGCTCCATGTAACATGCATGACTGAGTTGCACGCCATTAGGCCAAGTGTAAATAAAACCTGCTTCCTACACTGCCACAGAATTAGCTCATAGGAATGCCTCTACCACTGTCTTGTTATGATCTAACGCTGGGGCTGCAGAGCCCCTTCATCCTCTGTCTTTGTCGGCCAAGCCACTAGCAGCACAGATATTCAGTGCAGTGCTGCACTAACAGTAACCAGCTCCTTAAAGAACACCCCAATGCTGAGAAATGCATGACCAAAACCAAAACCCAGACCAAGGGGAGATAAAGATGTAGAAGAGAGTCTGGCTGGTTTTTTTTTTTTTATTGCTAGGGATTGCAGGTGCTGAAAGCACAGCCCCTGTGACATACATCTTCCCTGGAGCATCTCCCAGATTACTTGTCAACCTGCCACACTGCAGGAGAGCTGCTTCCTCATCTGGTTTCAGCAGTGCTCATTCACCAGTTCTAAACTGCCCTGAAAGGCACCTTTTAAAGTGAGATGGTAATTCAAGAAATACGGTTAAAAATGAACAGGATGGGTAGAAACAAAAATTAGATGTGAGCTGTACCTCTGCATGTTCCTTATACATATAGACGTTCCTTAGATATATAGAAGCAACATGTCTAGTATAGCTATGAATGGAAAATTATAAATAAGGGTTGCTTTATTCCTGCATACAACAAGCAGTTCTTTTGAGCCCCCAAGTGTCCTTGTACTTCTTACTGATTTGCAATGTCAGGATTGCATACAAGCCAACACAGAATAAGGCCTGAATTATTTTACAGGGAAGTGGTCATAGAAGACTCTATTCTCTATGATAAATCCCACTGGTGTTTCCTTCTCCAGCACTACAGGTGCAATCTGAGTTGCCAGGATGCAGTTTAGACTTTCTGGCAGTAAGTGCTAGGATTCCTTACTGGTTGTAGTTCTGACCTCAAGCTGTGCACCCTAAATATTTCTAATGAAGCCTCCATGCCATGCCACAGCAGCTTTCCACAGGAAAGCACTGGCAATGTCTGAGGAATAGGGAGAGGATCTTAGCATTGCACATAATGTGTGAAAATGAGTAGCTGTTCTCTTCACTGAAGAAAGGGCGCCATAAAGTAAACTAGGAGGAGGGAGGTCAAAGGAAATGGGAGGAGTTGGTTCAGTCATGGATAATTGCCCATGAGGGCAGACCCTGTAGGAAACGAGGAAGAGAGAAGTCAGCATGGCATCTTCAGCTCAAACAAAGTGGTAGTCTCGGTGTTGGACAGGGAAGAGCAGCAGGGGGAACAGACAAATAATCTTTGCCAAGTCAGCAAACATTTTGGTGCTGCATTGGAGGTTGGTGCTATTGTTCCTTGGAAATGAAGCCACAGGAGGAGTGGCATTGGCTTAGTGGTACTGCTTTCTTTAGCCAAGATTAGGTTTTTGTAATCGCTTTCAGTTTGCATGGACTTTCGAGTGAGAAAATCAACAAAATGCTGAACAAGGTCTGCACACAAAGGCCTACACACCTCCAAAAGCCCTTAATGCAATGAGAATAACTTTAGCTGTGCATCTTGCCTTTAAGATCACACTATAACCTTATGGAATTATGCAATATCAAATTAGATGCTGAAACAACTTGAAATTTCAGGGGGAATGATTGTTTTGCATCCCATTCAGATGCATCCTGCTTTGAAGATCATCATGCTCCTTTTTGTGGATATTTTTGCATTTAGTACTTTTTGCTTTTACCTTTCACACAGAAAGGATGCTCTGACTGGAACATGTTCTTGGAAAGCAATAGAAAGGGAACACTCCAAAATATACAGTAGTTAAACAAAACCAGCTTTCTTAGGGATTCTGCTGTGGTTAACAGATGCTTTTATGAGCACATACCCTTATGGAGCTGGGAGTTTTGCTGAGGTCAGTGAGTCTTCTTTATCCTTGAAGTTATCCTTCCATACTCAGCTTGGTTTGTGTTTCTAATACTTTAAAGGCAAAGGCTTCTTTGAGCATATCTGCACTGCAGTGTGTTGTGGCTTCAGTGCTGCTCTTCAGCCAGATCCACTTTCACACCTCACACATTCACTCCTCTGTTACTCCTTTTATCTTAATTAAACCCTGTCCGGTCTTTGCCAGGGCTGAACCTGCCAGACCTTAACCAATTGCTCAAAGTAGAACAACCGATCTGCTGTATTCTATGCATTTTCAGGGCTGTTTCACAGTGTGCTGAAGCTAAGCTTGAGACAGTTTATTCTGGCTGTGAATAACTTCATGCTAAGTGAAAAATGTAGTCTCCAAGGTGTTTATAAAATAACACATTCCTTTAATGTGTCACATGACCATAAATGACAATGTCATTACTGTGTACTGGGTTCATCTTACAGGGCTCCTTCCAGATCATTTCTGGCTCAGGTTTCTCTTTTTTTTGGCTGGAACAGGGCAAAGGCTCCTCTTGGCTTCTGGCTTTGTGGCGCAGGTAGGGGAGAGCTGCTCCATGCTGGTGTGGGTTGGCACCCAGGCTGACCCCTGCAGGGGAGGAGAGTGGTGTGCTGCCACTTCTGCACAGCATTTTATTTATTTATTGCACAATCAAAACTGTGGAGTTCCTAACCCCACTGAGAGGTAGAGATAAGTATGTGACTTCAAATGGGCATTTTCTATGTAAATGGAAAACAGTATTCATTTTAACAGTTGTCTGTCTCTCTGTGTTGATATGGGTGTGGAAGCTGGCAGCTGCTCTGTGTCATTGTTTGGGCTGTATCTCCTGATTGATCCCAAGTAATATGAAATCAGAAAAAGCAGGGACTGAATGGAGAAGTCAGTAGCAGGAGTCTTCAGTCAGATGACGCTGTCATTTTCTGTACCTGGACTAAAGAGCAGCCTATTGATCAGTTCATATTTCAAATAACTAAATTCAGTTTTGCCTCCCTGCAAACATGCAATGCTCTGCCCGATGGCTCAGCTCTGTTGCACTGCCTGGCTGCAATGGGGGCATAACTCACAGGCTATGCAGACACAAAAAGCATGATGCTCTTACGTTAGCATACATCTTGCCACAGCTGTGGTCTCTGCCTCTTCACCAAAGGATATAGCCTATTAGACAGAGTCTCATGCTGAAGCCCTCCTTCTAGACCCCAGGCTTCTGGTTGTTGTTCAGCTAAATGGATATGAATAGAAATGAAATGCAAAAACATTTACTGTAATTCATACTCCAGTGACATCTGTTTCATGTTGCTTCAAGAAAGAGCCTGGTGGTGTCCTCATGGCAAGGTGAATCAGATTCATTAGCATCTCCAGGGGAACTGCTGCCTCTAAAAGCTGAGGAGCAGCAAAGGTAGGAAAGAGATTGCTTTCACATTCAGACTACTCCTGTGAGAGGCCAAGCCAAAATCCTGAAAAGAAAGTGCTTTTAAGGAGTAGTTAGTGCCTAAATCCTTTTGGTCTCATCCCAACTGGAGATGAACTCAATGCCATTCACAGCAAAGCAAGCAGAGGGCTCATTTCCTGGGGTGGCTGAACCCTTTGCAGGATCTCTTGTATGCAGCAGATAGTAATGGTGTGCCAACCCATTTCACCTCCCTTCATATATACAGCTGCTCTTGCCCTTCAATTGCCTCTCTCTGGCATCACTGATGACATTCACCTTTAGTACAGCAGTTTTTTGATACCTTCCCAAACTGCTTCTCTGTTGTTGCTACCAAGTGCTAGCTGTGCTGACACTGACTTCCAGTGGTGTTACAAAAGGTCTGAAAAAACTTGTGCTTGCTAGTATTTGTAAGGCTTCATTTGTTCTGGCACGGGCTCATTTGCTGGGCTACAGTTTGATTAGAAGCACGAGTATGATGGATGTGACGAGATGGGCAGGTCAGGGCTGAGGCCATTTGGTACACAAGGGCTCCCTGTTTGCATGACTTGGCTTTGCTCTCCTTTTCTTGCATGGAGTTATTTTGCATGTACTGGAATAAATGCTCTGTAGACTAAGTTTTCGTAGGTATGCAGCGAGACAGACCATTCTCCTCCATGTTAAAGCCAGGTCAATTGCTGTTTACTAACTGTTGGTTTCTAGTACAGACTGCTGCACTCACAAAACAATGATAGTTCACAAAGTTGTCAGCTGAGGAATAGACACCCATGAATGAAAGTGAGCAATACTGAGTACTTGCACATCCAAAAACTAAGCAACCAAGTGATTGTTTTTTAGTTTTCATTCAAGCATGAAGTTGGCAGACTTGTTGAAGCTATTTACATTCAAGTTTCAATGAATGCAGTGCTAAGGATTCCTTTAGATGATTTTATCTTGTTTTTAAAATAAAATCTGCTGATCATTCTGCATTCCCTCCCTTCTGGCATCGGTTTTGTTCTTGCAGCCAAGAGAGACAGTTGATAGTTTCATTTAGACTTGTTGGTTTTGGCTTTTGTTTTTGTTTCTCCCATCCCCTGTATCCCTGGTGTCTCCTCGGGGGGACAGTGCAGGACTTGCAGACTACAAACCTTTTTATTTTGTCTGCAACCCAGGCAGCGCTCTGGTTGAACTCAACTGAGCAGGGAAATGTAACCAGTTGTTTTTCTTTTTTTGCACGTGTCTGTTCTTTCTCCCAGCAAACCATATGCTCAGCTTCCCTACTGCTGCCACTGGGCCAGTGACGTGCTTTTTCTCCCTTGCTTTACCTGAGGCCCTGACTTGGCAACTCACATGGCAGATGCTTTCCATATGGCTAGGCTTTATCAACCATGGTAAATATTCTGCTATTGCAGTGCTCTCATCCGCTGTGCTGGTATCATAAAGCAGATCTACTGATGCAGACACAGTGACTAACCCTTCTGCCAGTCAGCTGTTACTGCTGCTGTCTTGCCCTTTGCCAGTGCTCGGGTATGCACGTAAGTGAGGAATGTTTTAGAAAAATACTGTACTGAACAGAAACAAGGCAATGCTGTGGCAATTGCTGAGATTGGACATGCATACTGCAGGCATCTTGTCCTTGCTAGTGGTTTTAATGCCCTAGCCACTCCAGAGCAGTGTTGTGTCAAGGACTAAGTGTTGCCATAAGTAGTTCCTGCATAGTAGAGGAACTTGGGCATCAAAGTGCTTTTTCATGTTATTATAAAGAAACAACAACAAAAATGAAAAACAACAACAAACAAACAAAAAAAACCCACAACCACATCTCTCCTTGAGATGGGCTGTGGAGATGCTGGCTGATGCTTGTTTGTAGGGTGTAAAAACCAGTGCCAGTGAAGATGGGGGAAGCAAAACCAGACCAGATATCACCTGATGCTCTGGCCCTTCATCAGTATACCTGTACACACTGATACTCGAGCTAACAGAAGCAGATGCAACCTCCAGAAGCATATGCCCTCTGGGGATCAAATCTAACTGTGCTAATGCAACATGACCATTTCTGCATTTGCAGGCTCACAGAGACGGAGGCTTATTCCAGCTTTATCACTTGATACCACTTCCCCAGCAAGGAAGCCTGCCAACAGCCCCGGGGTCCGCTGGGTGGATGGGCCCCTGCGAAGTGCACAGAGGGGACTGGGAGAGCCCTTTGAGATCAAAGTCTATGAGATAGATGATGTGGAGAGACTCCAGCGGCGACGAGGAGGAGACAACAAGGTGAGTGAGATACTTGTGAGCTGAGCAGTATTGTATGTGGTTAATTCAAGTGGCAGCAATACTTGTATCTTATTTAAGAGCAGTTGTAACTCAAGCTATGCCTTCTTCAGTAGACAGACGCTGGTCTCTTGTATTTTTGCCCTTGCTAGTAGTCTTGGTGGTCCCTGTGCTTCATCAACACTTCACATCTATCTTTCAACAAAGCAGTGGTGCCAGAGGTGCTTTGATGATAGTTGCTTTGTTTACAGAATAGTTAATTTCTTCTCATTAGCAAAGTTTCTCCTGCTAACATCACCTCTCAAAACTTAAAAAAAACAACGTTGGAGAATTGTAAAGATCAGCTCTTGAGAAGTGCAATTATGAACAATATCTGAAATTGGTGTTTTTACAATAACTGTGTATATAAGCTTTGTTATCTTTAGGCAGTTTTCCTTCCTAGGCTTCTGCCGCTCAGGTTGTTTGTGGTGCTGTTATTTGATAAAGTTTTACATGGAGAAAAGCATCACTTCTTTAGGTGGTGTTTCTACCACACTTGATTCACGCGGCAGATTTGCCCACAGAACAGAAGATAGAGCAGTTCTTGAGCCTCTCTCACAGGCTTGGAGAAGTTTAATACTGGTAGTGGGGCTGCCCCCAGGCTGGTAATGGTAGCCAGTCCTCACTGTAGCTTCACTTACTGCACATCTTGATGGCTGCCACCATGCAGAAGTCATATGAGGCCAGGAGAAGTGCCTCCAGACAGCACTGCAGCCTATGCCCCTTGTGTTTAAAGAAGATGTATCTTCATTATTGATTATGAATTGATAGAACTTTTCACACCAATGTTGTCCTTTTGTTTAAGAATGTTTTGAATTCGATATTGTTACCTGTTTTCTTATTTAATGACGTGACTGCTGCATTTCTTACGCACCAAGCAAAGATATACTTAAGATTTTAATGCACCAAGCAATGGATTTCCTTCACCCAAAAGCTTGATTTTTTCTTAACCAAACTTCTATTGACAAAAAACAGAAATGTTTTGCTACAGTTGATCTGATTTCAAGATGCTTTGTGGTGTTAATTATTATGGTTTACTATTAAATATCATTGCAAAGACTCCAAAGCTCACTGATGGAAAACATCAAATTAATAATTCAAAAAAAAAATCCCAGAATAAAAATTAAATAGATGATAGATTATTTTGTGCAGTAATTCCTGTGCTTTGAGAGTAAATGTCTCACTGTTAGTATTAATGATTGGAAGATCATTTCCCTGAATTGATCTGACTATTTCTTCTCTTTTTCACTTGTTCCTTCCCTGCTCCTTTTTCCTGGTTGGCAGGAAGTGATATGTTTCAATGCCAAGCTGAAAATCCTGGAGCATCGCCAGCAGAGAATTGCTGAGGTCAAGGCCAAGTACGAGTGGTTAATGAGAGAACTGGAGGTGACCAAACAGTACCTGATGCTGGATCCTAATAAGTGGCTCAGTGAATGTAAGAACATTGTTTATTGCTTGAACTTATAGTTTCCTTTGCTTTATCTTACTGTAAGGAAGGGGAGTAGAAAGGTCTGCTAAGAATGAAGTGTGAGCTGCTGTGTTTGTTAGAGTGAAATGCACTGACATATGACCTAAGGGCAAAATTTAGATTGACTATATTTCTAGAACTAGTTGCAATAATTCTTATTAAATCTTGATGGTAGAACTGAACAATCCTTTTTGCCTGAGAGCTGAATGTTAAAATGGTACAGCATTGTAATGGTAAATATTGCCATTGGTAGATTATCGTTCACACATTTCAGTCCACAGATTCTGAAAATGAGATTTTATTTATTTTTTCATCCTCAGATCACTGAGACATATGAGCAGTATTATAAATCTGCTCTTCTACCACAAAATAACACTGCAGAGCTAACTTGTCCCTTGGCACCAGTAGGCTTACATGAAGAATGAATTTGGCCCATTTTTCATAACTGTAGATGTGTAAAGTTCAGTCCTTAAAGGGCATTCACATTGAGATGCAGAAGAAACTCAACACCTTGAAGGAAGAAGATAAAAAGTGTACTGCAGTAACTAACTGTACAGCATTTGTTAGTGTTAGTGAGCAGATGAACTTGTGTTAAAGGGTTCTCAGAAAAAAAATATTCAAGGTTTTATTTGTTGTTGTTGTTGGTAGGGTTTTTTTCATCATAATTGCTCAGGGTAAAAGGAAGTTGGGTGCTGTGTCCTAACTCTTTCCTTGACAACTGTCATAAGTAAGTACTAGATTGGTACACCCTACAAAACAACCACAATAAAAGAGACAGATTGCTGTACACTGCCATCTGCATATTGATGTGTGATGCCTTTGCTTCTGATTCCAGTATGACAAATGCAGGAAGCTTCAAGGATAACACAGACCACAGGGCTTAGATGAGATGTAAAGTATTGGCTAAGATCAAACAGTTCCCACTCAACTTCCATGAAAACAACTGTCTCTGGCAGCGAAAGGAAGCCTATGGTAGTGTGATGTACACACTTTTCATTAGCGCTCTTAAACAAGCTAGTGAGAATTGCCCAGAATAGGGAGAGGTGTGAAGAGCAAGGAAGTTGGAGGATGGTTTCTGACTCTGAGTTATGAATTCAGCAGAGAAGTTGTCCTTCCAGGGCAGAGCACTTACATACATCTCTTTTTTGGTCAGAAGAATGCATGAGAGAGTCAATACATAGCATAAAAACACATGATGCTGAAGCAAACTCTGAATGGAAACAAAATCAACTTGGCTACTTTTATGTTTAACAAACTGATGACTTTCTCCATCACACTCAATTTGTGGGTTCCTTGCAGAAGTAAATGTTAACCTTAAACCCACAGGCATTTTGTGCCCACCTGGTTTCCCTACAGTGAGCTGCGTGGTTGCTAGAGGAGTAGTTCTGTTGGATTTTCTGAGGGAAAGATGGAGTGTGGCAAAACTCATCAGCTGCTCTGGAAAGGATGGCAGAGCATTATTCAAGAAAGTATTCATTGCATTCTTAGCAGTGTTTTTCACTGACAAGCCATTGTAATAGCCTTTAAATAATAGACACAACTTTCAGTGACAGTGGGAAGCTGAAGTTAACAGTGTGTACAGTACAGATGTTCTCAAAGGCTTGAATTGGATCCAAATCTCCCAGCAACTAGTGCTGGCTTTTTCTATCTCTGTGTATTTTCTTTCCACAGTTGATTTGGAACAGGTATTTGAGCTGGATTCTCTGGAATACCTGGAGGCCCTGGAGTGTGTGACTGAACGTTTGGAAAACCGTGTCAACTTCTGCAAGGCTCATCTCATGATGATCACCTGTTTTGACATCACCTCTAGACGCAGATAAAGAGCGAACCTCAAGAGAATTTCAATGCACATCTCTGCCATCCTCCTTTTCCCTTCTGAAGAGCATCCCAAAGACAACAGAATGAGGATGAAGGTTGGAGTCAAGTCTCAACTGTGTGTATGAGAGATTTGCTTTACAGAAGAGTAGTATTAAAAAATAACAGGACAAGCATGAAAAATGGAGATAGAAGGATGTTGATTCTCTTAGCCTAAAAGAGCACTTTGAGGAACCTTTAAGGACATGTCTGTAAATAAGAACTGCTGGCAGAAGAGACTTCTTTCCCTGGAGGAGGAGGGAAGGTGGTTGTAGGACTTCCACTTGAGAGGTTCATTAGAAGAAATCCTATCCAGAAAGACTGTTCAAGTGCCTTGCAAATCTTTATTATCCAAACATTTATGTTCATACTTTCTTGTGTACAGATGGTGCTAGTCAAGAGATGAAAAAGGAAAAAAAAAAAAAACAAAACACACTTTTGAAATGTATTTACAGCTTGTTTTTCTCTTGGTGTTTTCTCCTGTTTCAGACTTGCTGTTTCTAAGTAACTTGTGTTTGTAGAGATATTTCCTAATCAGTACAACATATGAATAAATGTTAACTGTCTTTTATTGTTAACAGAGTAAGGCCACTCAAAGAGAAATTTAGCTTCCCAGATGACAAACATATTTGTAGCAGTGAGCAAGGTTTGCTTATATGTTCTTCTGTACAATCTTAAGTGTTAGAGGGCACAGTAATTTTCCCAATCTATAGGTTCTGCAGCGTGTGAGGGAGGAGAGGTGACATGGTAAAGTAAGTACCTTTTGCACTTGATTTAACCTCCATCATGCTTTCTATTTCATGTACTTTTAGCTTTTACTGGCTAGAGCTATGGATGAGGAGGTACTTTTATCCTAACCACTTTTTCTGGGGCTAATAGCTCAGTGGCAAATTACCTTTCGAAGTGAGGGCTCTCGCACTTATCAGTCCAAAAATGAGTGATTTATTTTTAACTTGTTTCTTGATACCATGACTGATAAAATTTAACTTTTCCTTTATTTTTTATTTTTATTTTTTGGCAAATATTGCTGCAAAACATATTTTGTCAGCTTTCAACCCCTGGTGCAGACATACCTGGAAAGTGGAGGGATGTGCAGGCTCTGTTCAGCTTAGCCAGTCCAGAAATAAACAGGAGTCATGGGTGAGCAGATGTAGTAATTCAGACATGCTGATTATGATGTTTTCCGAATCAACACTCTCTTATTTGAACTACGACAAAATTCACATTGATATTTATGAGTGACATCAATCTAGTGGGTGGCAATCCTGCTCCTGGCAGGGGAGTTGGAGCTGCATGATGTGTAAGGTCCCTTCCAAGCCAAACCATTCTATGATGCTGTGAGTTATAAGGATGAGGGTCTGGGCCTCAGTGTGCAACCAGATATTCTACTTGTTTGCATCTTTATCTATAAAAAAGTATGTGGGAAGAACATCCTTCGCATTACCTAAAGAAGTGTGTGAAATTTGCATGTTAATTAATTACGTATGAGCATAAATATTTTTTTTCTGTATGGGTTTCTTCTTTTATACTGAAATAATTCACAAAACAATCTTCTCTCGTACCTTTGTGTGACTTTCCTGTTGGTTATCAGAAAGTAAGATCAGCATTTGACATATACTCAGTGTACATAAATTCATCAATTTACTGTTCTTACATGTAGCTAGCTCTTTCTTTACCTGCATCATCATATGAATGCCATTTTACAATATGCCAAGCACTAACTCCCAGTGGAAAAAAATCCACAAAAATATTTATAGGTTTGGCTTGTTGTCACCTTGAAAAAAAGATAGAAATAACATACATTTGTTAATATATGTTATAGAGAATTTGAAGAAAATATAATTCATTCTATGACCCCTGTTGCTGCATTTTGTAGAAAATCCTTTTTACATTTCACAGGCTTACTTGAGGGTGAAAAATGTCATACATGAAAGTACTTTCCTGTTCTATTCCACAGCATTTTCTCATCATGAATCTCATATTCAGTAAAGGCAAAAGTCTGATCTCTCTCCCATTCTCAATACAAAAAAACAAACAAAAAAACAGTGCAATTTCTCTGATTTGTCACTGTTTGTAATGACTCTAGTGGCACTTGTTATATATTGGTTCTGTTGGGGCATCTTTCTCCATAGAGCCCCATGATTTCAGTACAGTTCTGCAGAGCCATGGCAATTGGCTCTGCAGTTCTGTGCTGGATGAAGACCTAATACCTTTGGGATACGGAGCATGTCTTCCTTTGTGGAGTCAGTCTTGCAGAGTTCCAGATCCATGCTATCAGGTCACATACACAGGAAAGAGTTCCCAGCAGCTCCCATCTCTCACTCACCTGTGTCCACAGGTAGCCCTGTAGGCTACCCAGGCTGTCACTTGTGTCTGCTCTGCTCCTGTTTCCCTCACTGGTCATTCCTCCACATTAGATTACCTACCTCAGTCATGCACAGGAAAGTATGTGCTGCCTTCGTTAGGCTTAAGCATTTGAGGAAACGTATTTATTAGAAAGCGGTCATTGGGCTAAATGAATGCATTCTCTCTCCTCTGCTGAGAACTGCCCGACCACAATGTGGGTGTTGTGTGCACTGGGGAGCTACTGTGAGATGGTAAATGGCAAGTGGTGCAGGAAAAGTAACAAACACTTGACAAGAAGCATAATAGAAATGGTGTCTACCTAGCTGTCACTTTAAATACTAACAGTAGACATTTGCCCTTCTTACCAGGATTAATCAAAATTTTTTCCTGAAAACAAATGGATTACACCAAGGATGAATTTGGTATACTGAAAATTATGTAGTGACTGAGCAGAAATAACACTCCTTACAAATATTTTATTTCTTAGGACTTACTTAATTATAATGGCCATTAACATTTCTGCCATGTACCAGTATTCATATCCTGAAATCAATAGTCATCTTTTCTTTCCTGACTTTCTGTCAGTGCACTTAAAATTTGCGACTATGTTTTTAGGAATTATGGTGGCTTAATGCATAAAAGGAAATTTAAATTTGAGGAGGAGTAACATTTGTGAAAAATTTTTTTCTTAAGAGATTTTTACCTTACGATTTCTTTTCTTGTACTTTTCTTAAAATATCTGCAAAACAGATAATTAAAAACATCATGACCTTACTAAAATTGCTTCTTGTCTATAGTAGCCAGCATTGTACAGAAGACCCCTATACCCCTGCAAGTCAACCAGGAAGTCCCTGTTTTTTTCCTGATTTCTTTTTAAGTCATCATGTTAATCAGAATATACAAGAGCAATGTGAATGGAGTCAATAATTGTTTGCATATTCAGAAATCAATCTGATTTCCCTGGAACAGCTTTAGTGGGAAACAGCAATGTTAATGCAATTAGAAGTGAAGGTTAAATCTTTGTTTGCTGGTGTAACAGAGGACCACAGATTCTTATTATCATGTTCTGTAATGACTGCAGAGCAGCAGCCATTAGTCTACATAACCAAAGCTATGTTCAGGTCAACTGCTTGACTAGTCTGGGCCTGCCTCCGAAAACTTTTCATCTTCATGTGCTTGAATGTCATTTTTACAAGGGGCAGAGCTTGTTCTACAGCCACATATTCAGGTGAGACCCTAGGTTTGAGATTTTGATTGCAATCTCCATTCACCCATCCCACTGGTCCCCACACTAGTGCTGGCAGTGGGCAAAAAGCCTGGGTCATTTGCAAGCAGCTTGGGAGCTCTGGTTCCCTTCAGCATGTGAGGGAACCCTAATTCCTGGTGTATCTGTCATAGTTAATGAAACATCAATTCATTCAGACCTAAGCAATCAGAAGCATTATTTCACAGAAAGACAGGCAACAAACTGATACCCAAGCTGTCCTTTCTTAGCTAAGTCTGTATGCTCACAGATAGACTTAGTCCTTTAAAATTTTTTTTTTTCATTTATCTATCTCAATAATGTGGTTTGTCTTAAAATAGCACTACTATCCATAACATGGGATTCAAACTTTATGACAGCTAAAGGAAATGGTCTTTCTGACACACACTGCCTTTTACAAAAGTCTGTGATTATATTTTTTTTGTCAGCCAGAAGTAATGATAAAACCAAAGGGTAGTATATATGCATGGAGAAATGCATATGAGCATAGCCTGAGGGAGACACCCCACGCACATTACTGTGAAGAGATTGAATAGCTGTTCACAAATGGCAACAACACAGCTCCCCTGCTCCTCCAAGGTTTACCTTTAAAACCTTCCTTTCTCCTATCACTCACCAAGATGAAGCTGACTTATGCCACGCTACAGGGAAAACTTTAGCTTGAAACACTTCTGAAGGTGTCCTTCAAAGGGCCTTTATTCCTGCTGTTCTTGGAAAGGCCTGTCAAAGGAATCTAACAGAACCACTCTATTTCAGGGTGTCACAAGTTGAAGGCAAGCTATCTCACAATCAGTACTGTTAAATACAACAATTTTTGTTTTCCGTGATGCGTATACCCTGGTCATGACAATTGAAAGCCAGGAATCTTAGCCCCATCTGAGATAAAGTTTTCTTTTATACCCTCATCATGCTAAAAATTGTAACGTGTAAGTTTTCATGTTGCAGAGGACTGCCTATAACAAATATTCTCATAAACCAGAGGTGTAGTGGCCCCCTGCTGCCCATTCCTATGGGAGAATGGTCACAGTATCAGGGATGCCCCCAACTCATTTCCAGAGATCAAAGAATTTATACCACTGCATAGTGACAGGAGTAAGAAATGGTACTATTTCTCAAATCCATGGATAGATTACGTACCTTGTCCAATCCTGACGTCCTTCTAGCCCTTATTTTGTCACTCCATAGGCTTTTGTGTTGGCAACACCCAGCACTTTTTGGAGACACAAGGCTGGATGTTGCTAGCTATTACAAGATTTGAAATAGGTTTTCAAATAACCATGGCAAACAAAACTGTGAATGATTTGTCAATGCAAAGATAATAATCTCTAGCTCTTGCATTTATTGTGTGCTCATCACAGGGTTATCTAACTCTCCATACCTGCTCTTGGAAATTATAAACCATTTTATTATTGGCTTTATCTTTTCCTCCTTCTCCTTCTAAAGCAACTTTAAATAAATAAATAAATAAAATAAACTCATTTTCCCTTGAAAATGTAGCAGCCTTACCTTGACCCTATTGAAGTCAATATGGATTTTGCCACCATCATCTCTAACAGCAGACTTGGTCTCACTTATGTGACATTTTGAAGCTCACAGAGGGAGTGATTATTCTACAAAGAAGGGAGGTGCTGAAAGTGAAATAGTAACATCCATAATATTTCAAACCACCTTCAAAACTCTGACAGGAAAAAAAACAAACAACAAAAAACAATCCAATACCCAATCCATCTTGCTTTGAGTGGTCCTACTTAAGTATTGAGCAAACTTTATAATAATGGTAATAAAATGGTGCTTGAGGCAGTTTCAGCTATATTACATATTCTCTATATACTATCGATATGGATGTATTCACTCTCTCTATTGTATATGTATGTGTGAACATTTACATATAGCACACATACATATATATATTTTAAGTATGCATAGACGCTATCATCTTTTCTAAGTTTTACTTCTTTCCCACCCTTAGCTGAAACTGCTGGTTACTAACATCCACATCATATTCTATGTATGAAGGATATAATTTATTTGTAAACTTGGGATGTTCTTGTTTTATAGAGTTGCTTGTATTTTATAATTTATTTACACATTATGGTTGGAAATGCTGATCTAAGTGCTATGCATTGAAGTGTATGTTTGTTTGCTAAATTCATTTCACTCTGTCTGTGGCTACGTTCTTTCTCATTATAACAATGGTATAAAATAGGGCTAAGGAGGAAATAAAATGATGGATATGCTGGTCCCACCAATGGGTGATTCCAGAAGAGGATGTATCAGTAGTATATATATATATATTTTATCAACTAAAAAAAAAAAAAAAAAAAAAAAAAAAA
>VXAB01012030.1:863487-920099 GCA_013399175.1 Odontophorus gujanensis
AAAAAAAAAAAAAGAAAAGAGAAAAAAAAAAAGAAAGGGCAGCATGAGGATAAGTTCAAAATGTTGAACGTCACAGCCATTTCCAAGTTGGTCAACAAATGCATTGAGCCTATTGCCATTAAAATTGTAAAGTTTATCGTTTGCTGGCTAAAAAAAAATATCCCTTTTGTGGTATCTGAGGTGTGAAACATTGTCAAAAATATGATGTCTGGAAAAAAAAAAAATCAAACTATAGTGGCATTAAATGTTTACTTTTATCTTACCGATATATCTGCCTCCCCCTCCTGTTTCACTTTAGATAAGAACATTTATGAAGTGGCAGAGAAGGCTTCTGACCTAACACAAGGTGATGTCCTGTTAGTGAGAGTGAATTAGATCAGACTTAGATCAATTACATCAACTGAAATGCCCAAAGGGGTTCTACCAAGCAAGTATTGCTGAGAAGCAGATTTGCCAGAAAATAACAATAAGGAATTGTAGAGTTTGATAGCAATGACAGAAACACTGCAACCAAGCATAGCACCATTAACTTCTCCCCTGCTGCTGTCTGGAAATGGAAAGAGAACACAGTCAGCAGGCCTGAACCAGTTATCTTTGGGTGTAAGGTTGTTGTGGATATGTGCCTCCTCATATTAGCAGCCATTGCCCAAACAGTATCTGTGAGCAAGGAAACAGAATTGAGACTAAACAAATGATAGAAATGTGTTTATAGTTATTTATCATCTCTCACATCTGTGTCAGATTTCCCTTAGACACCATGCAGGCATATTATACAATGTGATTGCAATAAAAACAGTTTGTTTTCATTACTCTAGATGTGTTACTCCCTTAGAGAGGCAGTGGTGGCATGTTCAGCCCACCCCTGAGCTTCCACTAAGGTGTCTGCAATTTCTGCTTGCTTTGTATATGGTACTCCCTATTGATAATTAAGACTGCCTCACTTGCAAGACAAGATGTGAATTAGCTCTCTGGGCAAACCTTAAATGCCTGTTAAGCACTGAGTGAGTTCCAGTAAGGAAACTCTTTTCTTCACATTGGAAGAAAACAAGTTTTACTTCTTGTGGAGAGGAGAAATAAGGAAGCAACTTAAAATGTCCTTTAAGGCTTGTCAGATGCTGATAGATGATTCCCTCATATGCCCTGCACTGGAGGATAAATTAGCACTCCAGGAGTCTAAAGCTTTAGTTGACATTTGTGTGCATTTAAATAACCCTTCCTTTTGTGTTGTTCCTGTATCATCTCAGTGACAGAGATGGCAGCCTCAGAGGCAGGGGATGCCATCACCTATGGTGACTGCCACTTCTTAACTAAAAATCTCGAGGTGGCCACAGAAGTAATACCTGGCTCATAATGATGAGGGCTGGTAGAGGGGAGGAGGGCTTCTTCTCTCCTGGTGGCAAACCCTATGACTCCAGCACAACTTCAGCTGTTGCCCCTAGGCCAATGAATTTACATGCTGGTGTCTCTCCACAGTAGCTGTAAATGAAGATAAACAGCCATTCTTTCATCTGTGGGCTGTTCAAAATAGCTTTGATTTGCTCTAAAGAGCTAAAAGGCTTATTGCCAATTTTTGAGGTAATTTATCTTCATTGCTGTTATCATGCAGCCACATCAGTATTAAAGAGCCCAACGTGCCTTACAGTGACAAAACCAGAGAAAAATGGGTTAGTGTAAGTCCTAGACTTTGTCTAAGAGAAATGATGGTGATCTCTATACAAACTGAAAACAAAATCAATTCATTGCTGGCTGATTCTGAAGCCTTGGAGAGCCTGATAGTACACAGCTCTGGTCTGAAGCAAGTCTGCCAGGAAAGGTTTGCTACTTGAAACAAGAGCAGAGGCACATAACTGACAAAACGCGATGCCCTAATGAGGCATGGTTGAAATGGTTGGTACCTCTCGTAAACTAAAGTCTCAGCCACGACCAAGTCTTACCCAGTCTTCAAAGCCAAGAGCTTGCCAGTCTGAAGATAAAAAAGAGGGTTTAGCAAGAAAACTTGACAGGGTTTTGTCTCTTGATGGTGATCCTGAGCAAGCTTCCTCACTCCTGGAAAACCAGGGTGAGGAGAACCAGAGGCTAAAGCTGGTTCCTCCTTCACACCATAACACACCGGGGCCCTGGGATCTCACCTCATTTTGGTTGGCAGCACTGCCTGCCTTTAAGCCACTGAGAAGGAAGAAAATTCATATCACTATTTCTCGTATGAACACAAAATTAATGTTTATCTCCTCTAGAACAAGACCATCTGTGAGTGGATTTCATGTTTTATGATATCTGTTAGCATTCATGACGGTTGCCAATCTGGCAGTTTTGGAGGGTGACATCTGCTATTTAACTAAGCAACACTATGTTGGGCATGACCACACAAACGCTCTACAGTGCCCAAAGACCAAAACCCATAAAAGCATGTAGGTAGCATGGGGGTCCTATCTGCTTTCCCTTCAGGAACAACTCTGGCAAATGGTGACATGGATACAGCCCTAAATGGTTGAAAATATTCAGTCCCCAATGGACACTTATCAAGGGAAAAGATCTGCATTCATCTTCATGCACGTTTACGCCTGTGACTTTCATGGAACCTTATTGCATGGGTTTGGCATCCATGCTTTGCATTAGATTGCAGATTCCATGCCAGCCAACTGGCAACCAAAAGTATACAGCTGTGTGCATTTGGCACACATCCGTACTCCCATTTGTAGCTTCTAGCTGCCCAAGTACAGCCAGACGCATGGGTGTGGCATGTAGGACTCCTGGGCTTGCTGTGGAGAGAAACTCTCACACCTCCAAATGTGGAGGACCTTCCTTCATCATGCATTTTAAAGGGTCCAGGAAATGTCCTTGTCTCATCCCTGCCCCGCTTCACTCTCTGAATGATTGGAAACCAGGCTAATGGGGAGAAAAGTGACATTTCTCTATATTTAGTCAAAAGATGAATTCCTCGTTGCAGTTTCAGTAACAGAGAATGAAAGAGTGAGTGCAGAACCCAGGCTGCTCATGGCTGTGCTTCTCCACACTGGTGCCTTCAGTGCCTCTGTGCCACGCGGCATGCTGCTTTGCAAGCACCTCTGGTGCTTACTTGAAACCAGAGCACTAAGTAGCTCCAAAGGCCCAGCTCACTTCTGCCTCCTAGCCGGATACCCAGGGATACAACAATGGGTTGTGGGAACAGCTGCACTGGTTGAAAGTCTTGTTTTAATTAAAGAGCAAACTGCCCGCTCCTAAACCATACATGATGGCAACCCCACAACGCCCAGCAAGTTTCACCTCAGGAGCCAAGCAAAACACTGTAAACATCATTCTCTCCTGATTTCCAAGGACAATGAAAGGCATTGCAATTAGTCAAATAATTGATAAATAACAGTTCATCTCCTCACCCTGCAGTTAGTGACTCGCACTGCCCCAGGGGGATATAGTTTGGACTCCTTCCTGCCCTGAGTTTCCAGAGGCTTAGAGAAAACTTTTGAAGTCTTTTGAAGTTTACATACAAAACCATTAAGATGCTGTGAAATCCACAGAAAAAGTTCTGGAAAGCATCTAAGCCTGCACTGTAGCCATCAGACTCTATTTTTTCTGCTGAAACAATGGAAGCACCAGTTCTAATCTATTTACACAACAATTAGCATTGCAGTGGCATAAAGTGACCTGCAGAGCGGGAACAAACACTGTATGTGTACAAAATAGAGATCCAGCCCAGCAAGAGGGAATCTCACCTCAAATCTCTCCTAGGGCTGCACTTAGTGCTAGAGTAACGCAGGGCAATAAACACTACAGCAGTGCAGCAATTGTTCTAGGACTGACTCATTCTATGAAATATTTATTTATTGCCATTCTGAACAATTCTTACCTTGCTTGTACTCGCTGTTACTAGTTTGCTTGCTTTCCAACTTCCTTTTCCTCATTTTTGCAACACACAGTAGTCCCAAGTGGCAGGTTTCCCGTATTAGTTTAGACACCAAAGAATCATTTTAGTTAGAAAGGAACTTAAAGGGCTATCTTCTCCAACTCCCCAGCAAGGAACAGGGACTCCTACAGCTACATCAGGTTGCCCAACACCTGGTCCAACCTAACCTTGAACATCTTCAGGGATGGAGCAGCCTGTTCCAGTCAAAGCATAGCAGCCTCCTCCCGAAGGCTGGGTCCTACAAGAGCCTCAGACACCCCACGGCACTGAGCTGCCAGGGGTTCATAGTGGGGATACCATCTCATTTTGGGATTTGTCTTATCACACTGAGAGCAGAAAATCCACTGGGGCTAAGAGTAGGGGGAAACAAACGAACAAACCCTCTATCATCTGAAAGCAATGTAAAATCTAGCTGCTCAAACAGGAACTTTGTGTAAGACTGACCCATGTGCTAAGCCACGTTGATCTCTCCATAAGCTCTCACCATAAATCGTGGAGGCCATCACACTGCCTTATCTTACTGGGCTTGTAAACCTTTGAGCTTCAAATTGCCTCCATGACCCCAGAAATTCTTCCCTGGGAATGGGAGGGGATGCCTTAGGGCTTTTTTTTAGAGCACACTGATGTAACAACTCAGAATAACCAAAGTGTTTCAGATGGGCAAATCGCAAATAGATTTTTCTAAGAAATCACGTACCTGGTTTTACTCAGATGTGAGGCCATACAGGTCGCTGAGGAGCTGAGGGCAACACTCCTGCATGAGCTTCTGCTACAAGAAAATTCAGACGGCTCTGGTGCTGGATGAGGGGTGGGCAGGGGCAGAAGCTGAGCAGCTGCCCTGTGTTGTGCCAGCTGAGCACAGCAATGGAGGCATCTCTTTCAGGGCCAGGGTGAGGCTGAGGATCCCTTCTGGTCCCAAGCTGCTGCTCTGGCAGGGGAACTCATGATGGCTGCTTTGAGATGAGTGTGTTTATGATGTCTAGCAGGATATGGAGACTGATTTCTGAGGAAGAATAAGCATTGCTTGCCATCTCCTTCCCCTGCCAACAAATCTGTGCCTGGAATCATCTGCAGGCCTGAGGCAATTCGGAGTTTCCACCATTTCAGTTTGGCAGGGTGCTTGGTTTTTCAGAAGAGCTGCAGATGGCACATGGAATTCAAACCTAATGGCAGGTGGCACTGCAGAGCCATGGACATGGAGGAACGGCTGTGGTGCAAAGCCAATGCAGTCACTGTGGCCTTCTTCTGCCTGACTTGTTCACCTTCACTTTCCAAGAACAGATCAGCAGGCAAAACGTTTCCGTGTCACCTCAGAAATGGTTACTGGGGTGATGGCCCCAGTCAGTATTTGCATGTCAGGTAGCATGCAGTGAGCAGGGTGTCGATTTCTTGCAGTTAAGGAAGTGGGAAGCCCTGGGCTGCTCCCAAAACACTGGCTACAGCTAGGGGCATCTTTCCTCTGGATTATGAGAAATGCAGTATGTTCTGTACATCAGCAGAGGTCTATGCCTATACTGTTTCTGCAGCTCTGTGCTGGTGAGAGCTCTACTGAAGGTAGAAGGTCTGTGGCCAGAGTGGAGTCCTCATCTCAGGAGAGACATGAGCCTGTTGGAGCACGTCCAGAAGAGGGCCACAAAAATGATCCACATGAAGGAACACTTCCCCTACAAGGACAGGCCAAGAGAGCTGGGGCTGGACAAGAGAAGGCTCTGGTGAAACCTGACAGTGGTCTTTCAGTACCTAAAGGTGGCTACAAGAAGGAAGGGGAAAGACTCTTTAGCAGTTTACTGTGACATGACAAGGGAAATGGTTTCAAGCTAAAGGAGGGTAGATTTAGATAGGATAAAATGAAGATTTTTTTTTTACAATAAGAGTGCTGGAACACTGGAACAAAGTGCCCAGAGAGGTGGTGGGTCTCTCTGGAGACATTCAACGTCAGTTTGAACGAGGCTTTGAGCAACCTGATCTAGCTGGAATTGTCCCTATATATTGCAGGGGAGTTGGACTAGTTGACCTTTAAGTGTCTCTTCCAACTCAAAAGATTCTGTGATTCTATGATTTTACGTTCCTTGCTCCCACCACCCATCATCCACCGTTTCTTGTGATCTAGCAGCAGATTTCAAAGTGCTGTTCCACACCAGAGAAAATGTTGATCTCCTGCTGAGCTTCTGTGCCGTTAAAGGGACACATTCTGCCAAGACTTAAGATTGGATGATGGAAAAGGCCTTGTGGCCTGGGTATGTCCCTGTCACATTACACAGACTGCAGGAAAAACTTTGTGACTGACAAAATGAACTTGGACAATTCCCATCTAAGGGGTTTTTATCCATCTTCCATTGGCCAGCCATAAAGTGAGGCAGTATCCTTGTCTGGTTGCCCTATTATAGGCAGTCCTATTACAGACCCAGAGCCAGCATTCCTCTGGTCTTTTCGATTTGCAGAGGCTTTCTATTGACAGTTTAGTGTACCTTTCCCCAATCGCATGTTTTCTTGTTACAATACAGGCTGCCATAACAAATAAACAAAAAACAATAAGGCTACCTATCAGCACAGACCTACTTGCAGAAAATGCAAAATCAGATTTTTGACTGTTTTTTACAAGTTATGTCACAGTCTCCACTGAAAACACTTGGCAAAGAGAAAATAATTATCTGCATACCCGCATTACATTGACCTTTTAAAATAACAGTATTTACTGGTGCCTTCCACTGCAGATGTTGAGAAATTGACATCTGCAGTTTGTAATAGAGAATCACCTTCAGTCAGAATTCCTGTTAGTGTGATTAGGAGCATCACTCTACAGTAATGGGCACCTTGATCACAGTTCCATGTAGGGTTTAAGTTGGGTGCAAGAATTCTTCCCAGAGCTGGAAGTGACTTTGAAAAAGAGACTGGGTAGGAAACCAAGTGAGAGAAAATGGATTGCTAAGGAGAAACAGAAGGCAAATCCCAGTGGTCCATGATCACTTACCTTCATACAGTTCCTGATATTACTGTGAACTCAGCTCCCACACTGCCAGTTGCCCCTCAGTGTTGCAGAGGCTGGTTCAACCACATGCAGTGATGACCACAGAAGCCACTCCATCCTCCATCTGGAAATTTTGTGGCTCAGGAAACGCTTTGCACACACCACTGGGGTATCTGCAGTAAGGCAAGGGGCAAAACCAAGTGGAGCAGGCCAGACCTCAGCCTATTCCATCACCTCAGCACCACACCTGGCCCCTCCTACAGTAGAAAGGCAGCACTTGTAATGGCTTCATTAGAAACAGCTTCATTAAATGTCAACAGGCAAGCATAGAAAAGAGCAGAGCAAAGACTATGGGGGAGGGGAAGAGTGGAGCTCTGCTAATTTTCTCATCAGACACCCTTCTCCACAACCATCTCCTGGCTTCTGCTCTGAAAGTCAAGTGGAATTGTCAAGAGGAATCACCTGTGATTTAAAGAGCAGCTTTCCTCCAAGAGCTATGTAAAACTGCTACCTTCCTATTCATAGCCTCTGAGATCAGGGAATCAGAGCTACTGAACTGAGGCAGAGAACATTTCTCTCTTCTAAATTAATCACCCATTAGCTGAAATGCAGATGGGAAGCAGGCTCCTTAGCTGTGAATGAAGGAAACCACTACAGGCTGCTTGTCCAAGCTCAGGAGATGGAGCAGAAATTTAAGCAATGAAGTCATGTGGTTATCTCCCCTTCCTCCTTCTCCAGAGGCAGGCAGTAGAGGAGATGTGGTACTTTTCTACAGGTGTAGGCATCTTTGGAGATAAAAGGACTTGAGCAGGTTGCTTCAGCCTTGCCTTCTTGATGGGAGCCCCATCAGAATTCAGTTAACAAGGAGCTGAAGCATCTGAGACTACTGAAAAGCTGTGTATATGTGTGTTCCTCTGCGTGCATGTGTCTGTAGCTATATAGAGATATATTTAAAAGAAGGTTAATTGGTCTCCTGGGAACAATAAAGAACTTGTTAGGTTCCTCTGTGTGAGCAGTGACTGTATGAAGCCTAATTACCGAGCCTGAGTTATTCTTTTTGGAGGGGGAGGGAATCTCTAAGGCCCTTATTAAAACCTAAAAAAAAGTCTGAAGAATGATGGAATTAGAATTGATTGTCCATGTTGATCATAAGCACAGAGCAAATAAAAACGTTGAACTCACCCCATGAAACACTAATGGGGGTCATATAGGTATGGTTTACACATCACTATTATTGGGAAAAACAGAAATCACTATGCTGAATGACAGGACTGGGGAATAGAAGACCGCAGATTTTCAGGTAGCATGCATATTCATTATGCTTGGGGCAAGAAAAATACACTCAGTTGTTCTTGTAGGGACCATTTTGTAAAGCATTCATCTCAAATGTATTTTCAGCATGATTAACCTTGTAAGATCAGAAATGAAAAGGCCAATAGGAAAGAGAAAAGTGGCGCTCTAACTTGGTTTTGGTCTGAAATGCCCAAAAGCATTTGGGATATTTTTGCAGCGCTCTCTCAAGGTGGCAGAGGCACAGCTTAGGCAAAGACAGCTCACAGAGTGCTCCCCGTGTGCTACAGCTCAGTTTTGGAGGAACTGTAACTGCAATGAGAAAAGCTGATGGTGCCTTTCCATCCTTTGCACCCCACACCAGTGATGGCAGGACTGAATGGGGAACTTTGTGTAACGACACTGCAGCCCTGCTGGACAGGTTGATGCAAGACAGCTGTTACCTGGTTCAGTGTGAGGTCTCTGCGAAACGTGGTGGCTGGATGCTGCTGCTCATATTGTCCTCTTCTGCTGGAGCAGCCACTGACCCCCTGGCCTTTGCTCCAGAACTTTTTGCTGTCATGGTATTGTGTGACCTTGGCCACACTGATGCATTTATCCACGAGCCTCATTTTTTTCAACTTTCTCTTTTCTCAGCTTTTTCAGTCCTTGGAAAGTATCGAGATATTTTGAGAACGACACCTTTTCTGTAAATAGCTGTCCAGCTGTCCTACAAACAGTGCACTAAAGGAAGGCATGCAGATTCTTAAGCCCTTACAGGTAGGGAAGTAGTGAGATAAAAACATGGAGAGTGTCATAGCTCATTCCTTTTTCAGTTTTTGGTTGTTCTGTTTTTTTAACCAAAAAACAAATGAACAAACACTCCCTCCCCCCAAAAAAACAAAAAAACAACAAAAAAAAAAAACAAGAGCAGGATCAGCAACAATAAGGCCTAACTATAAACCTGTGCACGTCAATGCTGATCTGCACCCAGGTGATCTGCCCAAGGTCACATACAGTTCCTAGTGCAGTGGAGAAGTCAAGCCAGAGCTCTACATCCATAACTGTAAGACCTTCTCCTTGCCTTACGGGAGATTTAATTCTGAATCAGGAAGAAAAATCCTCACAATGGACACAACCAGAACTCTGCCCATTAAGAATCTTGGAGTGGCCAGGAAATGGAATATACCATGCAGGGAAAGAGCCTCTGTGTTTAATAAGTCTGCTACCAAAAACAAAAAAAAAGTGTAAGAAAAGCTAGCTTAAAAGACAGAAACAGCAGAGAAATGGGTTGCTTAGAAGGAGAAAAGTGGCTGAGCAGTGGGAAAGTTTTGCTGGCATAAACCTGCACACAACATACTGTGCACTGGGTGACAGACTTATGGAGGTCACAGCCTCCTGCATGTTTCTCACTAGCTGATTTCCTTTCTACCATCTCTGCTATGCATTGCAAATTCTGTTTGCTAAGGACCCATATATATATATATATATTTACTTCTAACATAATTAGCACACCTTAAAGGGTATAGATACAAAGAATTGCACCACACTTATAGAGCACACTACAGGGAACTGATTCCATTTTTGACAGAAGGCACTGTTTCACTGCTATCAATTATTCTCAGGAAAACTGCATCATTCCCTCAGTCTTTTCTGTTCTGTTGGTACTGCATTTCTTCCAAACATACAATACAATTCCTTTAAGTACAGTTGTAGTGCAATTCCTTTAAGGGCAATCTAACATTGCTCTTAGACTAGTTTAAGGGAAAGTGACAGATCAAATGTAACTCAAAATGTATTTCTGAACATTGAGGCAAAACCAAATTACCATTACTTATCAAAGGTGCTGGAAAAGTCTCTGACCTGACCTGCTGGAAGCAAGCAGCAAGTGTGCCAGCATTATTGATAATGTTACATTTGGCCTCAGTTTGACTTCAGCATCTTCAACTTAGCAAGCTGATTCCATCTGAAAAATTTCTCAGATATTATTTTTGAGGACCAAAACATTATGTCCGTATAAAGATAACTCCAACTACTTTAAGCTTGTGCTAAAAACCTTAATTAGAAATGACTGCTTGCTTAACCAGTGTGGCACACTTGCTTTCTACTGTGCTTTCAAAATCTTCCTGGAGTCATAGGTCAGCCTTCTCTGCAGAAGACAGGCTGGAGTGAGAATGCTGTGCGAGACAACATGCCAGCAACAATCTCCCTGCAGCACGAACAGACTTGGTGGCAATACTGGGACACATAAGGCTCCAAGTAAAACCACTCAATAACCGACAGAAACCAGCCAGAAGACTTGATCCTTTCCTTGACCCAGCTGAAAGAAATGGAAGTTTTGTATCAACAATAATGAATGTGAAGCATTAATTACATCCCTGCACTAAGGAATCTCTGCAGAACAGCCCAAAGAAGAAAGGCAGGCAACAAGGCAATGCTCTCAGGACCCAGATCCAAAATCGTGAGCCACAGAGCCACCCAAGGCCAACCAAGCTGCTTGTGTTGCTTGGGCAATGCTGATTAGGCTTCAGCCCCCTACAGCTCTATGCATGATAGTACACATACCTTCAGGATGCTCTGTAGCCTTTCTCATCCAACACCAGGTTAATCTGACCCTCTCCTATTACCTGTCTTTCCTTGCTGCTGTGCTTGCATGGTTGTGGTGTCCTGTACCAAAAAGCAGTGTTGCAGTTCATTTAACAGGTGTGCCTCCTGCTGTACAAACCAATGTACCATCTTAGCTCACACTCTGAAGTTCTTATCATTTTCAAGTCTTAGTATTAGATATAGAATCATAAGATAACACAGGTATCATCTATCTTTACACAACGACACATATTTTCAAATATAATGTGCCCTTTTATAACCAGCAAATAGCTCCTAAAGACTGAGCACCCCTCGCATTTCCTGATTGTCCATCAATGATGCCGCAGCTTTGTCAGAAATCCCAATAAATGCAAAGGTCTGACCTCTTTCCCAGACAATTTCCTTGCCATAATAGCAAGAAGACCCAACCAAGCAGTGAATTTCTGTGAGGATTATTGCACTTCTTGAGTACTTGATATGACTCGGCCTCTGGCCTCAAGCCATGCTACATACTCCAGAAGTGCACAGCATTTCATAGGTTACTGCTTGCATATTACTGCCGGGCACGTGAACACTCCATACGCTGGAACAAATTCAAATGCCTTGAAAAGAGATATCTTCTTCAGAGTTGGCATTCTTGTGCTGGGGCTGTAAATTATGCCCAGAGTGTTCATTTTCTTTTTAAATGTGTTCCCGTCTCATAATAATTAATGGTGTCAAGTTACTGGTGTGAACAAAGCCTGACTTTATAACAACTACAGATTAATGAAATAACAGTCATGGCTGGAGTAGCAGCAGTAAATTGTTGAGAGGAGTGATACACCTGGAGCAATATTTTCAGGGGCCTTAAATTATCTAGGTTTCAAAGTTCCTCATAAATATTTGGCTTTTGTTAACATTTGTTTCTGTGTTAAAAGTGGAAGTCAGCAGCTCTTGTAACAACAACTCTCCTGTGAATGAGTATGGGGAAATGGAGCACACATGCTTTTCAAGAAAAGCTCCTCTTCCCCAGGGCTGATCTCCTGGTTCAACAGATCTCTGTAGGTCTTAGAGCCTCACCACAAGGTCATGTGTGCTTGGTGTGAGGAAGAGGAAAGGAAATGTGGAAAAGAGAGGAAAAGACATACAGTTGGCCTGACAGAAATTAATTTACTTAGAAGTAAATTAACCAGTACCACGAAATCTTTAGAGGGGAAGGGACCTTTAAAAGTCATCTAGTCCAACTCCCCTGCAATAAACAGGGACATTCACAACTAAACTAGATGACTCCAAATCTGGCCTGGTATGCTGGACTCAAATGTTTGAGCCCCAGTCTCCAGCCCATTCCCTGTTCTGACTGGGGAAGATGTGACCACACCTGGTTGCAGTGATCAGAAATGCAGAGCATTTCTCTGGTCAAGAAGAAAATCCTACTTTGTGTTGTGCTACAAGGTTAAGTCCCTGCTCTATACTCTGGAATTTGAAGTACTATTCAGAGGCAGTGGGCACAGAAAAGCTAAACCCTGAGGGCTCAGAAAGGTGTACAAACCACACCATCATCTTCCTGGCCATGTGCTCAGTGCACCTGTCTGCTATGCAGAAGCAATTCTGACACCTCACTTCTGTTTAGGTACTTGACTGGAGGTTCAGAGGCAAGCAGTACTTCTGTGTGCTAGCAAAAGGTTTGGCTTCAGCCCTAATGGAACTTCATAGTGAAACAAGGGTACTTTCACAGCCTAGTCACCCTAGAAACCATGTCATCCTAATTGTTTATCGAATGCTTTCTCAAATCAAGACACAACGTGCAAACATAAATTCACATCTAAAAATCTGAGATGCAATTGAGAACACTGTGAATCTTTTAAAGAGTGTTGGATCAGGGTTTTTGGAAACCACATCTACTGGGAAGTCAAAGGGAAAAATATGATCTCTCTACTTTTCTGAGACTATATCATCAAGTACTGGCATAAACTTGAACAAAGAATTGACTGCTGATCTCAGTGAAGATGATATGCCTTTTACAGTATTTATTATCAATTAAATCAGGTGCTGTAAATGGATAATCAAGTGTTATAATCTAAGTTAAGTGTAGGTAGGAAAAAAATAATAACTGTGTCCTAGTCAACAAGCCTAAGATGTATGGTCAGACTTTATGATAACTCGGAGATAACAGGAAAGATACAGAAATCAATACCTACAAGCACATGGGAGAAGCTCAGATGGAAGCTGTCATCTATCACTGAGATTCAAATTTGAGTCTCAATTCTTCCTACATTCAGTGGTATTTGGATTGGAGGTTCTGGTTATAGAATCAAAACAAATTAAAATTTTCCTTATTACTTTATGTTTAAGTTTGTAATTTTATCACCAGCATAGCTTACGATCAAATACTAAGACTTACTCTCTATCACTTTGACTTGTAGAAGTTAAAAACTTTCTCAAAATAGCACATATTCCTCCAAACATTAACTCGGTCCAGAAGGTCATAGAGGAAAAACTAATAAGCATTTTTGTAAAGTAGGTTCTGAAGAAAAGATACCAAAATCACTGAGAAACTTCCTAATGTAACAAAAAATTCCATATCCTTTCTCCTTGAATGTCTTGTTTTCCAGACTGGAGATTTCATTCATTGTACTTTCATGATGGCCTCACACTGCTCCTTCAAATCCATCAAGGCTTGCATCAGGCTGTGATCAGTTCCATGGGTCACCTTCATAATATCATAGGCCTGAAGAACAGAAAGGGTCATGTTAGACATCGTGCAGACCGCGTACAGGGGTTGGTAATTGCAGTGGGGCATGGATGTAAGTGCCAGCTCTCAAGGTGGGGGCTTTAGTGCATAGCACAGTACCTTGAAGTATCTCAAAACCTACAACAATTTGTCTCTGACAGAGGAGGAAGTACTGACACATTATTCTTAGATGTTAAAACTTCAAAGTCCACTAATGTACTGCACAGAAGGATGTTCAGCATAGCAGAGGAAGGTGCTTTTGCACTGAGGCATGAAGGCAATTTTAAGATTGATCACCTACAGCTCCCAAGGTTTTGATACATTATTTCAAAGATGACTGGGATATTTATGTGATATTCAGTAGCCACTAAGTCCTATAAATAGACATGGATTAATGCTTAACAAATAGAATTAAGTGTTCTGACTATAAATGGAGGAAGAATGCATAGCTTCAAACAAAAAGAGTCCTTGGAGGAATTAATGAAATTCTGTTTCAAACTTCTAGAAATGGGCAAGCATACGGAAATTCAGCCATCATTTATTTTTGCTTCTATTTAGCTACTTTCTTAGAAGAAGAGTTAGGCAGCAAAATGTTGTAAGAACAAGCTGAAATAGCAGTCAAAACAAATCAGTGCACAAAGGGCTCTACAGAGTCAACTTCTGAGCAACCACAATGTCTTACTACTAAACGGTAAAACACTGTTAAACAGAACAATGGAATTTCTTTCTTCAGCATTAGAAATGCCTGAGAAACGTGAAACAAAATCAGAAATCCTCAATTTTTGCCTATTTTTATTTTAGGAGAAATACAAAACTCTTTGTGTATTTGTAAATCATTTTCAAGTCATAACTATATTCCCTGAAAAGATCTGCTGAATTGTTTTTAGTTTTTATTTTCTCTAATTTAATATGTTAGGGAAAAGTAAAAAGTAGACCCTTATATGTATTATAGTTGAGCATAAGGTATTAAGCTGCACAAGAGCTTTTTAAATATAACTGATGGAAGAGGTAGCACAAAAAGCAGTAAGAGTCAGCCCTTACCTGGCAGAGACAGTTGGATAGAGAAAGGTGAACGCTGGTATGGTGTAGGATTGCCAGAATAGCTGCACACTGAATCCTGTGCATGCTGCTGTGCAGCACGATGTAGCTACACTCAAGAAAAGTATGGACAGGATAACTCCAGGACAGAATGGCAAAGTGTATCAGTCATAGAAACAAATGCACTTAGTATTTGGATGGTCCAGCCAAGAAAGCTGATGGACCTACTGTGAATAGCCTGTGTTAAGAATCTGTGCATTTGAACTCATCTGGATCCCAGGGCATAGTCCCAGGGTAGATGACCTTGATCTTCATCCCACCTACAAGGCAAAAGCCTGGCAAGTAGTGGTGGTCCTGGGCAATCTGATGCACAGTTAAGATGTCCATGAGGATTTGTCTCTATTATAAGACAAAATTCCTTAATATAATACCTAAACCTTGAGGTAACACTACCGTGGCTGACTTCTCTCATCTGCAACAGTTCCATTTCCTTTCTGTCTTCAGTATGGCAGATAAACGTACCCACTATTTATTGTTCTGTCTCTTTCAGGGAGAAAATCATACTCATACAATATTCTATCTTACATGTTGAACTACAAGTAAGAACCAGGCTGTACTGAAGTCAGAATACCAATAACTTCTGTAATCCTCAAGGTAAACTGGTATGATCTTACGTAGCTATTCTTTACAAAGATCAGCACAAAATTCGGGATAATTTCACCTTCAAAGCAGAGATTTTGTTACTAAGTATGTGTAAAACGTATGGAGAAATACACCAACTCTCTGAGACACTTCTACTTTTCTAAATCTCACAGCCAACCAGCAGAGTCAAGGTTGAGTAGAGTCTTGTTCTTGTACCTGAGAGGAAGACCACACACAGTTCCAATTATGAAAAACTACAGTGATCGCAAGGCAGCAGGAGAGGCCGCAGCATCATCAACCACACAGTCTCCCTGAAGAATATAAAATCCATTAAAGCAGTGGTGTGACTGTTGCTCCATGAATGCAAATGAAATGTAGCACTGTGTTTGCTGACTTACATCGGGATGGGATGGGATGCCCATTGTCACAGCTCCCTGCAGATGCAGGATGGTTTCGCTCCATCACAGTGAAAATAGAAAGCAAACAGCCATGAGCTGAGATGGTATAAAGTGAAGGCTGTCACGTAAGAAGGATTTTACCCCTCTTCCTGTGCTTTTTGCCCTCATGCCAGGAATTACTAGAAGGGGAACACTGTCATACTTCCTGCAGGCCTTCACAAGGCAAGAAAACCATGTCCATCAGCTCACAGGAGGATACAGATGCTCACTGCAAGGAGGCAGGGATCAGAAATCAGGTGCAAACCTTCCCCTTTACCCTGCTTGTTCCTCACAGGGTCCAGCTGTACTCAGGTTTGGGGCAACCAAAGCAGGGAGTTTGCAGAACAACGGTAACCAAAGACACATACCAAGCATTGATGCTACTGAGTGTTATTTGGGACAAAAGCAAAGGGCTCTGCAATTACAGTGCCTACTGTAGTGCTTCACTTCCAGGCAACAAAGAGAAGCTAGGCTGTACAGCCATGTGTGAAGATGCATGGGTCCTAATACACTGCACATCTGATGCAGAGCGGCTGTCAAACCACAGTAGCCCTGTAGTTGTGCCTGATTAAACAGGATTTATATGAGTGAGGTGAGTTTCACTCAGATTTCAATTCCTCTGCACCTTCCACATCCTTCTCCTTAATGCCATGCTGAAATTAGTCTGACGAGGACTCCAACAGGGTGCTATTCAATGTCAGAGTGTATTAAGAAGAGTAATGAAGCAGAGAAGGCAATCGAGTTTCTGCTCTGAGCATGTGGCATGCTCTGTTGACACATCTAATCACAAAAGACCAAACTGTGTTCCAATATAACTCCAGGACATTATCTGAGTTATATTAGGAATCACATCTTTTACTCACAACACACTGGGAATTATATCTTGCTCTAATTTGTTCCGGTGTAGACCGCAATGAAGGGAATCTGCTTCAGATCCCACTCAAAGAAGCACTGTGCCCCATGTATACACAGGGATGCAGTGTGACAGGGACCTTTTTCTTCTGCTCAGCTGTAGGAATGCAAGGTGAGTCTCTCCCTGACTTACATGTAGGGGAGAAAAAGGGGAGATGGAAAGGGTAGCAGACAGAGATGCAGTAGAATTAGTTTGTAAATGGCTCTGCATCCTAGCTGCAAAGCACTTAGTGTGTCCTTTAGGCTTGGAGACCAAGGTAAGAGATGCACTGATGCATGGCACAGAACAGCAAACAGCATGCTCCCTTTTTTTATGGATAGAGGAGATCAAAGCTTGAAAAAAGGTTTCTGTTTTAGGTATTACTCTGCATACAAAGAATAATGCAGTAACAATCTGGCTTGCAATGGGTAACTTAGTAAATATATACAAAAAGCTATCACAACTTCTGCCTTCATCAACAACAGCAGAGATGTAGATGTAGACAGAAATGGCTTTGGGAGAGTTAACTCCAGTTTCATTTAATGCCATATCACATTAGAAAAAGCTATTAGAAGTACACCTGTTGATGCATTGCAGCAGTCTGGATGAAAATAGATCCTCTGACTGGGAGCTCACTGCTTGCTAAAAAGGAAGGTCCAAATGTTTGGAAATTATAAATTTCAGTGGAATTAGCACAGCAGATTACCTGGTACATGACAGATATATAGTTTACTTCTGAATAATGAGTGGGAAATATAATTTTTTACTCTCACATCAGCTTCTTAATGATCAGAATTGGTCACAATTTAAGTTGAATATATCAAGTGAGGATTTAAGTGACTGGATTTATTAAAAATAATGACTGTATCAAATACTGATTTATTATTTAAACAAGTGAAAATTATCAGTTATCCAGTTAGCACAAATGATCAGATGTTGAAGCCTAATAGATACAGTTGTTAAAAAAACGCAAGTACAAAATACAAAGTTATCTATAGAGTTGTGATTGCTATTTAAAAGAGATCCAGACAGGAGAAATAGCCACTTCTTTCTCAACCCCAGCACAGACTCCTGTCCCCTTCTATCCCAGTTGCCCTACCGCTTTGCCACAGAGCTAGTTCATCCTACAGTACAGATGTTAAGTGAAGGGAACAAACCAGCCAAATTCTGCACTGGAGAGGACTCAAACATTCCAGTTAACTACTGCTAAGATAATACACAGTGCAAATAAAGAAGCAGAGGGAAAACACTAGCTTAAAGCAAGTCACCAGCTTCATGCAAGTGTCAGTGCTGGGGCCTGCTCCTGCCTGCAGCACCAAGCAAAGAGCCTTCATCAGGCTCTAGAAGTCAGTAGAAGGATGAGCTGGAGAACCTCACAGAGGTATTACCTTCAGGCCAACTTCAGCAAAGGACAGTTGATAACACATGTGTATGAGCCTGGCACTTCTTGAAGCATGTTGTCCAGGGGGAGAAAAATACTCCAGCAGTAATGTAGGGTTTGAGATGGGGAGTGAGTCCTGAGAGTGACATGAGAGACATGTCACTCCTGAAAGGAGATTCTTTGATATATTTAAGATGATAGTAACAGCAATATAATGGCAGGACAAATAGTCTAGGGTAGGACGAAATGAATACAAAAACTAGTTAAGGTCCAACAGAGTCAGCTTAAAACAGGAAAGTGACTAGTAGAGCAGCTGCAAAAACAAACTGAAGATGATGGTGAATGATACAGAAATAGGAGGGACCAAGAAGCACGCCTGTTGATTGTGTGGCTCACAAGAACATACAAGCACTAAAAGGCAAAGTTTTTCTATCCAAAATCATAGATACCTACGGGGAATAACAAGAGTGGAAACCATAGCTCTGCTCCTGCTCTTTACTTTTGCTGGTCTTAGATTCACTATGCTATGGTAAGGAGAGTAGAAGGCACTAAGACATTTTTATCTACTAGATCTAATAGTCATTTTTCATTCAGACACCTCTTGAGCTATCAAACTGTAATTAGCAGTGACTGACACCGAAGAAAGGCAGTTCCTGAAACACTGCGCTACAGTGACCCATCATAACATTCAGCTGCAGCCTGGGGAAGCAGCACTGATGATAGAAAAAAGTGGTGAGGAGTATGCAAAAGCACAAATTACAGTCAGGACAGGAGGGGAGGGAATCCATGGTGGGTTTGGGGTTAGCAAAGGAGTGGAGAAGGAAGAAGCAGTCCAAAGTACTGACCTGTTTCAAGGTCTCCAGTGCCTGAGGTAACATTCCTTGACTGTACTGCAGTTTGCCCACTCGCATCAGCTGCACAGCCCTCAGTGGATGGAAATCAGGATAATACAGCCTGCGGAGAAAAGGGAGGGAAATGCGTCACTGTGTCGGCTCTCACCTTCACAGTCACTGCCTCTATGGAGAGCTATTAGGGTGGGACTGCAAAGTCCTTGTGAATGTTAATAAGGTACTCAGAGAAAATTAGCTGCTCTACCAAGAAGCATGAAATACTGAGGGGAATTAGCAAATTATTACTCTCCATCTCCAAGGAATGCCTTTAACATTATCCTGTTAGAAAGTGTCGGGAGTGGGATTATTTCATTTGCTACCGTTGCACAATAGTATTTACTGTACTTAGTGTTGCAAACGGAGGTTGTTCACAGTCCTAGGTCCCTGAAGAGGTATAATTTTTTCAAGGAAGCTTCAGTAGGAAAACCTGTCCTGGATCCTCTCAGAGGAAGGAGAAGGACTGCACACGACACCAAGGCCATCATTTCTGAGGGTTTGCTTGCTGTTCCCTATTGCAGAAAGAACTGGTAATGAGCATTCAAGGAAATACTTTCAATTTGGCTCATGAATATAGGCAAGGTATTTGCTAGTTTCACAGAAACAGAAGTTTTCCATCAGCCTCGCTGGAAATACTTCAAAACAATGTATGTTGAGATGAAAGCAGAACTATGTTCTCCTTTCCTGAGGACATAGATGAAGGGCAATGTCATCATTAATTCCCTTCAAGACACTCATGAAATGTCATAAATCTAAAACAAAGATAAGTAAACATCATGTAGAAAGCTTGCACACCCAAATTCCTTCTTCTGCTTATTTCACACAACTTCATTGAAGACACAGAAACATGGGAAGCATGCCTGGAAGGATCTCAGTACCCTGATCTATGAAGGCCTTTCCCGAGACAGCAGAAACCAGCTTCATGTGAATAATCCATCCTGAATTCCCACATGCACCACCTGCTCAAACAACAAAAACTACAAGTGCTCAGCTCTCTTGTGGGTTGCAGCCCAAAAAGGCTGGAGAGTCAGTAGGCTAAAGAGATAAAAAAAAATGGTAGCACATGTCTCAGTCCAAAATGATCACTTAAGAATTTCAGTGATCCAGATAGACACTAGAAATTCATCAGAAGTGTTATTTTTAGATCTTTTTTTTCTAATTAATGTATCAATTCACATGGTACTATATCTGCTACTAGTTAAATTAAAAAATGCAATAAGTCAGATATTTTGCTGTGGATTTGTGAAGAGTAAATAGGATTTGCAGAGATAGCATGGTACAAATAGGAATAGTGATGACATGCACAACTTTGTAGAACTTGCAAAACAATGATACCTATATGGGTGCATACTTCTGCCCTCACCTGTGACTGTGGCAATGAATGGAATAAAAATTTCCCCTCCTCTTGGGCTACTGAAATACTGGGATGCCTGGGGTAGTGATCATGTCCACAGAAGCAGCAGCAAAGAGTTTTGCATGGATAACTTTTTGCAGTCCTCAGTAGACTGTGCTGCACCCTGACAACTCTGATTATTCTCCGTCTGGTCCTTCATGAGATCACACAGACAAATTTAGGCTGTGCTTCAGTTTGGCAATATATGGCTTGATGAACTTCACAGGGGCCCATCAGAGTGCAGAATCCATCTCTGCATGTGGACAGGTCTCTCTTTATAGCTCACACATTCACTTGCAGTCAGTAAAGATTTACCACTGTGGTATGGGCAATACCCAGTGAAAACGGGAGGCAATTTAACAATGTCAGGTACTCAGCCCAGACTACCAACCATAAACTAAAGCAAGTGAAAATTTAAGATGAGGACACAGGATGACTAAGTGTGGAACAACGAGCCCTGAGTTCATAAATATTTACAAAGCTATTTTACTGCACTGATTTATGTTCTGATCTTATGCATGTATATAGTTATATTTGCAAGCCTTAAAATTGACATTTGAAACTACTATTTATTATCATACTCTGGAATAAATCTGTTAAACTATTGGATCACCTTTCATGAAAGCACAGCCATTGAGTGAGTTTATAAGAGAAATCTGGACAGCTTGCAGCTCTTCTGGAAGACATTTAAGTGGGCAGAAAGCCATTGGCTTCTCCCAGGCATCCCCAGAATTCAATATTGTGTAAAGATGGCATGGCAAAAAGAGCTAAGAAGCAGTGTCAGGTACTTGAGAGCAAATCTGTTATCCTCATGTGTTGCTCTGAACAAAACAAATGGATATATTTAATCCTAAGGAAGACATTCACCAGCCAGGGAAACTGGTACCTAAAGACTGTCAACAAGAGAATAACACAACTATAGAGGAATACATGCTGCAAAATACATGGTACAGCTTTGGAACAGTAGGATTTCAATCTGAAAAGGATTTTATGAGATTTACCAAGGCCTGAGGGACAGGAAGGGGAACAGTATCGTAATGAAAGACAAAATAGAGAAAGACAGTTCTGTGGAGTGATGTTTCCTGCCCCTTGGCACTGGTCAATGCACAGCAATTCACTTGCAAAGAGAGATTAAACAGACAACAATAGCTATCAAGTAAAGCTGCATTGTAAACAAGAGAACTGGAGGACGCTCAGAGAGGTCTTTAAATTTTAAATCGTAGACTTAATCTAAGACAGCACAACTTTGTTTCAGACTGGCTAACAACACCGTAGCCAGCCTGTCCCCTGCATATCAGCTTGGTGTCACCAATAAAGCAGCTTTCTATTGCCTCCTCCAGGTTGTTGTTGGAGGTGTTAGTACGAGTCCTGAACAGACCCATGCAGCATCAACTGGTACTGGTATCCAGTCAGCAACGTGTTGGCCATGACCCTCTGACTTCCACCATCCAACCCATTTGTTATCCACCAAGCTGTCTGCTCATCTGCACTGTAATACCCTAACTTGGATGTCAACTCCCTGACATATATCATTGTCAGTAACATGGTCAGCTCTCTCAGTGCCTTTGCTGGAGACAGCTATCATCTTGTTTGGGTTTGCATGGGTTACACTCCCTCAGAAAGTCCCCAGTTCAACTCTCTTTCTGGGTTGTGCCTGTCAGACTGCACAGGTACGAGTGAAGTAAAGAAAGCACGGTCTATCTGACTGTTCAAAAACTCAAATGAAAGTTATTCCCTGGTCTCCAGGTAGATTACTTCAGTGTTTCACTGTTCCAACAACTGCTTCGTTTTGCTCACTTAATAGAAGGATATTAATTTTCAGAAGGCAAAGATAAGGCCAATACTTTGTAAAGCCGTAGTTGTTTCTAATATACTATGAATTTGATAGCCCCTATTTGCAGTTCAGCCCTGACATTTGCCTTGATGAGCCTCGAGAGCAGTCACTGTTGATATACTTTTAAAAGTAAAATCAGAAGTCTTCATTCTATGTATCTATTTCAGCTCTGAATCCCTTCAAGTAAACATTTGCATTCTTTTATATACAACAATGTAAAATAAACAAAAAAAAACCCAACAAAAACAAACTTGACAAATTTTAGTCACCTTCTATTTCTTAATAGAGTGGTCCCTCTAATTTCACTCAAATTATCTCCCATTAGAGCATAAATAATCAGAAATTTTGCGTTCTCTTGGGAGCTAGAGCCTACTATTAAAAAAAGCAATATACAAAATCACTGTCTTTTCTGATGCCTCATATTTTAAAATAGGCTCCTACCATTTCCTGTAAATCTGTCTGCAGGGTTAACATTTGCACCTTTGTCTTCAGCCTGGCGTAATTAGAAGCAGGCAGGATTTATAAAACCTGAAAAAAGGGTTTAAAATGGAAATGTTACAAGGCTCTTTAATATGGTGACACGTGAAAAGTGATGCCATATATGACTGCAGATTGCTTTGTAGTACCTTTTAGTGCAAGTAAATATGACAGCATAAAAGACATAAAGCAGTTTTAGGAGCCACTACAACAGAGAAGGAATTAAGAACAGGCTTCTGGGCTTCAGGAAAGGTGTGAGTCGAATGCAAAGAGGAAAGCATCAGCCTCCAGACAGAAACATACTAGCTACACTGGATGAAAATGTTCACACAAATACAGCACTCAATAAGTGCGACCTTCTTTTCTTTTCTTTTCTTTTCTTTTTTTTTTTTGGATCACATCTTGATTTCAGACTGAATCAATATTTGAGTACATTTATTAAAGCTGTTCACTTGCCTGCAGACTAAGAATTATTTTTAAGGTGTTCAGCTATTTGCTTTTTTTCCTTATTTAGCAATGTGACACTGGTCATCTAATTTACATGATAATTTTTCCACTCCTTGACTGGGATGATTTTTAGGATGAATTTAAGCACAAATTATTAATTATGCTAAAAAGTACAAAATATTTGATACCTATCAACATTTCCAAGAATGTTGAACATTTCCAAGATTCATTTCCAAGAATCCAGTTGTTTTGATCAACAGTAAAAAAAATCATATTCCTCAGGAGCATACAACAGGTAAACTAACTGTGGCCATTTGGGAGCTCATAGATCTTAATACCAAAGGGACTGTGATACAGCTGCTCAGTCTGACCTCAGAACTTCACCTATCCGTTCCTACACCAAAACCAGGAATTTGAGGCTGAGATAGTGCTTAAAAAGTGCTCTATTTATAGAAAATATCCTTTCTGTACGTAATAAGTTCAATATTATAATAACCACTGGCTCTACACAAGAGTTTTGTCTGAAATAAAACAAGGTTATGGGGTTATTTCTGGAGGAAATGGGAAAATGCTATTAATACTGGAATAAATGACTTTGTTTTCCATGTCAAGTTTAGAAGTCAAATTGTAACTGTATAATTTCTAAGGGCAGTATATCTACACTAACTGATGTATAATCTTTAGAGTTCCCCCACAGAATTCTTCCAAAAGATCACTAGCCTTATTCTCACCTTAATCACGTTTTTTCTTTGAATAAAAATGGTTTTAAACAGACACTCCTGGCTTCTCCCTCTCTCAACTCCCTATTCATGGATGTGGATGACCTGGTATGATTAAATCATTTCAGAACGTTTCATCTTCCCTTATACCTTTCTGTAGCATCCAAGTCAGTTTTGGAGCAGCAGATGAAATTCTTTACCTGTGGCAGAGTTGATACACTCCAGCTGCCCTGAATTTTTTATTGCACATTTTATCTCCCCATCATAGTGCCTCACTGACACAATCAAAGCACCACTGAACACCTGAATGCAGGCACGAGTTTTTTCTATTCTCCCCACCCCGATATTACCTCCTGTCATTTGTGGGATCAATCATCAGATTTCCTGGAAGTAACCTTTAGTGCATATCTCTAGCTAACAACAGAAAGGTAGCCTTGCTCTTTGCGCCAGCCATAGTCAGCTCTCAGTAGAGATATGTAGACACAGCACCTCTGTTCAAACCTCCCTTGGAATTCTATATACTCTAGACTACAATACATCTTGATTGTATATTTGTACAGTCTAATTTACATGTGCTCTCTATTTGTATTATTGTGTTATTGACAAAATCCGCTACTGTCTTAAATATTAAAAGTTTCTCCAAAGACCACAACTCATTTAAGTGCTCCATCCTACTGAAAAGTACAGTATGACAGTCCTTGGTCTGCACAGATGAGAAACTGAGATACAGGTAAACAAAATGATTTCTCCAGTGTCAAAGAAGAAAAGCCCCTGGAAAAGCCAAGAACTGAACCTGGATCTCAAGAACTGCGTGTAGGTTCAGGCAATGTGGTCTTTCTTGCAGGGCCTGGTTCTCAGGTTCATGCTGTCTTGTCTGTCTGCTTCTGTCAAGCCAAATAAAAGTAAATACAGTTTTGCAGTTTTAAAAGGCATGCTGTATTTCATAAACAAAATGTAGAAACAGTAGCATTAGTTTAGAAATTTTTATGACAGACAGCCAATTTCTTGTTATTTTTTTTTTATTCTGTCTTCACTCTAGACATGTCCCATTATCTCCGTGAAATAACTGCCTCTGAAAACAATTCAGGATTTAGATCTGTGAAATCACAGTTCTAAATCTTTTTTATCACATCTATGTTTTACACTCTTCTACGACTCTTTGTTTCAGTAATTTAACTGATGTGATCAAATAAGCAATCACACTTCTTAATCGACTGAATCCACAAGAAAAGTTAGCTATTCAACTCAGAAATCATTTCTCTCTGGCTGCTGATCATTCTGCTGTATACCTTATCATGACAACCTATGCCACATCAGAATGGATTTGTTCCAGATGTTGACTCTTTGAATGATAACTTTAATAAAATATCTCAATGTTAACTTTAATAAAATGATGAAGTGGCATAAACCACTCTTTGTTCTTGACTATTCTTGGCTTTGGATCGAACTAGTCAATTTAAAATGCTGATGCAGACTGCTTGAGTGCTCCATGTCAAGTATTCTGTCTTATGGAGTTAGGAAATGTTAGGGTAAGAAACAGTGCTCAGTTTGGAATGGAAGAAGGAAAATACATCAGAGATTGTCCCTGTGTCCTGGCTGATCTTCAGAGCATCTTGCAGCTCTCACTATTTTTGCCACGAGATCACCATCTAAAGATGGTGGGATGAACTGTCACTGCAAAGAGGAATATGCTGCCTCAGTCCTTGAATAGCCAGAAGAATGAGAGGACAGGGTCAACAGTTTAGTTCAAAGGACTTATACAAAAAAAGAAAAGTAATTAGAAAGTGAAAGAGAGTATGTTTATAGAATGTCAGAAAACTCAGGAAGTGTAAGAAAGACAGCAAAGAAAGAGGAGTGGAAGAACAGTTATCACTGACAACATACATGGGAAGAGATGTAAAATATGGAAGGAAATGTGTACTAGAGAAATATTAATTTGTGACAAAGACCTTGATGTTCACATTCTTCTCCATGCAATTAATCTACCACAAGTCACTGATGTTAAGAAAACTGGTCCACCTTCGGTATCTCATATGACTAAAGTACAGGTGCAAGACTGGATGCAGATACAAGCGATGCAAGTTTAGACTCCAGTGTTCTGAGAGAAGATCATGGATCTACACGTTTGTGTGACCTCTCCTTTTGAGCCACAGAATGAAAGATCAACTCAGGAAAGAATGAGAAGCATTACCGGAACTCCTATGCTCACTGCAGAAAACTCTAATAGATTTTCTATCTCCTTGTTATGATAGGAGTCCCTCCAGTATTAGTGCAACCCACATCTAATTGTAACTACAGTTAGTAAATCTCAGAGAGGTGGTGTGAGTGTACACGACTGAGTGTAGGTGCAAACTGCACAACAAAGGATGCAGGTGGCAGTGTCACCACCATTAGTGCAAAATGCCTTTTCTCCACTCATCAGTATCTCAGATCACCTCGGAAGTATGTTGTAATACAGAAGCCTGATAATGTGAGTTAGATTGCTGGTTTAAGCAACAATATCCTTTTTTTTCTTTTTCTATCATACCTCCAGATAATTCTGTACAGAAACTATCAGGTATGGTGCAGTAACTCTAGATGAAGGATTATAAACTCTAATGTCAGATAGGATGGCTGCATTTAGAATTGCTATTCTTGTGAGAGCTATGGTCAAGAAAGAATCACAGCAACAGGTCCTTTGGCTGAGTTTCTGTCACTTTCCCCTTATGAAGATGAGATATTGTTGTTTTAATTATTATTATTTTTACTCGTAGATCAGTGTTCTTGTAAGCATTTATATATACAGTTGTGGTTCTGACATAATCTGTATTATTTGAGGAAGAGATTTGGGGGTTAAAATAGATACGAATACAAAAACATTAGCTCTATGAATGTTATGGTCAAAAACATTCAAACCAAGCTGAAAACTAAGATATGTTTAGGAAAATAGAAAGGTACTGTAAAAATACACCACATCCCTACATCTTCAGTCTTATATGCAATTCTGATCCTGCCCCTTCAAACGATTTCAACAGAGAGGCATTTATATATTTGGTTCAAATTTTACATCTTTAAGGTGAGAACACCAATCTATTCAATGGAGATTAAATTCAAAGGTGTTCGTGAAGATCTTTGAGATTTCAATAGGAATCTACGCAGTTAAAATATTGACAGCTAAACAAGACCATCTGTCAGTACTGGAGAACACTGATCTTCAGTCACTCAGCTGACTTGAAAATTTCTTGCAAGACCCAAACAGCATGTAAATTGCTCCAGAGTTTCTTAAAAATAAAACAATCTGGAAGAAAGCAGAGAGGGAAAACAGCATTCTTTACAGAAAAGAAAAAGGAGACTGGCTATGAACTTTATGAACAGCAATCATGAGCAATAATCTATCCAGGGCTCTAAAGGGCTTCCCAAAATGCTCGTTGAATATAAAGAACAGATTATTGCAAGTAATGCCACTATACCTCTTCATGGGTGGAAAAAGGTGTGCAATCCTTCAAAAGACCAAGGCATGCTTGAACTCTCTATTTGTAATAGAAAACAGCATGTTCACTGGGCAAGCATTTTTCAAATAAAGTCATGTTTGCTTTACACCACAATTAATGAGTACATTTGTATCTTAGCAGAACAGTCAAGGGGAAAAAAATAATAATAATTAAGGGAAGATTGCTTGAGGAGGAAAAAAAAAGAAACAATTCAGTTCACTCAAACTTAAGCAGTTCTCAAGCTTTCATGCTGTACATGGTATCTCATGTCAGTACCTAGTTTACTCTGTGGGGTACTGTCTCCCATGGCTAAAATCCAACATGCATGTTGTGGATAGCAGAACATCTCAAGGCACCTTCCACTGATGTAAACTGGTATAATACCCCTGATTTTAATGCTTTGTCCATTAACTGATATGGTGACATCAGCTTTTGTTAGCACATGGAACGCCATACATCTAAGAGCTATAAAACATTAATGTCAGTACCACAGAATCAAAATCAAATTTCCAAAACTCTGCTAAAAACACACAGTATTTTGAATTAAAAGATGTTCGTTCCACTTTTTGTCCAAATGTTACTTTTTTTCTTCAATGTTCAATGGGACAACAAATTTTTATGCTTGGATTTTGCAATATCAGTCCACCGCTCTGTAATCATATATAATCAATTGTTCACAGAGATTCTGAGAGTTTACAAAATTACAATGAATTGCAGCCATGTGGCCTAGCAACTCAGAGCTTGTTTAGAGATGTGTGAGACAAGATGATAAAATATACTTTCCAATAGAATAGAATTTTGCATAGAATTCCCTCATTACAAGGTTCTAGATTGTATATCTAGATTAGGGTATTAGCATTTGTATCTCAACACAATGAAGATATTTCTATAGGCAAGATAAGGCACGAACAATTCATTCAAGCTAAAGTGCAATACATTTGGGTACACACTGAGTAAATCTCTTGAGTATACACAGAAACAAATAGTTTGCAGACAGAAAACATGGGACACAATATGTCCTAACTCAGTTCGCAAGGAATTAGCTGTTTTCTCTCTCACTTTGTGGCTCCTACATAAACATCTATAATGGGTCTGTTGGGAGAATAACATTTTCTCAAATTATGGGAACTCCAGTCATTGTGAGGAAAGCCATAGAACAATGGCTGCCTTCTTGGGTCAGACTACAAGTACAGTGACCAAACATGACATGGAAGAAAATGGCCATGAGTCCATCATACTTATGAAAACAACAAATATAATCAAAGAAAAAATCTTTGCACAGGAAATTTGGAGAAGTTACATGGCTGGGACAGGATCAACCCAGGCCCTACAGTGGTATAGCACAGGCCCACCTCTGTCAGGAATTGTCTGAAACAATTAATTTTCATTCATTCACTGAGGGCAGCAGACACAAAGGAAGTGCTTCAACTGCAATACAGGCACAGTAATAAGATACTTCTAACAGTCTTTGATTACAAAACATTGAGCAACCACATTTCCCTCTTAGCCAATTGTGTGAAAGCAGATGACACACTGGATTGATGGCATAGTAGAGGGGAAATGAGGAAAAGAAACACATATAGACTTCATCAAAGTATATTTTTTCTATCAAATGTTAGTTGTGTACCACTGAGCTAAAGAAAGACCATGATACTTGGCCCATTGTTTCCTGACAATTTCCGCACTCTGAGACAAGGTTCACAGATCTAGGTCTGAACTAACAGCTAGCACAACTGGAAAATGCTCCAGCAAGCTGCTGTGCAGGTGCAGCAAAGCTGCCAGGGTAACCTATACCGGTTAGATAGGTTCTGGCCTACTACATCAACTGGAGCCACACATTTTGCCAACTAAAACCCACCAAGACAAAATTTATAATTGTTCTGCCAGTACACATACCAGTTGTTCCTTAGGCAGGACCTCCAGTCTATCTCACAAGTCATGTCTAAAATTTCTGATCTCTAAATTACCTTTTCTCCCTTTTCCCAGATACTGCTTCCAATTTTCTTCTCAGTTTTCCTCCTCTATTTTCTGTACCATTATTTTCTGACCTCTTTATCCTTCTCCTTGCATTTCCTTCTTTTGCTGTTCTTTATCCTACCAGGTTGTTTTTTCCCCCTCACCTCCTCTATCATCTTCTCTTTCTTCTTATTTTTCTTCCACTCCTAGGCCCTGTCCACCTACATATAACCAAGGTGACAGAAGGTGATTGCTCACTTGGCTGGATTGCGTGCAAGACACACATCTCTGAAGCAAGAACTAACATCTGCTTCAAAGTAAACTCTCCATATGCAATGAAAATTATAACACGTTAAGTTTGCAATAGTGTGCTGTACATAAAGCATCAGGAAACTATCCATTGATCTACTACATGTCCATTAATTTCTTTAGTCTAAAGGACATCTTTCTAAATTGGTACAGGAGGCAGACATGAAAATCTGTCAGCACTCTTTTGTGAGGTATAGGAAAACCATATATTCTTCGCTGTTAACTATGAATCCATAAGGGATGAAACAGGCATCAAAATAAAAAATAGCATTTACTTACCTCAAGCAAAATCAAAATGTCACAGCCTCAGCTTGTAGCACAATGGGACCTCACCACTTTATTATCAATTCGTGATTTCTCTGAAATATGACTTAGATATCTCTTGGCCTTCTTTGGACTTCTGTAGTGGTTTGTATCTTGTGCTGAACCAGATGCATCTCAAACAGAGTGTGGCAAAAGACCTCTCCTGTCAGATGACTGTTTATTTCCCAGAAACACAAAGATCTTTCCTGGAGTCCCTTTGCAGCCGCATAATGGCGCAACTGCATACTTTATGAATAAAGATTTATCTGTCTTCTGAGATATATCTTTTTTTTTCTCTGCTCACAGTGTTACACCAATCAGTGTTCTTGTTCCAGCCCCACTCTTTCAACAAGACTCTGTCAAAGCAACTTTGACACGAAAGACTAGTACTCACGAAGGTTTCTCCAAATTATTTTCTGGCTTCCTGTAGGTTTTTGTGTGTAAAACCTATGATTTACTTATCACAGTCCTTGATATTTAGGGTAGTTCTTTACATTACACCTTACTAGATTAACATCTGATGAGTAGCACCTTCATATGATAAGGTATATTGCTCAGTTCTATTTCTTACTTGGCTGGTGCTACCATCAGTTGCTGTCCTTACTCTTGAATAATCAGATCTACTTCCATCCAGCACTACTATGGATATGTAACAAGACGAATATGATAGCTGTGTTCTTGGTTTGACTTTTCTTAGCAGCTTTGCTGCGTGTCCTTTTTAACTTTTCCAAGCATGTTTTGGATGCTGTCCTAGAGCTGAATGACCACTGCTTTGATGTTTAGGCCACATTTTTGAGACTTAACTTCCAATCCCTTCAGAAACCTGGGTTACTAGGGCAATTTTAGTACAAATTAATTTTTAAGTTAAAATATAAGTCCATATATCCAACCAAAATTATGCATTGCTAGATGCTACCATTCTCTTTATGAGTGCATGTCCAGAATAGAAGCATGAATGATACTCACTTCCAAACACAGGGTTTCTAAATTACAACGCAGTAGAAGGCTAGGATAATTTACCCATGTAAACGATCTTGTTTATATGTTGCTATAAATTGCAAATAACACTAAACTTGCAAGTAATTTTTGCAAAACATGAATCTTTCATTGCTAGTTTGAGGCATTATATAGTGGATTCTTCAAAAACTGCAGTCTAATTTCTCTATGACATTTGTTTATGAATAGAGATGTGACAAGAGGAAAATTTTGCTGTGCAAGAAAGTACACAGACAACATGAACACTACTGGATAGCACAAGTATTTCCACCATCACAGAAGAAGATTTGAAATGAATGCATTCAGATATGGAGAATGCCTTAGCATTTTAAAATATGAGAAAAGCAGTTAAATAAATAAACACACTGCATTTTTTTTGTTTCCTACATCATATAACATGGATTAAGTCATCTCACACAGTATGCCATACAATATTATACAACATCCAAGACATAACATTTTAAGCCAGTTTTATGTGGACAAATGATTTTTTCTTGTGTAAATAATGAAAATGGTTATCTGCCTCTCCTCTTAACAGAGAAGCAATAAATGGAGAGATTACTGGCTTAAAGAGTACAGGAATATCTTGTTTTGTCTATACTCCAGAGCACTTACACTCATCTCTCCCATTCTTTTTATCTCCTATTTTGGCAGTTTTGTCTTTCTATTTCAATTACAGTCAAGTCTCTTCCAAACCCTTCACCATCAAATCTCCTCTAGCTTGATCACCTCCAAAACTCCTCTGAATATCATTCTTGTGCCATTATCTGCAAAGAGCTCCTGACAAGATCACTAGACTCCACAGACATCAGACCTGCCATCAGCATCACAAGCCTCATGTCTAGAGTAGGGTATCAAAACATCACATACTCTCATTGCCAGTCAGTGCATTTGTAGCATGACTCTACACGTAACAGTTTTACTTTTAAAAAGCAGCAAGTAACCATTTACACGAAGAATGTTTCATAAATCAGAAGAGTGAAACATGGCAATACAGGCCTTCCATACTTGTAAAGCACTTTACACAGTATCTTTATCACCTAGTAATCATTTTATGAGTAGTGTTATTTTTGACCACCTTCATTATGTGTTCTACTGTATCACATTTACTACTTCATTCAAAACTCAATGAGCTCTAAAAAATCTCTCTACCTTACAGATAGGTGAACAAGTCAAAATAGCCTGAAAGACAATTCATAAATACTTCATAGGGTATTTGATCAAAAGTCAGTTCTATACCTCCAGTGTACAGTGACCATCTGAATGTACCCTCAGCTGACTTGATTTGAACTTATGACTTCATAATGTATGAATTTAAGGTGGATTCTTTCTGCTATGGTGCAAATGTTCCCACTGAAAACAAACATATAGCTAATTCACATTTATTTTGATTCACTTCCAAAGTAAATTGGGCCATGTTGAATTAAATCAAGAGAAACACAAGTATTTGAAAAATATTAATGTACCTTAAAGTTTATGTGGGTTATTTACTACAGAAGTGAAACAAACAAAAAAACACACACCCCAAGAAATGAATGCAAAAATAAAAACCAGTGATAAAGATCATGTACTGTCCCCCTCTTCAGAGTAATATTTGATGTTTTCTGACATTTCTAAGTGGATAAGGGGTAGCTAGAAAATTGGTTAATGTGGGTTAAGAAAAAAAATAATTGCTTTTCAGATACTAAATTTAAAATGGGAGTAAGGTGCAAATAGATGCAAAAATATATTTTGTGTTATTGGGTTAATAATCCTGCTGTGCTACCTTTTGATTCAAAATTGATGGTATAAGAGTAAATTATGAACTATTAATTAGAAGTGGCAGATTGTGTTTAATGTACTAGCAAATGCTAACCAGCAAACACACAGTCAGTTGCTATAGTAATTCCATACTCCTCTGAGGTCTTAGGAATCATTAAGGGCTATGACGAATTTAGTCCTTTACAAAATATGTGCTTTCTCATCACCTCATTTAGAGGATTTTCTGCACAATCCCCATGTGTATATTGCACACATCACACGGTGTCTAATCAAATTCAAGTATATTTGAATTTTTATTAAATGCTGACCTTTCCAATATACATTTCATTTGTGCTCATATCTAATATATACATCGTGATCTCAAATAGTCCTCAGTGCTATGTTTAAACCAAAGAAAGTGTGAAAGCAGTTCACTAGGAAAAATGGAATCAGATCAAAAAATAATAAAAGATTTTTAAAGAGAAGTACAATAGTTAATTATCACAAACCTAAAATCTGAGAGAAGTTCTCCCATGTGTAAAGGGCCAGCACAGGTCCTGTGCATCAATTAGGGCCACTTAAAACACATTTTAAAGGCTTAGAAGGGATTTATGTGGTGCATAAGCCTGGGGCTGTCTGACTGCATGTGAATTTCATCCTGTATGAATATACCTGTCAAAATAGATGAAATCTGAACATTAAGGAGGTTGTTAGCAAGTCAAAATCTAAATTCTCAGTCATTGTCCCCGCTATTGTATTTATCATCTGCTCTTTCTTATAGCAAAATAAAGTGGTTATACACACAAAGAAAGTGCAAGCAACTGTAGCTTCAGTACTAAACTTTCTCATTTTCATTTTCAGTTGCTTTTAACAAGAAGATGGATAGTACTCTCTGAAGAAAAAGATTGTTTCTCTCTTTTTCTCTTTGAGGAACAGGTTTTAGTGGTACTCAATCTATGCAAGGAAATGTAGAGCAAGACAAACACTGTACTGAGCTCCCAATATACACAAGGCTTCAATTACCTATTTTGTTCATGTAAATAGAGGACTTAAAATGTATGATTAAATTGCACCTAAGGATATAAGTATCTAAGGAGCCTGAATTTGATCCCTGATGAACAAGGATTTAGGATTCATGGAAGAAAGAATTCTAAAATCTGGAATCTCTACTAAGTTCAACAACTGAACAGAAAACAAACTTTTTATTCAAGACACGATGCATTTTGACAAGTAGTCAATTACTTGGACTCATATATAATTGTGAAAAAAAGGGAAAATAGACTGAAATAATTTTCCTTGTCATCCCAGTGAAAAAAACAGATACTTCAGGCATGGAAATTGCACTGACAGTGCTACAGAAATCAGGCTTGATATTCCACTAGGCTTATCCCTTTGGATCCTACCTGATCATATGAACACAGACCAGAAACACCTTTTCTGTTTATTTTAAATTTCATTTCTGTGCTTTTTCCTTTGTATCTCTTCTTCTTTCCTGTCATGCCAAATTGCCAAAATATCACTGTCACCTCGTTTAAATCTCTCTTTAGAATTCACATATTATTCAGTGCCAGAAGAAAGCACAGTCTGAAACTCTTCCAAGCTCCCACAACTTAGGTATCCTCTAGTCATTCTGGCCCCTTGAGTTTTATGAGAGACATTGTCTATCTGCCAATCTGAGCTCTGCTGTCATTTCATGCCATGCTAGTGCATGTTACACTGCATCATCTATGCATTTGAGCAGTAACTCCACGTCTACTCAAGAAAACATTTAAAAGAAATGCTGAATTAGCTGCTTAGTTTATCTCTGTGATCCTTACTCTCATGTTTAAATCCTTCCTAGAGCTACCTGCTGTTGGTTCGCCACAGTTAACAAATAATCAGTTTTGCTACTACATCTGAACATGAGTTCAGAAAAATTTCACGTGAGAGTAAGATTTATCCAACAGAATATTCACACACACAAGCATCTAATTTTGATACCCAAATGGGAAGCTAAATATTCAAAGGTTCACTGGTCAAAGCAAGAGTCAAGGACTTCTTGAAGAGGAAATTCTGAAAACCTAACTCACTCTGCTGAATATTTCCTAGCGTTAATAATTCAAGATAACATTGTGAGCTGAGTTATCTGTCACGTGGACTCAGACTTCCCACTGTGGGGGCAATTTGCACCACAATTTGACTCTCCAACTTGAAATGCAGACAAAATTATTAATTTTGCTTGTGATTTACTAATCTATGACGCAGAAGCTTGAGAACAGTGCCTTCATATAGGAATGTCACACCTCTAAAAAGCGAAGCCAACTAGCTGCAAAATTCCTCCTTTAATTATGCTGGATGTTCCAACTTAATCAGTGATTGCATTTAGTAAATGCTGTAGCAATAAAAGCCTACAGACTCAGAACACAATCCTCAGAGGGCCGCAGATCCTAATTTCTTTGGAAAAGAGACACAATCTACACCATGAAAAATTTAATTGCACTTTAATTATCAGTTAGCTGAATAGCATGAGATATGTATGCCTTCATTTCTTAATAGCTTCTGCTGCTTCCAGGAAATTGTGGAAAGAAATAATAGAAGCATGAGTCTTATTTTTGTCTGACTCTACCATTCTTTTTTTATTTTTAGAAAAAAAAATCATATGAAGATTCAGATTTTTCTGGATCAGTCATAACCCAGGAGGAACACTAGCAATAATGAATACTGATACACAAGCACAGCTGCAGTGTTCACATCAGTGGCAAGCAAAAACAAAAATTTGCCCCATCATTTGAGTTCTGCTACATTAAACTGATAAAAAGCACTTGGCTGGCTGACTCAAGGTTACTTCTTTGTTTCATAAGGTCAGAGCTTTAGCATTTGAAAAATGTTTTGTATATTGCAATATTTACCATATTTCCTTCAACAGAGAAGTTGTAATCATTCAGGAATGGCACAGAATATGTCTTACATAAGGAAACCCTTAGCAACAAAAACATATCAGCATTTAGAAGGATTTTTTTAAATAGATTTATAGCCAATGAGAAACATTAAGCTGAATGCATTGCAATCTAGCCTGGCTTTTATAAAATATGCCACGCACAGTGCCATTGGAACAGCATGCAAAGGCAACATGTTGACTAAGCCTCTGTAGTGTCTAAATCTTCACAGAACTAATTAAAGAAATACATTAAAAAGGGTTCCTCTTTAGATTTTATGCAGAAATTGAGGGAAGACAGCATGTCTTCATTTTGGCCCCAACATCTTCTGTTCACACTGACCTCAAGCACAGGAGAGCTTTTTAAGCATAAGAGTATTGTTGAATTATTTAATCCAATGCATACTATGTCATGCCACTGGAGAATTCAAAAGAATAGAAAGCATGTGATAGGGAGAAATCATTTCTCCATCCATTCTAAGGGAATGAGGAAGGAAGGAAAACTTATGTTAGAAGCTTTGTACTTCTTACCATAATAGATTTGCTTGACCACAGGATATGTGCATTCATTACAAATGAACATCAGTTACAAATGCAAGAAATCTGTAATGGGAAAATAATATCTTCAGAAAATATGTATCAGGCACAGTGATGCAAACCATTTTATATGCTATTACTGAGTTTTCTCATTTTTAAAAGAGAAGTTAACCAGTGAAATAGTCACACAGTAGCCATTATAAATTATTTGGAGGTGAAGAAACAGTGTTGCTCATTGTGATAAATCTTCATCACTCCTTTGCTGAAGAGATACAGCCCCAGAGGAAAACATTTGGCCTCTGAAGACAGAGAACTGTCAAAGTTGAAATATTAAAGTGCTCCCACTTTGTTATCACATCAGGAATCAATACTATACTGAAAGTGTAAATGAAACATAACTAAGTATTTTCATTTGAAAATTAAAGAGGAAAGATCTTGAAAGGAAGACCACAATTTCACTACATCACATATCCTATATTATCCTATGTAACAGTTTAAATGCCCCGTGGTAATTCCGAGTAATAGTAAGAACTAGGCAAAAGGCACACACCTATGTATAAAGAACCTATTAAAGCACCATTATAGAGCTTGATTATTCGGTAGATAAGAGTCACTCACTGGAGGCAAGTAACTTTGAGCTGTATCTTGCACATATAAGTATGTTTAAAGTCCCCAAGTTTGTGCTGTAATTATTATCAGTGAAAACAGAAGGCAAAATGAAAAAATAACCAAATAGCTATGTATCTCTTTTTTGATTTGGTTCAGTTTTCACAGAAGCATAGAATGGCTTGGGTTGGAAGGGACCTCAAGAATCACCAAGTCCCCCAACCTCACTGTTGCTTTCTTTCTTTCTTGTTTGTTTGTTTATTTATTTATTTATTATTTTTAAGGTAGGAAATGTGGACTTCTTAATAGTAGAATATTTCTTTAAAATGAAAACCTGGAAAGCTTCAATGTTTCCATGGCATTTTAAAGACTGGCTAGAGGTTACAGAGAGGTTAATATTAGCCATCTCTTTCTTATTGTTGGGTTCTTTCATTCCCACAGGATTTCTGTGCATAGCATGAATATCACATAGGTAATACTGAAGCACTGAAATAAGAGATTAGAGCATGGATAACAGAAGAACAGTTACATGAGAAACATGTAAACATTAGTTGCTGTAACACAAGTCTTTCCTGAAGGATCTTTATTCGAGAGTAATACTCTTCCTGAGCACTAGCTCTATTTCCTCAATCCGAGGTGACTGATCACAGAAGCACTGGTATTAAATCAGTTAACAGAGCTGAAGCCCAGTGAAATGTGTCAGAAGTAGATGAATTTAACCTTGCAGTATTCAAGGAATGGCAATAATACCCTCGGGCACGTTAGAGAAGTACACGATAGTAATTATCTTAAAGGAGATAACCAATGTGGATTTAGAGAGGCAAGAACCTCCCTAACTAATCTACTTGACCTTTATCATGAGGCTAAAGACAAAGTTGATAACGGGCTTTGAAAATAGAAGACCATATTTGTATTCTCAGGAGGTCATGTAGACATACACAACAAACAGATGAGAGAAGTAAAAAGGAAAACATCTTCATTATAAAACCTCTGAAAACTCTTAAGAAAGCACGTGTTCCATGGGAACACCTTTAACTGTCCACTGAAGCACACAGAAGTGCTGCAATGCAACAGCAACACTATGGGATGAGCATTTGTTGCATCATCTACAGCCTAAGATTGCATTGTAATGTGGAGACAGAATGTGTAGTTCCATGTGAAATAATGGCTTGTTCAAACCTAAGAAAAGAGGAAAAATGCATGCAACCTACAGAGATTTCCACACAGGCCAAAACTTGATTAAAAGACTAAGCAGTTATAGCACAAGAAACCTCTTTGTATGTTAAACTTCTCTTTTTTTTATTTTTTTCTTTTTCCTCCATCAAGTCAGCAAATGAATTTAGGGATGTGTATGCTGGATAAGGGTTACATAGACACACCTACTCTCTAAAACAGTGTCTTTCTTGAAACTGTTCTAGTTTGTGATAGTCAGCAAACAGTTTAGGCATAGAATGCACAGGCCATAGTGAAGTTCAACGCTTTGTCAGTCATATTCAAAGCCCACAGAAATTAAGGAGGTTTGGACTATGGATCACATCCTCACACAGTTTCATTTCATTCTTAACAAAATTCCAAGGTGCTCATCTGCCCACGTGTAATGAAGCAGCCAGGCTCTACCACAGTGATTATTTTCCCCATTCCTACATTGTCTGGGCAGGAAAAGGAAGTAAGACTACAGTAAAATGAGGGGCCACTAGTGATGACAGAGATTCATGTACTCAGGTTGTGAAATGATGGGGAGTAAAAGATTGAAATCACAAAAATACAATCCACCCCTCCCCAGAACCTTCTTCTATCATGTTAAAGGTGTCTAAATAAATAAATAAAAATGAAGATAACAGCTGGAGACAGACAAGAATTAAGGAGTGTAAGAATTTGGGAGAGGGAAGAGTCCAGTCCAAAACAACTCCCTGATGTGAGTTGCTGAGACAAAGAAAAAATGAAGAACATTCACTGTGGAATCGTAGAAAAATCAGACTGCCTCTACCAATTGCTTAGGAGTTTCTTAGGCTGGGAAAGCCAGTAACTGTTCAGGAAGTGTAAGAACACAGGAGAAAAGAACTATCTCTGTAAATGAGACCATATAGTAAGGCAGGACATAGTGATAAAAAAAAAAAAAAAGTCCACAGATAATTTGCACTTGTACTCACAAAAAAAGTCTAGTTCCTAACATTTTAAATATTAGACTACCCAAACAGCCATCTGGAGATGTACACATTGCTTCCTTTCTCTCTTCATTTCAGAAATGCACCAGAAACAGCAAGAAATATTTTGTCCTTCGCTATCAAGCGGAACATATTTTCCTGCATTTTTAACTGAATTTATAAGATCCCAGATTTTGTTTCACAGTCCACAACAACTTGAATTCTTCTGGAATAAATACTCACAGCATGCATATTCCAGTCACAAGTGTGAATTTTTAAGGTTAAAACTTGGTTCTCATAATTAAAGCCATTAGCAAGGATTCCAAGATGGAATTCTTGCACAGAATCACGCTGAAGCCTTATCTCCCTTTTTTAATGGTAGTGTTTGCCTGGCAGTACCTCACTGTTAAGCTAGTATGGAAGGAAGAAGTTTATGCAAGAGAGAAAACCCAAGCATAGGATTAAACAGGTTCACGGAACAGTCACAAAGTAAAATATTTTGAAATACATTTGTTTAAAGAATTCCAATAGAAATAAATCCGTGACGTCTGTTTATGGATGTACTGTGGGGATATATGAAATATGGGAAACAAATTCATTGTTATTCCTTGTTTGCTCAGCTCTAGTCATAATTTGCTCTGTTCAAACCCAATTCTAGCATCAGTGATGGAGGTTCTTAACCTTTGGATTAGTCCAGTCACGTTGTGTGGAATTGGCACACACTCAACTTTTGAAAAATGGTTACAGGGAACTACAAAATGCAAGATGGTGATATACCCTAATGTAGCAAGTCCCAGGGTGTGGACCCTTGGGAATGGCTCTGGGTTATGAAAGGGTCTTTCTCTTGAAACAAATACCTCAGTTTTAAGAGTTGGGAAAGCATCCAAAGATGAATACTGTCTGTAAAAGGGGTACCAGTTGGACTGAGGAAGTGGAATCAGTATTACTGAGTGAAAGCAGAGGCTGGAAACTTGTCATTTGTAGTCTCCTTCTAAGAGAAAAGGATAGCATTTGGAAAAGAAAGCAAATGCAGGGGAGGAGTGGGAGAGTAGATAATTGGGGGAAAACATAAAGATATCTTTTGGTACATGAGATAGAGAAATGAGTGTCTGAAGGTGGCAAAATAAGTAACTATTGGAGGTTTTTTCTGCAGCAAAACAATCCTAGCAAAAAGAAGTTGATGGTACACTGCCATCAGTATACTGATTAGCTAAAGCTATCTAAAGAATGCCAGGACACCTAACAAACTGTGACATCCAATAGTCATAGTCTGCCTACACTAATAAAAGAAGCAACCCTCCTGAGATTAAACTTTCCATATTGACCAGCAGTATTTCCTCATACCTGTGAGAAGCTTCCAGTGAGCAACCACAAAACTACTTCATTAGCTTTCAGCAAATCTCTCATTAAAACTCCTCATTGTCACAGTTCCTGGCTAAAATCTAGATCATGCAGGAGCTACTGACAGATCATTCATGCTCACAGCAGTCAGGCTGTCCAAGGTTAGAAGGGTCTGGTCATACTCGATCTTTTTCTTAGTAGGTTCTTTCCTGACAGCCTGGCTTTATCTTCTCCCATGAAAGCTTAGGAAAAAAACTTTTTCAGCCTCATAATATGATTTACAGGGACATCATCTGTCTGTCAGAACTTCTCTAGTGAATTCTGAGTCCACTGGCTAATGTCAACTAAATTTGGGAATGCAGCAGAAAAAAAAAATTAAAAAAAAAAAAAAAAAGAGGAAGATACCAATACCACTTTCCCCAAGGTAAAGAATACAGTGCAAGATTGCCTCAAGTTAGATTTGAGGGAATGAATGCAGGAAAAATGCTATAAATTCTCCAACCATGTGAAACCTCGGTTTGTATGCTACAAAAGTCATTGTGCTTTCTCCCTAGTGTGAATTCTCTGATGTGTAATAAACAGTGCGTGAACACTGAAGCACAGCTATCATTCAGTCAATCAGTATAAAAAGTAAGAGACAAAAGTCTAATGGAAAAATAGCTCCCTTAGTTCTGGAGGGCAGGGAAAGGCTTGCTTGTTTAGTGCCAGCATGCCCCCAAGGACACTAGCATAACCTTCACGCCTAGAGCTCTTTAGAGCTATGAATGTACAAATAATGAACTCGTAACAAGTCACTGGAGTTATACTAGAACTATGTCAATGTATATTAAAGTAAAATAAAGCTCATTTTCAAAAAGAATTTGCTCAGAGTTTGAATCTGCTGAGCACATCCAAATTTTTATAGCATGTTGGTGCTATTTTTCCTTTAGAGCTGGCAGGCTACTCCTCTCAGCTTCTATGGGCAGAACTTGACTTGGCATTGCTTACAGCTAGTATGAAAGACTGTGGTGTGTATCAGTGAGAGCCTACAAGGAACGTACTGGGCTACTGTAAGCTGGGCTATGATACCCTGCGATTTGAAGAGCCCACAGACGGCAGATTTCCAATCTGTGCGCTGCATATACCTGAAGCCAACTTTTCTGTGTGCTTGTACATTTATGGATAGCACTTTAGGGAAATCCATGGCTTACAAAAGGCAAACATTTAAATGTAAAGAAGAAAAACAGGTCTCCTGAGACAGTTGTTAGTAAGTTGTCTTCAAGAGGAGAATAAACCAGACAACACTGTATAAAGTATGTCTATATAATATTTTTTTTCCCCTAAGATACAGTATTATTCCTATTAGACACTTAAAGGACTGTGTACACCTTATATAGGTATTGTGTAACTGTGGTCATGGTAAGATTTGTATCAGTGGAGAGTTGAAGGTCAGTGATAGCTTGGCCAAAGGGCATGCACAAACTGTTGTCAGGAATGAAATGGCATCATACAGTGAGATACAGAAGACAGATCATGTACAAAATTAGTGATACCGTCACACTAGAGAAGGAACAATGGTGGCAGCTATTAAAAGCAAAGTAGTACATAAATCAAGTCTTGCTTCTTTGAACTGGGATGACTCATCCCCAACACTTTCATTACCAAATCCATTGCCCAGTGTCAGCCAGAGGTAGGATTTATTTTCACTATTTAGACCTACACTTAGACTATGCACTCACTTCACTTTTCTATCACATAACATTAGATGCTATCATTAGCTCTAGTCTCTCTGATCCACCAGAATCCCTTCAGCTTCTCTTTTAAAATACTTCGAAATCAGGAGACACTGCACTGAAGTCAGTGAAAGCCAAAATATGGGAAACAGTAAAGAAGAAGGCAACAGTCATGCAAGAATCATTCTTCACCAAATTTGACACACAACCTCATGATAGTTTTGGCCCCACATAATCTCCCTGTAAAAAAGTTTCTGAAAAATGTTACTCAAGTACACACAGATCATTTTATTAAGGACAGTCATTTGGATGAAGTCCAAAACCTAGGATAAACTCTTATACTGCACAACATGCTCTTTCATATAGTCAGGCAGTTTCAAAATTGTTTATTATAAGTTTCCTTTTCATTTTCCTGAGCTCTCCCTCAGTACTTTCTTCACTGTTACTAACTTAAAGAGATAAATAAAAAAGATTTGATAACACATTTTTCTTTGCATTATAAAAAACCCTTTCACTTAACAGAAGAGAGTATGTAATACAGTGAAGAATATTCTACTGATGCCTCGTGAAATCTTATCTTTGCATTCTAAATCCTAGCTTTGCCTGGGTTAGGTGATAAAATAGTTTGTAATCTCCAAACAACTGAGAAAATCAGTTCTTTTCAACTATTGAGAACAAAGTAAAATTGCAAAACATGGGCACACTAAAATTGTAAAGCAGATGATGCTTCACAGAACTCAGGCAGAATTAGGAACATCTGTCAACGTATCATAACAAAAACCTTTACAGTGAACAAAAGTCATATCCACAACCACCTCACTTCCAGAGAAGTTTGCTAATTTAAAAATGATGTAAATGAAAGAGAATCAGGTCTTGAATTTATGAAAGTATCCTTAGCCAAAAATAATAATAATAATCAGAAAAACGCTACAGAAATCTACAGTCACCAGAATCATACATTGGATGATTTGGGTATGAGGGTACAACTGTGCTTTCAGGAGCAGAGGAAGGGAAGACCTATCACTGCATTACTGCTGTATAGTGTATCATCTGGCAACAAATTCCTCCACAGCTAACTTTTCCCACGATTCTCACTGTTGGATGTGACAACCATGGAGTTGGAGAAAAGTAATAGCCAGTACACCAGGGATAGGAAGTATGAGGGGGAGGTCTGATGAACGAGTTTTCTATCCACTTTATGAGACTTGACAGTTCTGAAGATACTGGGGGCACTTCCATATGATTCATCCACAAGCTGTCCAGTTGACTGATCTAAGACCAACCTAACAGATCAAACTTTAGCCCTAACGGAGCCAAGAGAATTGTATCAACGACTACACCAGAGCCAAGGATTCTCCCTCAAGGCTTTGATTTTTTCCAAACACATAAACAAAAGAGTGTGTTTACTTTGACATATAAAAGAATACAGACTTGACAAATTCTCTCAAGTCTGTCCAAAAACTGTAGTAAGTACTCCTGTGTATTCAATGACTCTTGTTCTCACTTACGTTCAAATTACATGAAAAAAATAAATAAATGATGTCTGAAGACAGGATTCAAGCCTTTTCCTTGCCTTTAAATTTTTCTCCTTTTACCATAGTTATTTTTCTCCTCCAGACATTAAAAATGAAACAGAATAAAGGGACAAAAAGCAGCAACACTTCTGTAGCACAAAAGACAGAAAGAAAAGCAAACATTTCCACTGACACTGTACATATTCTGTTAATCTAAAGCATTTGCTGAGATGTAGTATCACGGAGTACCATGTTTGTAAAATGTAGGTGTTAAAATCTGATGACATCATTTCTAAGAGAAACACAGGCCTCAGAATAAACAAATCATTGGGAAAAATGGAGAACTTGGGGCATAGTTGTTGCTTTTTGTTTCTGTTATTTGTTGCACCCATGCAGTTTTTGCCATAGTATATTGCACAGTCAAGATTCACTTGGGTTTAAGGAGGTACAACATTTACTAAGCCTCTCAAAAGCATGGTAATGTGTTATCCTACAAACACATAGCACACCAACTAGCATGAATAGAATTACATCCTATACTCTGAATAATGCATAAATGTAGTTCTAAAGATAACTGAACACTATAGCATGCACAATTCACGTGAATTATATTTCCAGGGAGACATTTTTACATCATTTCTTATTCCACTCACCACAGGCAAAGTTCTTGAAATTAGCTAAAGCAAGATCTATGTTAGGGGTACAGGAATACTGTGTTACACAGAACACAAGACTTTAGAAATCTGCATCTTTTTTTAACTGTTCATTTGTTTTGGAGACATATTGATTTGACAGCTTTCAAACAAACAAACAAGATTAAAAACCTGAAAATCCTTTCTTTTAATTCAGTTAATATGCTGATTTAGTTCAGTATAAAATTTAAAGATAAATGCCAATGCAGGCTTTCTGCAAATTCTACCCCAAGGTTCAACTTGGTGCAGATTTTGGAGCACCAAAACTGAAACACTGCAACAGCCACAATGGCATTCAACTCAGAATTCATAAAGTGGTGACTTAAGAGGTGCCTTGCACAAACATAGGGGTCTTCCCTGATCTTGATATGGTGCGCTCTATTTATTCAGGCTAGCAAGAGATGCTACTCAGAAAGTATCCTTTAGGAGCACAAATATAACATCTTATATACATGTATACTTGGATCTATATCCATTGTCTGCAGAATAATTCTAGTGTGCTTCAACAGATTGGTAGGATACCTAACCTTTTTCTATGAAATGTTGAAGACTCATATGGCCATTCCTGTAGAGCACAACCTCATTTTTACAGATGCTAATGAATGCTAGAATTTTAAGAGATGCCTGTTATTGAGTTAGTTTCCCATTAAGCTGAAATGAGACTCTAACATCTTTTTCCTTTATATTACTGTAGAACCCTTAATCTTTTTTTAGTTTATCTAGACAATTTCACAAGTATACTGTACTGTTTACCCATCTCACTATTCAAGGAAATAAACATGCTTTTTCAGTAAAAGCCCCTCCCTTATGAATTTCTGTATACCCATTAATATTGGGTCCCCCACCTGCAGCTACTGGCACCTTACTGATAACACGAGCATATGGAGACTGTGTTTATTTAGGTTAAATCAAGGAAGCATCCAACAAATCTGATAGAAGCTGTATACTTTCATGAGTCAGTCTACTTTACAGGTTCCATCTGCTCTTAAATGCTTCCCAGAGAACAACACTGTGTCACCATGCCACATATTTCCATTGCACTATCCCAAACACACTTAAGCTGCTGATAGATTAATGCTTAGTTCACTTGTGGCATACATTCTTGGGCTCTTACACATGTTCTTATAAGGAAATGGAACTCACTAAGCCCTTAATCACAAGTTAGGGTAGTATTATTCTATTAAATACAATGTGCAAACTTTGTTTCAGAAACAGGCTAAGGTATTTCTCTGTAGCACTGACAAGGACCTAGGAAATCAGATCACTTCTATAAACCTCAGTTCAACAAAACCAAGCAGAAATTTGCCAAAGGTAGCCCTGGTCACTAGGGATGAGCCATCTGAGACACTTTCAGAAGCTGCCAAAGGCTTTTGCTGTTTACTAGAATGCACATTGCATAGCTTAAGTAGCACACATTTGTTTGAAGTAAACCATTACAAAGAGTTTTTATAAAATGTCTGTGAAAACAGACAGATCTAAAAACCAACAGCAATAAAACTGAAGCAAAATACAACTAGTCTTAATAAAGTCATCATCAATCCTGTCAATTGTGAATTTTCTTAGCTAGGTAGTAGCAACAGTAAGAACAAGTGACATATATGCAAACATGACTATACATCCTGAATGCCTGCACCTATGCCTGGGAGAAAGGCAGAATTTCATGGAAAATCCTTTACATTCTTACCTGATGTAAAACAAGTTAGATTAGTTCAGAACAGACAATGATCATGTTTTGTGTTAAATGTAGGGGAAAAAAAAAAAGGAAAGGAGAAATTCACAATGAGTATCAGAAAATTTTAAAGTAAATTTTCTTCCACATTCAGATGATTTTTATTCTGTCTGAAATCTGGCAATTAGACCAGTTCTGACTTATGAAATAGCTGGAACAGAACTAAAAATAGTGCTTGATTCTCTTAATGGACAAAGCCTGCCCTGTACAATACAACATTACTACCATTAGTGAAGGTCTGAAGCCACTGAACTATGTATTACTGAGATCTATTAAATCAGGGTCTACAAACTCACATAAATCTCTACGGATCTTTGCTCTTTTTGTTTATCAGCAAATTGGATGTCACAGTTTCTTCATTTAATTTAGCAGAGTCTGAGCACAATTTGATGCAGTTCTTCACTAGCAACACTAGATGCATTAGATACTCTATCCTTCATGCTTTCAAAATGTTCATGAGAACAGTGACAGTCCTTGTCACTGCAAGCAGAAAAGGAATTGTCATGCTCCTCTGAAATATGTGGATTTGTTCTTTCACAGATGGGCACAGTTTATACACACAGCACAGGTGTATAACCACTGTACTTTTGTGTCTTCGTCAAGGTATTAGAAGATACATTGACCCTGGAACAATGCTGCTCTCAGAACACAGTGAGTTGAAAGCATTTAAAAAAAATGAACTATTTTTACCGAAATCAATATAGTATTATGTGTTTCACAGTTTAATGTTGATGCACTGTTATTGGAAAAATAGCTTTTTTTTTTTAAATTTTTTTTTAAATTTTTTAAACACACACATACCCCCTTCCTTCACTTCACTGGCATAAGCAACCTTGCACAATTTGATAGCATCCCTTGATAAGTATTAAGTATTGGTAGAGGTCACCTGCACTGCAACATGCCAATAAGACAATACACAGCTGAACTGACTCCAGATGGATAGCAACAGATAAAGCTTGACTATGCATTCAGGATGTTATCTCACTGCAAGCACGTAAACCTGCTTTTCATCTCAAAATTCTGAGATGCTGAATTCGTTGAGGTAATATTACCCAACTTGGCTACACATTTTGAAATATCTTGAAAAATAGATGGGTTTAATCTGGCACAGCACTGAGACAAATTTTTAAGATAAGTTATCTCTAGCTATTGTCATGAGAGCAAATCACTAACTAGTAGAACATCCCCCATCTTATTTTGTGTGAATTTTGAAAGATCTGAGAAGTTATGCAGTGTTCCACCAGACACAATGTCTGTGCTTCAGAATACCTCAGACAGTACAACATACAACAAGTTTCCCTTCTTTCCAAGCAAGATCTCCAGTCAAATCTACATAAACATTTTTAATATGCGTATTTTGTGTCACTGTCTAAAGTAAAGTTTCCCAGAAAATACTATGGTGAATCTCATGAATTCCCTCTATGCCAATAAAATTAATCTCCTAAATGTTTTCCCTATTTATGACTGTATATTCAGGGTCTTTTGTTTTGTAGCAGTGTAGGATCTAACTCAGTTTTACAAAGTCTTCCAAAAAACACTGCCATATGAAAATATTTTCTTTTCTTCTTTTCTGGTTTATCAACAATCAAACGAGTAGAAAGACTGGTTTAGAATGCTTCTACTTGTTGGCTGTCACTTTTCCCAGTTTTAAAAAAAACTTTTGAAAAGCTGACCAGCCCTAAAAGCAAATTAAATCCTTGGTGTACATTATTCAACATAGCTGAACTAATATGGAAATGTATTCATTATTTGGTTGCAAAGAACACACTTTGATTCCAGAACTCTATCTTCACTTCTGGCAGTCCATCAACCATATGATCCAAGAGCATATGGCACTGCTGAAGAAAGCTGATTTTCCTCTTAAAGAAAGTGTTAGCAAACATGGCAATTTCCATTTTCATTGCCCTCTCTGTTACCTTATGTGATTACAGGAGATGCTAAAAGGAAGGGCTTTCCTCTCTAATTTTGATATTTATGTATTTCTTCTAATTTTCCTTTGGTTGACTATACCCTCTCCTTTCCCCCTTTACTGGTCAAACTTGCAGAGCATTCCTTGGTTTTCCTCCAAGATGACCTTTGTTCATAAACTATTTTTTTCACTGTTCACTAGAAGACTTGCATAGTTTTCTCAAGGTGACTTTTTGCTCTCTGACATATTTAACTTGCTCTCACTTCTGACAGTTTAGATGGTCCTCTGGGCAACCTAATTTCTATTTCTTGAAGTCTTTTTTCTTAGCAGTGCTAAGTCCTTTGCTATCCTTCCAAAATTTATGAATAGTTACTGTCTTCACTCAGTTCTCTACCAATAGCCATTTACTTTCTGTTTCTTATGTCTTTCATTTTCAAAGTCACACCACTGAGGGTGGTTCAGACTTCTGTGTCTAGCATGATGTTGAAATGACAAACAAACAGAGAAAAGAGCTTCCAGGATACTCAAGGGAAGAGTCAGGCATCTGCAGGAGAAGGCTGGAAGGAGGAGGCTGGGAGAAGCTTAACCATGGGAATTGATAATCTAGTGCTCAGCAGATATCTCAGGGTTAGATACCAATGGTACTGGGGGTTCTAGCCAAAAGCAGACTTTTTTTTTCTGTATAAAAGATGAAGAGGAAGGGAAAGAAAAACAGTAGCTTTGGTGGCAATCAAGAAATGAATAAAAAATAATTTTTCAAGTAACCATAAGGTCACATCATAGTCATCTCTTTCACTCTAAATTGCATAATCCAGGTTTTAGATGTGCAGAGAAGTAAGAAGATAAGTCACTGACTTCTCCTAATTTTCTCCCTAGAGAATGTGTTGTTCCTTATAACTTCTCTACTGCTCTTTTTGGCATGCCTTCTCTCTTCTAACTCTTTCAAGGATAGTATTATAAGTTTATCTTTCTTTTTGCTTTTCACCACTAGTTTCAGAACAACACCCAGCTTCTATCAAAGCAATCCAAAACTGTGCATGCCCCATGTGTATATATTTTTACCTGTTAATTATTCCCCTGACATCACTTCCCAATCCTACTTCAGCTCACGTTCTAACCAAACTTTTGTTTGGCATCTGTATGCCACCAGTTTCCCCTCTTCCTCTTGCCAAAGTTCACACAGATATTCTGAATTCCCAAACAGCCTACTCCAAATTGTTCCAGGTGAAAAGCTTAGCTGCATTTTTTTCTCATAGCAGTCAGATGCTTTGTAATACCCTCTCGTGCATCTGTAGGTTAGTACAGTAGAGATTTGTACCTGCTCAGTTCTTCCACAATTACTAATATTCACGTTTACTCCTGCCACTCGTTTACTATACTTGCAAGCAGACTAATGAAAAGAGCTCATATGCAAGACTGCATAAATTCAATTGCAAGTACAAAAAATAATTCTTAATTCTAGATAAAGCACAAAGCCCTAAATGATCTTAATCTGACAGTGATCCAGCAGCACCAAAAGAAAATTTCCACAGATGAAGTTGTCATTGGAAAAGAACACATTTCTTTCAAGAAATGTCTCAAGACACCTTGCCAGGTGGGAGATGGAGAAATAAACACTTGAGTCAGAGAAAAACAACACTGGAAATCAGTGTGATTCCATTCACTAACATCAGTAGGAGATCATTACTAGCAACATCCAGTTTCACATAGCTCTTAGTGCAAATGAAAGGTGAAACAAGAAACTAAAAATCAAACTAGTATCTTAAACTGAAGTTTGAAAGAATCAGTATATGTATGCAGAAGCTGAGCACTGTTAGGAAAATCTTGCACCAATGAAGCTGTTCAAGAAATGGTCTTAGGCTACCTGATTAGAAATGTTATACACACTAGGCAAAGTACTACCACAGCGGTGGGTTGACAGTTGGACTAGATTATTTTTAGTGGTCTTTCCAACCTTAATGATTCTATGATTATATGAATTAACAGGAATGTTGCTGTAGTTCTTATGTGTGATATATTATATTGGACGGCCTAAAAATATCTGTATTATGTCTGGAAATATAGAAATGTTGCATCATGCACATACGTAAAAATGGAGAAAGGCGGACAGTGAAGCACTAACTGAAGCTTATGTTTACAGAAGTCAGGGAAGTTTATATACCTTATTTTCACTTTGGGGAAAACAAATGGTTGTAATAGAAGAATACAAGACAGTTAGAAAAGATTCAAAGCACCAAAGGTGGTGGTGCTGTGCAAACATACTATCAAGCAAGCGGCAAACCAGAAAATCCATTTCCTAAGCAGGAAATGAGTTGATTGAGACATAGATAGCTTTGGCACCAGACCTCAGACATAAAACATTTCTTTCATTTTTGGAGAAAGTTGCTGGGTTGGAAGGGAGGAAGGCTCTAATGGGGAGGAATTTGGGAGGAAAAAAGGGTAGGAGTGGGTGGGTGAAGTCTCTTAAGGGATCCCTAAAGATGTTGGATCAGGGATAAGCATGGTCCCTGTTTATCTGTCAAATAGGTACAAAAAAAGCCAGAAATTGTGCAAATATTGCTGAAAAATAAAAAATTGTCATTTGGAGGAATCACGTAGATCGCTACAAAAGTCAAGTCTTCTATTTATTTTCATGGAAACCAAAAATTGACATGAAGAGCATAATAACACTAATTGAAAGAAAAAAATCTGTTACAAAATACCGTTTTTTGAAATAGTCACTGCCACGAACTATGCATTTTCACCAGTGATGAACAAGAGCCTGCATGTGGTGCTCACAACAATCTGTGGCACTGGAGGTGACCCACTATCCCTGTACTGCTGAAATGCACCACCCACCACCTCACTGTGCTCACATCCACTATCCAGTCCCAAAAACGTTCAGTAAGCATTGATGAATGGCAGGGGGGTGCACTTTTTTTCTCCATGGAGGAATTCAGTGACACACCTTACCTCATACACACTTCCATTTCAGATACCATTTTGTCAGTGTGCCCCTCTGCTGCCATTTGCTGCACAGCAACAAAACATAAGGAGATGCTGGTAGGAAGATTCAGTCTCCACTACTATACCTCTGATGTCATGGGCCAACATAACAAAATAGGGGGCATTATAATAGGAACAGCCCTCATACAATTACCAAGAGACAATACTCTCCTCAATTTATACTGCTTTCCTACCGATATGGTCAATAAAAACACCAACAAGAATTAAGAGATTTCATGGCTTTCGATTTGTACATTTGACCTTTCAGATACGCACAAGAGATTTCTAAACTTCATCAGAACACAAGCTACCCTTAAGTTTCTCACTAAAAATCAAAGATGCAACATGAAATTTTACTGTTACCTCCTTTTTTAGAGTTTAAAATAAGAACAAAGACAATGACCATACAAATGATGTAAATGTTCACATATACTCTCAAGTTTTTTGGAAACCTACATAAGATGACAACATACAGAGTGCAGTGCATTGGGAGGCTTGAATTACACTAGCAGACACTTGATGTTTCTTTAAGTGAAAGGAGAAACTAGCAACTAAAACTGAATCTAGAAGCGAAGCTTGAAGGAACAAGTATGCATATCTAGTGACTAGTTGACCAACACTCACTAGGAAAAGGTTGCAGTAATGATGGTTGGACTTGATGATCTTAGAGGTTTTTTCCAACCTTAATGATTCTGACATGATTCAATGAAGATATTTAAGAAACAGTCACTGAAGTGAAGAATGTGTTTTTTAGACTACAAAGGTCTCACAATGGTCTCTCATGAGGATACCTAATTACTTCTTGAGCTGTGGTGGCTTGTAAAGACAGTTTGGCTTCCATTGGCTTATGCTAGTTCTGTTAACTAATTTCTAATAACCCAAACACAAACTTCATAATCCATGGTCTGCTGCCGATAACCTGGAAGGAAAGGAAAGTGGAGAGGTGCTCCCGGTGCTGCCCACCATTCTCTCCAGCTTTATTAATTTGTCACTACCAAGCTCTCCTTTCCCTCTGCTCATTTCCTTACATTGAAAGGAAACAATTGGTGCTCCTGGTTTCTCGTAATAGCTCCTTAAGGGGTTGTGGAGTGCTCAGCCTTGTACCATTGCATAGACACAACTTACTCTTTTTGTAAATATACATTATTCTTTTTTTTCTCAAATTCTTTATGTTTACTTGGCCTTTTTGCTATCTCTAGATGACAATGAAATCATTGACAAACTGCAAATCAATTCATGGTTGTGTTTCTAGATGTCACAGTGAAAGGCTACCTCATCTATTCAGATGATCCCATATGCTGTATTTTTTCATGTCTTGCGGTTCTCTTTTCTTCCCACGTGTACTTCTGATTTTTAGAGACAAATGCCACTTTCTGAAACCCTACAAAAGAAAGCAGGGCTAGCTAATATTCTTTCTGTTCTTTGTTTCATTCTTTCTCTAAATTGTTCCTCCACGTTCACATTTTTGTCTTCCACTCAGGTGATCCCAGGGGTAAGAGGTATGTTTACTACTGATCTTTTATGATTAAGACACTGAACTTTGGTCCTTGAATGACTCCTATCTATAGGTTCAGGAATCTGTCAGCCACACATTAGTCCCCAGGGGACCTCCCATAACCAAGGTCCCAATTGGTGCTGAGACTAGACCTTAACCCTTAAGCATCAGCATCCCCCAGTGGTTCTACCTATCACTGCAGCTCATTTGTGTGTGTGTATTTTTTCTAGGTACCTCAACATGCATGTAAATTCAAGAAAGGTGCCTCAGAACTAGCCAGGACTTGGGAGTCCTCTCAGCTCAGTAAATAAACTACATATCACAGATAAAGTTGGATGTGTCTATTAGAAAACACAGATGTAAAATCAGGGATTTTGAAAAAGAGAGGGGGAAATTAGACAACAAAAAGCAGGTTCATTCTTACACCACATGTAAAGAATTAAAAATAGGTAGATTGTAGAGCCTTAGGTTCTACAATCATTTTTGGCTTTTTTTTATTATAAAATCATGACCCATGGAAAAAAATACTGTAGCAACCATTATTTTTTAATTTGACTTCTGATAGAACTTTGTAAACTTCGGAACTAGCATCCACCATGTCTCTTGAAATAGAATTCTAAATCAAAAATTTTTGATATTTCATTCACACAATGAGAATTCAACTATGTTCTTCAGTGTATCCTGAGCTGTGTTGCGACCTACCACATTCCTAGGAGTTGTTCTGGGGACTGCAAAATACTCTGCAGTAAGCACATCCTGGTCATGCCCCTTTGCAAAATAATCTGAATTTGTACTGACTGGTACTGCCTACCCTGTTCCCTGAAACACCTCAGTCACTGAATTAAAGGGTCAGCTAAAGGAATACTGCAGAATTATGCTGGAAGGGATGGAGCATAGAAGAAGTGAGAAGACGTATGAAGCTTGCATCTCCCCAGCTCCCTCCCACCACGAAGCAGAACAGACACATCATGACACATAACAGATGCATATTGTCACTGTTGCCAGCATAAACACTGAGTACTTGATTCAAAGAGAAAAGGAAAACAAAAATCACAAGCCAAATGCACAAAACATGCATGCCTTCTTTACAACTGCAGGACCAAACACTGAGCTCCTTACCCAGAGGTAAGGAAAGACAAGTGTGATGAGGACAGTATCTCTGAATCAGAGCCTTCATGAGCAGCAGTCAGTCCAGAGTATGAATGTGCTGAGACATGACAAACACGTGCAACACCTCTTGCTGGTACTCTGTTATTCTGCGCTCAGAGCATTTTTTGAAAGGAAGTTTATTTTTGTAAGCTGCTCGGTGCTGACTCTGAAGTGAGGCAGCTTTCACTTAGGCAAATGCCTCAGTTTTTGTTAAGGCTCTTGGACAGCAATTACCGTGACATTTACAAGAAAGGTTGTATAGATACACTTGGCTTAGGTTATTCAGCGAAAGTACATCTTGTAACTAATAACGGACAGTTATGCTTCAGCACAAGAGGAGGAATCTTTTCATTGTGAGATCCACCTCCCCTCCCTTTCTTTGGAAGTTCTAAAAATATTTGAGAGGTCCAAAACCATGTTCCTTGGCAAACATGATTGTCACTACCTAAAAATCAGAGGTAGGTATTCACTGTGACAAATCAGCTTAGCCATCCGTTTAGACACCAGTTGCATGAAGTGGATGATTCATAAAAAGTCAGCAACTAGCAAAATAAAAACATGCATTACAATTCAGTGCATCACATAGCACTGAAAATTAATCCTGCTGCTAAAGAAATGGAAAATGCACAATAAACACATTACCAGAAATTAACATTGTTTTTGACCAATTCTCCTGAGCCTTTAAGGTTGTAACAATGATTTCCTATTTATATGGACTGCTAGAAGTCTCAGGTGATTCCCTGTGGAGAGCACCATGAATATGTTTTCCAGAGCTGAAGAAAGGAAAATAGATAGCTATAATGGAACTGCGGGAGCAGCCAAGCAGTAGATTGATTCAACAGGAAAAATTCAATGCATCCCAAAAGATTTCCTAGGATTTGCTCTCCTGCTGCTGAGGGCGCAATTTGTTGTAATGAGAAACTGAGGATTTTGTTTCAGGTGTGTCAGAGCTTAGCATGATGACTAAGGTACAAAAAAAAGTGAAAATCACTCGTAAATAAGCTTCCAGATGAAAGGAGAAAAGGATAAGTTCTTTATGTTACATAAAAAGGTCAAGTATCTCATGCAAATAACATTTCCTATGAGATACTAATTGAACAAACAAAGTCAAACTCTTTACTTCACATCCAAACTCCTGTATTACACCACATGAAAACTATAGTCCGATTCAGCAAGCGTAACAGAGAAAGCTTTATTACATGGTCTGGTGAAATCACTCTTGGTCTCCCTGTAATCTTTGCACTCAGTAAAAAAAATCGTCAGTGTTTACTTGTGAAGAACTGAGTTAACAAGTTACAAAACAAAACCCAAGAGAGTGCACTGAAATGGGTGGCTGCTCTGCTCAACCAGAGCTGGCACAGGAAGACAGCCAGCAGGAAGCATGCCCTGCTGCAGTAATGCACCAGCCCTGTTCAGAAGGCTAAGTGGGACACGTGTGATGTGAACTTCACCCTAAAGAAACACGAGAATTTGTTGGCACTCCTGCCTACCTGTATGAGGGGTAACGGTGACTATGAAGACATTTCTTCTTTGCAGTACTGGTGTACCACAGCCTGTGTAGATTTCTCACTAACTACATCATGGTGAAACCTCTGAAATGCTGCACTGTTTCTCAGCTGCTGTTCAGAGTTTTATGCAAAAACAAGCTGCCAGATAAAATTTCCTCAGGCAAAATACTGCATGTTGATGGCAGCCTGGTTTGATTACAGAATCTGTAAAAATCTGAAAAGCTGATATTCACAACAGCATATATTGATGTACACAGTGCAGAAGAACGTAAGTGAAGAAAGGGATGCTCTAACAAATACATTCCCCAGAAGGATTGTTCATGCATGAATGACATAATATCCAGACATTCCACTCAGGTTTATCCTCTAGTTATAAACAAACCAGATATCCAGAATCAAAGACTTTCAAAACAGAGTTTTTAAAACAAGGCAAACACAGACCAGAGCAGGCAATACCCACTCCATCTCCACTAGATGACCAAAGTTGCATTACAGCTCCAGGTCCCAATCAATTTCAAGATCTATCACGTGAAATAGAATCTTCTACAGCATCCTTGCATACTAAAGAATGGCCATCAGTCTCAGAAACTCCCCCAGCACACAGCATGGGACCAAGTACTGACAAGGTCTTGGCCCCTTGCAATTATCACAGAGTCACAGAATAGTAGGGATTGGAAGGGACCTCTAGAGATTATCCAGTCCAAACCCTTACCAAAGCAGTTCCCTAGCCCAGGTTGCACAAGCAGGTGCTCAGGTGGGTCTTTAACATCTCCATAGGAGACTCCACAGCCTCTCTGGGCAACCTGCTCCAGTGCTCCATCATCCTTACTCTGAAGAAGATCAAAATAACATAGAGAGGTTTTCTCACTTGGAGCTGAAATTTCATTTTACAAGAGTAAACTTTTTTTTCTCTGTGTACAGAGCATAGTGAAAATATACATTCCAGCCAGCACTGTTCCCCAGCCTTAACACAGCTCAACAAAAAGGGTCTGAACCAGAAAGTCAGTTTCTGATAAGTGGTGGGGTAGCATCTGAACACATGCAACAGTGCAAAATTGATAATTAGTAATCATAGTTTCTATTATCATTCTATTTACTCTTAGCTGACTATGCAAGTAGAATGCAACTTCTGCCTCTTCTATTTACTCAGAAAGCGAGGCAAGATTTACAGCAAGAAATAAAAATTGCTAAGCAGCATCTAGTCACCATCTTATCCTGTAATGAGACACTCCCCAACACACACTAATAGTTGGGAACAGCTGAACCCACTGCAGTTCTTACCTGTATGGTTCAAGCGTCCTACTGCCATAACACAAAGCTTGTTCCCAGGCTTCAAGGTTAATGCAGGCATCCATAGCACAGTCCAGCAGTTTCAGCTGATAGATGTTTGTATCTGGAAGTTGACTGGCATGGCTTCTCAGGAGATGTAGGCACCTTGCCAGAACCCTCTCCCACTCTGTTATTGGCTGTAGTTAAGGAAATATCCTTAAAGCAAAAACCCAGGTCCTAAATGTTGTTAAGAAGGAGTGGTAGGTACAGCATATTAACATAAAAAAAAAAAAAAAGCTGCCATCATTTCAGACTGCTTCCATTCTTGAAAACACACTTGAATTCCTAAGTGGCAGCTTAGGCAGCTGTGCTTTGCTTACAGTTAGCAAAACAACTTGTAAAGAGGGCAGAATTTCACCAATAAGAGGTACATGAAAAAAAAATAAATAAATTACAGGATACTCTAGTTGGTAACAAACTAAAATTCAAATACTTTTGTTTTAGCTGTTGAAGAATTATTTACTCAAGATACTCCCTCAAATTTTAAATAATATAACTAAAATAATGACACATACTTTCAAGCCACACAAGTTTTTTTTTAAATTCTCACAAATAAGAACCTTCCAGCAATTAATAATTTTTCTTCCTTGAAACAGTTGCAAAGAGCACTACTTTTTTTTTTTTTTTTTTTTTCCTTTTTTTCTTTTTTCCTGCTCAGAAAAAAAAAAAAAAAAAAAAAAAAAAAAAAAAAAA
>VXAB01012030.1:920110-943821 GCA_013399175.1 Odontophorus gujanensis
CAAAAACAAAAAAACATCACAGTTCTGATGCCTGAGTGTAGATCATGTTTAGGGATCTTGGTGGCAAAGATTTTACATCCAGTGCTACAAGAAGATATTTGGGTTTGGCAGAGAAGAAAAGTAAGCCGGTGATAGCACCAATTGGATGTGTCTTATCAGAAATCACTTATTTTTATTATATTCTAAACTGCTTTAGCCTCTCAGTGGACCAGCTTCTTCACTACTTGACCACAGCTAAACTGAACACTGACTGTTGAAGTATTTAAACGGGGACTGTCACCTGGGACTTTATGGAAATCCCAGAATGCAAGCAGTCTAAAAAGGGTTACCATACACGATGGTAACAAATTAAACAAACAAACAAGAGTTAATAGTAAGAGAAGTAATAGCACTGCTTGTATCAGATTCCTTTCTACACAATCAGCTCAAGGACGTTCAGCAATTATCTTCATGACATTACTGCAAATGTTATTCATGCCAACCCAGCTCTGGATGTAAGTGTACAATGATAACCCTATGACGAAGTAATTAGTCCTTTCCAAACACGGTAATATTTACATACTTAAATTTAATAATTTGACCACTATGTGTCTGGGCCAAATTTATAGCATGGTTTTTACAAGACTAAACTAATTATTTGCGAATTATTCTTATGTCCTTGGATTGAAGGAAGCATAAGGGAAGGAATGTGTTATTATAAAATCGCACCTTAACCTTTATATCTCTGGCAAACATTAATGTATTCTCTATAATTGATTAAGGACAGATGAACAGAAGAATGAGGGATGTTATTTCTACTTGATACAATTTTTGTTAAAGGTGCAAAGCACTGACATTCCTGAAAGATTACCATTTTTGCTGATGCATAGTATTGCTCTGCTTTTATTTCTCATTATGTTGCCTTGTTCATTCACTTGCATCTAATAGCAGAAGCATTATACCACAAAACCTGTTGGAGACAAATTTTCAGGTACATAAATTGCAAAGTAGAAAACCCACTACCAGGTGCGACAGGACAAAAGGAGAAGCCAGTTATCTTATATCTAGTCCCAAGACTGGAGGAGCAGCTCAAGCAACTCCATGTGCGCTTGACAGCAGCAATAATCCCCCTGCACTTGGCTTTAATATCTCAGTTTTTGTACTTAAACTGGGTTTTAGATCTGAGACAATTTGTAAATACACACATAGTTTCCTGTTCTCTTAACTGCAGATTTAGCATTACAACACTGTAACAGTTGCTCAGATTCTGAAAGTTGCTACCTTTCGAAACTGTAGAAAATAATCACCTAATTTGATTAAAAAAAAAAAAAAAAAAAAAAAAAAAAAAAAAGCAATACATTTGTAGAAAGGAATGATTATTTGGTTCCATCAGCAAAGAAAGATTCTGTTCCTTCTTGGCAAGTGGACCAAGTGTCAAGCCCCTTCCTCATGCACTGTGCACACTAATGCATGACAATTAGCAGTGGAACAGCGCTGTGTGGCAATGGAATAGGTGACACTTCAAATTCCCCATGTCTGAGAACAGAAACTGAACAGACAATGGCAGCATAATCTTCCAACTAGTCCTGATACCTTTCACTATGGTGAGTTTGATTTATTTGTAAATATTATCTAAATGAGTAGTCTTAATTAAAGATCCTAGCAAAATTCAGTAGGTGCAATTTCTGCTGCAGTAAATCACAAGGACATTAAACTGCATGTGTATTTTGGTTCCATATCATTCAGTACCAAATTTATTTCAGCCACATACTGTATGTTTAGGATTTAATACTCAGGTTAAAACACAGGCTTAAACTACAGCTGAATGCCTTAAGATCTTGTTTGCTATTGTCCATTCACAAGTCAGTGACAACAGAGGAACTTAAACCAGATTACAAACTATATGAGTGGCGCTGAGATGAGCATTTCCCTTAACAACAGTCCTTTTGCTAGAATACTGAGCATGTCTGGAATAGAGGGAAAATCTATTTATTTATTCAGGGTTACAGAAATTAAAAAAAAGTATGTTTCCAGTTTGGAATACCAGTGCACAAACTTGTTATTTAAGCTGATGAAACAGAGTACTGGAAGATTTCATTCTCTCTGGCTCCAAAGATAGCCCAAATTTCAGAAAACAGCAAGACACCTTACTACAGTATAGTATAGTACTGAAATTCACAGTCAGTGAAATTCCATTGAACAGATGAAAATGAGAAACGGATCAATGTGGACATACTCATCTAAAAAAAACTCCACTTGCACTCATCCTTTTTGGTTGTTGCTGTTCACTGGAGTTTTAGTTGAATGGAATGTCTACGTGATGTCCATTAGGCTGCAATCCTGTTTATTAGTGCAACATCATTCCATTTAATTTGCTTAATTACCACTTACTGTTACATATAATTATTGTAAGTTGTAATGATTCAATAGTTTTTGCAGTGACCCTGATTAAGATTATGCCTTTGTTATTGTCATTGCTATGCAAGGAATGAGAACCTAGATTGTTTGCCATCAGCATAATGGGACAAACAACATTTTAGTTTGAGTTTTATTCCATTTAGAAATGGATTTATATGAACACTGTGATGACAGAAGTCTAAGTTTGAGCCAAATTATACCTTCTCCACCCTAGGCATCTCCTATCCCCACCATGAAGTAGTTCCAGTCCAGGTAATCAGAGACTCTATTATCACTAGCACAACTGGAAATATTACACCATTTATGTGTAATCACATGAAGTGAATTAAAATTTTTTTCAAAACAACATAAAAGGAAAACTTTTAGGGAAGAAATCTCAAAAGATTAACTGCTTTACTGAAGGTCCTCATGACTGTGTTCACAATGGTATGACAGACTGTTGCATGACATGGAAAGGATACCTTCTTTTGATTTTGGATATCTCACCTCATTTACAGCATCTTTGACTTCCTTCCAGGCAGACTCTTCACCTGCCAATTTCTTAGCATCCTGGTTAAAGGGAAGAAAGCATTTGATTAGAAAAGCAGTAAATGAGAGGACGCAATAATGATGAGAAGAAATCATTAAGATTTCTTAGAAAAAAAAAAATCACACTGACAAAAGCAAATTTGGAGAATTTGATCACTTCTTCTGGAATAACACAAATAATAATCTTACTTGATGTTCGTACTTAGACAACATTCATAAGCAAAGGAGAAGATATGAAGGAAAATGAATGCAGACATCAAATACTCCAACCAGATGCTAGGTTTACAACAAGAGCTGTGATCACTCAGGAAAAAGAACCAGTGGCATGTGACTTTTTCCTACAAAACACATTGAGCAGATCAATTTCTCTCAAAAACCCAATACCTAATACTTCACAGACTCTTAACCACACTGTAGAAAGTATTTAACAAATAATGCTGTTTAACCACATACTGATTATTGAGACTTCACAAGCAGAGGAAGGTTACAATTGTGAGCATGAGCTTAAAGGGAACGTCTGCAACTTAGAAAAAGCTGAATTTTGGTTTTGTTTTATAACTTATTGTTATCTCTTCCCTATTCCATGATTATATAAACAGTTATATTTTCCTATCACTTTGTTATAAAGAAGGCAAAAATGATTAATGGTTACAGCAGAAAGGGAAACAGTTTCTCTTTCCAGCTCTCTAGCAGGGACTAACTGCACCTCAGGCAAACCACTTGGAACAAATTTATTAAAGCATCTACAGACACATCTAAGCATCTTGAGGGATTTCCAAAAGCATCTAGATATTCAATTTCCATTGCTACAAGCACTTAAACACCTTTAAAAATCTGGCCTTTAAGACATTGCAGTTCATTATCTCTCTCTCCTTACAAAAGGCTCTGCTACTCTCAGAAGACTTTTTTAAGTGTAAATTCAGGAATATTTTAAATACAGTTCTGAAAGATCAGCCTTCAGCAGGGATGGAGGCCTGGAGATTAATAGAGACCGTGTGTTAGAATCTAACCAAGCACTCTCTAACCAACAGATGCTCACTGTTTATCAGAGGACTGCCTCTACTCATTAAAAGGTTACAATTTGTATCTGTCTAGAAGAGCACAGTTTTCATGCTCTACTGCTCGTTATTTACCTTGAATTGAAAGCAGAAAATATTTACAGTAAGAATCACTTTCCCATTCAATTTGCAGTTTTGTCTTTCCATGCACTCCATAAAACCCGAGACCTCTGTATATTCCTGGGATAATTGAATTGGACTGGTATCAGCTGCCCCACATATCTGTAGGACACAAACTACAAGGAAGGCAGCCTTATCTCTAAGCATTTGCCTTGCATACTTCCCAAGCAATCAATTATCTGATCAAAAATCTCATATGGAAATAATTCTGCACGTAGCTGAATTTGCCAGCAGAAGAACATAAGGTGAATGTTAGGAGAAACAAGCATATCCTGTGGAAATGTTGTCAGTATAGTTAATGGACATAACTAGCTCTATTCCTGCTTTGCAAGAGACCTATGCTGATTTGTTAGCTTCAGCATAACCTCTTCCAGTTTTTGTGGGAATATATCAATTTCTGGACTCAGTTTGCTAACACATAACAATCTGATTCTAAAACACCTTTGTAGATAAGTGTTGTTCACTGGTAGATTTAGAAGATAAATCTAGATATAAATAATGATGTCTATGAAATATAGGGTTTAAGGAGCTTCATAGAAAACAAAAATTCATTTAAGTCCAAATACAATTCTCAGTGTTTCTGTAGCATGTAATAAGCCTTACAATTAAAATCACAGAAACAAGGGAGATGATACAGATTTCTAAATCAAAGAATGAAATCTATGCAACAAGTCACAGGACTGTGAGTGATGCGAAGCACCATTAGGATTTGATTTGCTCAGTGCAGAACTGATGGATGAATAAAGTTAAAACATTTATTGACAACTTTTTCAGTTGCTTTGCTTTGTCTCCTAGAATTTCATTAACAACACAAAGTAGTCCAAGGTCAGAATTTCTTCTAACCTTTACACTAAAGCATTAAGAAAAGTAATCACAGGCTTTAAAGTTTTCAGGTACAGAATAAGGAGTGACTGCTGGTCAAATAATCTCAAAACTCTCTCCGGATTCATGGTCTCTATCCCTTTTGTAAGACATTTCAGGATGCAGAGAACTGGGCACCCAGTCCAGTCCTGGGAAGGACTTAAGTCAAAAATTTCAAAGAGGTATTTTCTTAGTTTTCAAGAAGAGGCATTTTGGGGACTGGCCTACATAAGAAAAAGCAACGACTGGTCAGCTGGCCTTTTTACATCACTCCTGTTTTTCATCAGATTTTCATACACCATAGAAGTCCTGTCCTCTCCTGGACAGTCTTGTTCAAGGTATAGTGGTTGCTTCCAAACAGGCAACCGAGTAAGGGGTGCAAGGACACCAAAAGGCCTGTCACTGAGAACACTTCTTCCCTCCACACTACATGACAGTGGTCTCTTCTGAACACAAAATTATAACCCAGTGAGGCAGCGGCATGTAACTCTGTTACTGCTCTCTTTTTGTGAAAGCATTAAAAATATCTTTATAAGGAAACTTTATGAAAATCAATATTTTAACAGTTTAAAAGCTATGGATACCTGAAATATTTGAGCATTTTACAATAAAGAGCAGACCACAACTTTCTGATTTTCTTAGTATCTAAAAAATTTAAGTGATAAGTATAGACATGAATCTGGAAGAACAACTCTGACCAACTAAATGGGTTAAAAACAAATGAGGTTTTCTCAGGTTTGGTTTGAAGGTTTCTGAAGAGATCAGACATTTAAATAATGGTATGACATTTTAAAGTAGTTCTCTAGTACATCATGCTCTGAAAGCATAAATAACAACCTTCTATTTCTATTTAATAGCACAGCATCCAATGACGACATGTTTGTAGTAAACACATTAACTCAATGTTTTAGACTTGGTGTCAAGAGGAAAGCATTACATGATTCACATGGGCTGTGTTTTATAGAACCCTACATCTTCACCCACTTTCAGTCTTGAAAATGACTTCATTAAGAGCTATGTGAATGTGAAAGGGTCAGTGCACAGTGTCCTGCTCTAATGAACTGTCATGATCAAGATTCACCTGTGACATAAGTCTCAAAAGCTCCCCTGTCCTGCCCCATGAAAAAACAAACAAACCCAGATGCACAAATGCCAGTTCAGCTATCCTGCTCAACTTGTACAAGGTAGTTCTCACCAAAACTGAGCTGGCAAAAGAGAAGGCCTCATAGTCTTTGTCATACAGCCACAGGGCGGCTGTGATATGTAGTGATTCCAAGGCTGCTCCACAGAATAAAAACAGTATTGTGTTCCCAGTAAGACTATTATGAGGGGATGAGCCTTACTTGTGAACAAAATGAATTTGTACATTTTATTTTAGAATTCTGAAAGTAAAAGGAGACACATTGTAGCCGCGTGCCATATTGCAATTGTGAAGTACACTGCTCAGTATTAGACAGGCTGCACTACCTCACATAATTGATACTGGTTGTTCATATAGCACTGGACATAGCCTGGATTCAGACTCTGGTGTCTGGAATGGCAATAGAACTGAGGCTAGTAATACTCTAAATCATAGTGGAATGTTTAACAGTTGTTCACACCATTCATGTTTAAGGACTCCACTTAGGGAAACAAATCAAGATGAAATTTTCCCCACTCCCTGCACAGAATCAATGGGGAAAAAAAAAAACAAAAAAACAAGTTCATACAGATACTTGCATGACTATCCTTCCCTTAACATTGTTTAACTTTGCTACACACTATGTTTCCTTGGCAACTTAAAATGAAGCATCAAAAACTACAGTGGGAAATTGATTACAATGACATGCTTTTAAGAAAGAGAAAATAAAGATCAACATCCATCTGAAGAAACTTAACCTAACAAAATGAAATGGAACTAATGTAAATTTATCTCAGAAACATCTTGGAGTTAATCGAGTTTTAAAATAAAAATTTAGAGAAGCAAAGAGAGTTCTCAGCCTCTTCCAGTTGCAAGTCCAGTGTGTCAGAGTCAATTCTGTACACAGACAAAAAATTGCATTCCTTTAAGGATCATACTCCACTCCTATTCACTGCAACCCACTTCTACTTCATTTCTGTGCTTTTTATAGATGCACACATTTTTAAACTCCATTTTCAAAGATCACTCTATGTATTTTGTGTTACAGAGGAATTAAAACAACATTTCTCCTCATACTGAATCCCCCTGCTTGTAGATCCAAGGATCACCTTAGCCTTCTTGGACAGAGCAAAGTACAACATTTTTCATTTCTGTTCAGATACCCGTGCTGAGATCCATCTCACCAAATGTAGATATTTGGACTACTTTTCATGCACTCCATAAAACCCGAGACCTCTGTATATTCCTGGGATAATTTTCTATTCAACAGAGAAAGAGAGGCACTCTCAGGGTGCAACTTGTATTGTTCTAAAGCTAAGTGTTTAAATATGTAGATCACTTAGAAAGTAATTTATTTCCTCGGAAACTAAAACAACTGCAAAGAGCACAATAACATTATTTGTGTAGACCAAATTCTCCAGCTTCAAAACACAATTTTCCAACATAGTCACCACCATTAGCTAGCCTGCATGTTGCGCCTGTAAAAAGCTGCACCAGCAGAGGTGACCCACTATCACTGTTCACCATTGTTTAAATGCACCACTCACCACCTCCTGGTGCTCTCATCCACTATTCAGGCTCCACAAACATTCAGCAAGCGTAGATGAATGTCAGTAGGTGTTAATTTTTTCACGTGGAGGAATTCATTGACACACCTTTGCTTCATACACATTTCCACTGCTAACACCACTGTGTCAGACGGCCCCTCACACAGCAACAACATATAACGGAATATTGGAGGGAAGGTTCAACCTCTGCTGAGGTCAACATCTGCCTCTGACATCATGTGCCAGTATAATAAAATAGGAGGCATTATTTTAGAGCAGCCATCATATATCAGATGAATAGCAGTCAAAGAACATCCTTTTTTCTCCATTTTACCCNTAGTCACCACCATTAGCTAGCCTGCATGTTGCGCCTGTAAAAAGCTGCACCAGCAGAGGTGACCCACTATCACTGTTCACCATTGTTTAAATGCACCACTCACCACCTCCTGGTGCTCTCATCCACTATTCAGGCTCCACAAACATTCAGCAAGCGTAGATGAATGTCAGTAGGTGTTAATTTTTTCACGTGGAGGAATTCATTGACACACCTTTGCTTCATACACATTTCCACTGCTAACACCACTGTGTCAGACGGCCCCTCACACAGCAACAACATATAACGGAATATTGGAGGGAAGGTTCAACCTCTGCTGAGGTCAACATCTGCCTCTGACATCATGTGCCAGTATAATAAAATAGGAGGCATTATTTTAGAGCAGCAATCATATATCAGATGAATAGCAGTCAAAGAACATCCTTTTTTCTCCATTTTACCCATAAGAGATGGCGAGAGTAACCAGCCCAGATGCTCTATAGCAGTCTGCGATTTGGTGAAATAAAGCATAGTTTTAGAACTTCAGATGTGGGACTTTCCTATCTTTACAGGGTGGCATATTTTATTCCAACACATCTAATTTACTAAGCAATTCCAGTTACTCTGTATGATTTACCTGTCCTCTTAAATGTTCATTATTCTCTCAGTCAATTGTCAGCCATGAACATAACTGCCAATGATTTTGCAATTACTTTCAATTCATTCATGAAAATGCTGGGTATTGTAGAAAGAGAGTCATTATGGACACACTCTGATGTTACTTGGTAAACATTATATGTAAATGATGATTATGGCGATTTAATGTGATTTAAAGTTAATGATTTAAGTGTGGTGTCAGAACAATCATTAGAGTGTATACATATAAATTCCTGTATTAAGAAAAAAGACGCCAAAAAAAATCTGAAAGCTTTTCATAGTCTTGAATCTCACAGCCCACCTCAGTTTTCTTCAATACTGATAACACAAATCAAGTGTTATTACGAAATCTTTCCTGTTTTATATGCACTCTTTGTGACAAAAATCTAAGCTGTACTGCAGGTAGTATTTCTTTTCTCAAAAAACAGCATTCTAAGATACCAGGTTACCTAGTCATGATTGCACAAGGGCTAACCCCAGTTCTCTTCATTGCCCTTTCTCTATACTGTTTCACATAACCCATGTCAACTCATAGAAGCCAGAAGATAGGAAGATGGGAAGAAAATGAAAGTATTAACAGTTTTGCATTGGAGAAACAGACCACCCAAAAATTGTTGGCACATTTTTAATTCCACTGTAATCTCTGTTATCAGTCCAAAAATTCCCGTGGACAATTTGGTTACCTGAGGAAGGATAGTACTCAGCCTATTTCCCAGCAACTCAGAGGTTGGGATTTCAGACTTAGAAACTGCACATTTATTAAGGTGATCTCTAGATCTGTCAACAATCAAACTGACAACTCTCAGGCAAATCTATGCTGTTTTTTGAGTCTGCAAATGGTGAAGATGTAGCAGGTGCATCTGCATGAGACACATACGTCCAGAATTCTCAGAATATGTACTTATCCACACACATAATCCAGAATAATGAGTGCATTTATATTTCAGTGAATGCTGAAATTCCATTGAAGTCAGCGTTTGTGCAGATGACTAAACACCTTGCTGAGTTTAGCTCCTGCTCTGTCAAAGTTGCATTTATGCTTCAGTGATTTGAAGAATTTGTGCCCACTGAAATATTGATTCTACCTGAAGATATACATATATAGTGATGTGAAGTTAGTTATTTTAAACATTCATAGGAAAACAATTTCATATCTTAATGCATGATATATCACTTGATAAAATGGTATCTTTAGTAATTATGTTTTTTACTATAAACTGCAATGTAAAATGACAGTATTCACTGAAGCATACTGTTTTCTGAATGAATGCATACAAAATACAGGGAATTTAGGGTTTAGAAGAACACATACAAGAAGATCAAGATCATATACAGTTTTCAATTTACTCCATACCTTAAAATAATAGACAAAGTGAAAGGAAAAAATTCCTGGAGGGCTGATGAAATAGACTGCCTGGATCGCCATTGTGCTGCTTGACTATTCAGCACCAACACACAAATCCACACTGACTAGTATACAAGGCTTTTGAAAATCATGAATTAAAAAGGTTCATTTCATTTTGTACAATTGCAGCTCTTATGAGAGGATAGTACCTGGAGTTTTCTCCTCTAGAATTTTGCCAACAAAATTTGATTGCTACATAGCTGAGTATAAGTTTCATAACATCAAAGGAAAAGTATGTGAATATCCTTAGAAGATGCCATACATCATTTCAGTCATTTAAAGAACTCTACTCTGGAGAATTGTTATTGACCATCGAAGTTAAGCCTGGAGAAGATCTCCCAGGTCTTTAATAGAAGCAGCTACTAACACTTAGTAAAGTAAATGATTGCTTGACACAACCTGTTGTCAGCATCTTTCTGCCTGTTATCTTGATTCAGTAATACTGACATTTTAGTAATTGTAAAGAAAAATAGGAAAATGGCCATATCACAAAGTGTGAACAGGACATTATCTAATATGACATAATGTCATGGAAACTACTATAATGCCTTTGAATTTTCAGGGTCTATTTACTCTTTGAAAATCTATTGTGCAGTTGGCTCCTGGCAAGAGATGACTGCCATTATTAGAAGTTCATATGAGTCTCAGCAATCAGTGGTGATGAGTCACAGCAATTCAAAGCAAGGAGAGGTAGCCTAGCTTCTAAAATATGTACAGAAAATTAGACATCTTGACTCACACATAAGCAACCTGTTGGAAAAATAAAGTACTAAACATTTCACTCAGTGCTTAGAAAACAGATATACTGTTCTCCTAAAATATTTTTCCCATTCAGACAAATGAGTTTTGTCCCTCATAAACACCTTCTATTTCAACATCTTATTTTTTAATATTTCTTTTACAGGTGAGGGTGTGGGGTGTGGAGAAAAAAGTTTATTTCGCATTCTGGACACATAATCCTACCGTCATTAACATTAAAATACAATGTCCTAAGTAACACAGTTTTGCAGCATATCTCTTCCCTATAACAAATGTCTATGTTCAAACTACTTTATTATTTAGGAAGTAGCTGGAATCACATCAAAAGCTTCCAAAGCTCAGAAACACCTTTTTGGCCTGAGAATGATTCAACCACAATATACAGAGACATTTTGAGAGTAAAAATCTAGTTTTCCAGATACTGTAAAAGAAATTGCAGAAACTTTAGTCTATGACCAGTACTTGTCAGCCCTAAAACAGTTCCTTATCTTTTCTAAAGCAATATGATGCAGCAGCACTTTTTACTTAATGTTTGTGGCTAGGTAATCTTGTGCTGTTGTGATACACTGTTCTATCACACTCCTTAGTTCAAATCACTGTTTGCTGTGTAATCAACAACTTAAGTAATACAGTTTACTGAGCAGTCTTGTGGAAAATAACAGGAGATCTTGCAGTGGGTCAACAATTTACACATTCCTCTGTTGTAACCCCATGGTCAGAGTGAATTCAGACTTTTCAAGCTTGCTGCCTTTTACACACACGCAAAGTTCCTACTTGTGTCTAAATGAACTCACAAATGCAAACATTTATAATTACAGCTTCAATTACCACATTATTGTGATATTGATTAAATTATTGGCAAGAAATTGATACGGCATACTGCTTACCAAAGCAATTTTTCACTCCAAAGCAGCCTGCCTGTAACTTTATAATCTCAAAAGTTATAGACTTCCTTGCTATTCACATGAGCTCCCTCTTGCTTTAACAGACCTGAGAAGATATTAATTGAGGACTGGAATTGATTTAGGCACTGAAGGGACCGATTTTGCCTTTGTCTATCTATGGGCCTCCTATGAACTCAATCAAAGCCCCAAGCCTTGAAAAATTGCGCTGTCAAAACAAAATTGGAACGAAGTCATGATACCTTATGACTTTGCCACAGGGTCCTAAATCAATCAATCAACTGATCAATAATTGACAAATAAGGTTTGGCTTGCAAAGAGTTTCTAAAAGTTTAGGGCAGATAAAAGGAAAGCTATCTTCATATAAATAAGATGAATAGGTGGAAAGATGCACATGAACAGTGTGGTATAAGAAATTACAACAATATGAACCTGTGTGGTATGTTTCATAGACATTCCAAAGAAGAGTTCATCTTTTTCGTCTTACTTGTATAACGAGCATTGCTTGAAATTGGCCCTACACAAAACTCTTGATAACACACAGAACAATGTGGAAGTAAACTCCCTCAAGAGTTAGACTAATAGCTTGGTTCATTCCTTGCTGATGTACCCATTACTCTTTGCTTGTTTCAGCCAATCCAATACCACTGAAATACTTTGACAGTAATTCCAGAAATCTTCTCTTCTCTGATAGGAACTGCGTTTTTATAGTTTCCACCCACAGGCATCCCTTAATGAGGGAGAGACTGAGTTCTCATGTCTAGTATAAATTTGTGAGCTTCTGACTACTGTTAATAATTAATTACCTCTTGACAAGTTAATATATTTCATATTTTTTAACACCACTCCTAAAAAATTCAAAACAACTGCACCACTCTGTTGTCATACAAATACCATTTGACAATTCTAAGTACTCCTTAAATAGAAGTAAACACATTAGCAAGAATTTCAAGCTAGAAGTATATGATGCAAGCTTTCTTTGCGCATAGTTGCCAGAGGACCTTGTAATAAAAAATAAAAATAAAATTATTTATTACAACTTTTCCTTAATGTGTCGCCCTTGAAGAAATATAATAACTCCAAAAGATAACTCAGTATTCAAATCAGTGAGCCAATATAACTGCATACTATTACAAGTTAACACAGACAGTTGATGAAGAGCCTGCTTCTACCTTTTGTTTTCTCTAAACTGGTGTGATTCAGAATGTTTATTACCTTTACTGCTGATGTCCTGGTTTGATTCTTGAAAAGTAATGTCTCCTGCGTGGCTGTTTAATCATTCATTCTTTCACAGAAAAGGGTTTAGACTACATCGACATAACTGATGAAAAAGAGGTATTTCCACTCACTTTCCTTTTAATTTAATATCCCAGTGGTTACATAACATGCTTAGAAATTAAAAACTATTTTATATCAATTATTAAAAACCTTTCTACTTTCTGAATTATAAACGAACGTATTTCAGTTATAATATCTATTTCACGGGATTTATAAAGATCAATATCAATGTTTTTCTGCTAAATGTGACCAATGTTTTTCATTGTCATTTAAAATTATCTAAAAACAAAATGATTCATAGAGATAATTGATTTGCTAAGAATTCCAGCAAATGACTGACTCAGATAAGATTCCTTTTTGTTCTGTCCAAGAACTGGAAAAAAAAAAAATCTCCCAAACCATCTCTACCTATCCCCAACTTCAATTTGACACAGGAAATTGGAAATTTTATCCTCTTTATGGGAACACTGAGAGATTAAGAGTTCAGAGGCACTTGACTCCTACGTCTTGTAAGGACAAAATGTCTTCGGTTTCTTGCCCTCTGCCAGGGGGTCCACAAAAAAATAAATAGCAATAATACGAAATTGAAAGAAGAGATGTGATGATTTTTAATAAATTCAAGAAAAGAAAAAGTTGGAGAGCCATTTCAGTGCTGTACAAAGAAACAAAACACTACATGCAAAACATCTTGGACAGTTCTACAGAGCTGAGATGAAAGGGATTGATAAACAGATCAAGAAAAGGCACCCCTTAGGTCCCACTGATATTAGAAAGCACCTTTACAGGTTGACATACCCAGGGCGTAATAGCAATCTCACTTAAAGAGAACTCAAGGTTTGTCTCACAGTGAGATTTTAGGAATCCCACTGAGATAAAGTTTTCAGGCTGCTCCCTTCAGGAAATTACAACATTTCTTCACTGTATTTCTGGGCTGTGATACATTGTCCAGTGACAGTACATTAACAGTATACTTAATTTCCTTGAGCAAAGTTAATTTCCCACGTCAACTGTCACATGCAGAAACTTTAGATGTAATGAACTAAAGGTTTAATCCAGGAGAAGATGTTTAGACTACGATTTGTCTGATTTCACACAATCATAGAATGGTTTGGGTTGGAAGAGACCTTTAAGATTATCTAGTTCCAGCCCCTCTGCTATAGGCAGGGACCCCTCCCTCTAGATCAGGTTGCTCAAAGCCCCACCCAGTCTGGTCTTGAATGTTTCCAGAAAGGGGGCATCCACAAACTCACTGGGCAACCCATTTCAGTGTCTCACTATCCACACAGTAAAGAATTTCTTCCTAATAATCAGTCTAAGTCGACCCTCTTCCAGTTTAAAGCCATTTCTCCTTGTCCTGCCATTATATGTCCTTATAAAAAGTCCCTCCCCAGCTTTCCAGTAGATCCCCTTCATGTATTGGAAGGCTGCTGTAGAGTCTCCTCAAAGCCTTCTCTTCTCCAGGCTGAAGAGCCCCAGCTCCCTCAGCCTGTGCTTGCAGAGGAGATACTCCAACCTTCTGATCATATTTGTGGCCATAGTCTGACCTACTTTTATGTTTTAAATTACTACTTGTTTCTCTGAGCATATTCTATCTTCTTTATGTTTATTTTGAAGTGCTTGTCCAGAATGAGACTTCTCTTAATTCTGTTTATTGTCCAGCAGAGATGAAAGACTGAACGCTAGATGAATAATATCACTGGAAAAAAGAAACCCCAATAATAATTAGTTCTAATGACAGTTCCAAATAAGCTGGACATATGGAAAGAACACTAGCTGGGCACTAAAATGTAGATGCTACAGTGTGTAGCAGCAATGGGAGCAGATTCCCTTCCCTTGGCAAAAGAATATTTCTGCTTAAGACACCTGCCAGAAGATTTATATTACCACTTAGAAGGCTGTGTCTGAAAGAACGAGCTTCTGCTCCCACCAGATGAGCAGAAAGCTGGACTCCTTGGCACTCTAAGTCTCTAACTCTTATGCTGGCTCCAAACATAAAACTGTTGGCCCAAATTGATTCTGGTTTCTCTACTGAGGTTCCCCTGAAGCAGAAAGGAGTCTGCAGACAGCTCTGAACCCCAGTCTATTTATATGAACAGCAGTATCTTTTCCATGACTTTTGACAGCCTAAGCAAACTCTAGCTGACTGTTGCCAAGTCATGACCAGAGCACAGTGAAGCAGCCCTGAAGCAAACAGGAGAGGTAAGTTGTCATGGAAAAATGATCACAGACCATTTGTCACTGTCTGCCATTGTTTGCGGGACTGCCTTTTGATGGGAAAAAAATTACAATGTTGAAAGATAGAAGAAGCCTCAGAAGTTGTGTACAAAATGCTAAGAGGCTGAAGAGAAGATGCCTTTGTTAATGAACAAGAGAGTCCAGAAACAGTTGCCTTGGTTTTTAGTGGTATTTTGGCACTAGAAAAAAAAAAAAGAAACGAATTGTCTGTCCTCAGCTGTTAAGAAGCACATCCCAAGAGGTTAAGATCCCTAAAAGAGAACAGTAGACTGATGGATTTCAGGACCTGATCCAGGGTTTATGTAATTACCAAATGTCTTTCCAGAAGAAAGGAACAGTTAATCAGCCAATCACCTATGGAAAGAATTAACATTGTGTCTTAGTGGGCAGCTAATTACTGCCCACTAAGAAAGAAAGGGTGGGTGGGTGAAATATGATAGAGTTGATTTGACTTCCAGATGTAGTTTGCTTTAAAGGCAGTTCTAGTGGTAAAAAAAAAAGATGAGGAATGAACAGAGAATTTATAAAATAAGGTATCACAAGCCCCTGTCTTATGCTAGTAGGTCTATTAAGTCAGCTTTTTGCTAGAACAAAGTCCTGATCATTTTTGTTGTTGTTTATTTTTAAAATTATTTACATTTGTTTATTTGTTTTCAATGTACTCTTAGATAGTAAGAGCCTTAGAATAATTATTAGAGAGCCAGATGCTCCCACTTCACTGTTTTGGTCACAGGGTTTTATGTTCAGTTATCTAAACAAGCAGACTTGTTTTCAACAATCTTGCTTACTCTTTGCTTCCCAAACTTCATCTTTTGAATCTATTTGGAGATCACATCTTTCATATTATACTTTGAAAAGTGAAAATATAATACCTAAAAACAAATAAATGCTGAAAAAAAATTCAGAGAAATAATTTTCAGTAACTTAGCAATCCAGCCAATTAAAAAGGCAATTCTTATCACATTATTTTGTATTTCCTGTCCCTAAATACACATTCCCAGATGGGGGGGGAGCAATAATCTCATACAAAGCGTTTACATGCTAATTCACAACAGTCAATACCAATGTACTTCATGTAAAAATTCCCATGGGATTTAAGCATATGTTCTTCAACATGACTGTTGACACGAACCATAAAAGTAAAAAGCCATATTCAAATTTCTCTCAAACCTCCGAGACAAGTCAACCACGGACATATCCTCTACAACAAATTTGACTGAGAGAGTTAAAGGAGCATTTACATTTAATGACAATCCTAAGTTAGTTTCATTATTTCTCAGGGTATTAAAAGAAACAACCAATGTCAAAAGTCTAGTAGCTTCAGGAGCTTGTTCAGTGCTTTTGTAAAAGAGCTGGTGAGTGGAAGGATAATACCAGCTAAAGAACAGCAGGTGACATTTTCATATGTACACAGATGGTTTGGCTGCTGTTCAGATGACCTAATTTTAAGAATCTTCAAGTTGGAAAGTGGACTTGTGATGTTCTATACCAAAACTCAGAGTGTAATATGACTGAATACTAAGCAGAGCAGTAAACTGATTAAAGGAATAAAGTACTTACTGGTATTGTGTTATTATTAGCTTTGGCAAGTATCAAACACTGGTCAAATGTAAAAATGATTCAAATTCATTGCTTTTGACCTTGTAATGAATAAAAGCTTTCCAAAAACCAAGATAGACTAAAATATTAAATCCGGGCTCCCAAGGAGAAAGACAACTCATAGCAAAGTGATTCTATAAGCACAAATCTCCTGTAAATCCTTAGCTGAAAAGGTGAACAATATTCTGGCTCACGACTCTCGAAAAAACATTCACCTTTTAAAATGTTTGTCATCACTGTAATCCCATCTTTAATTACAATTAATGTAAGGGGCTTTTATGTGCCAGAAGTTCAGTTTTTAGGAAGTAATACGCTTCAGAATTACAGTGGAGATAGATCAAAAAATGTCTAGAATAAATAATGATAACGTATAAAACTGTCAGAGACTCAATGAAGACATAACAGCAGCAAAAACTAGTAATACCAAGAGCCATTCTGCTAGTGACTTAAAAAGAGGTCTTCTTTCTCCCTCTTCTAGTTACTGAATTTTCTCAACTTATGCCTATATCAATTAAAAGTATTGGATAGATTCACAGTTAGTACCATTTAATTGGTCAATAACTGTACTGTCAAAAAGACCACCTTCATCTTAGACAGTTTACATTGGTGTGTTAACATATGCTTCTCTTCCCATGTTAAATCAGCAGCCAGGCCTCTTCAACAGCTGCTGAAATAAACTGGCTAGCATTATGGTATGATATCCTAGAATTAAAGAGGAACCAGCACTGGGGCCGAGACACCAAAAATTATTTGAGATCCACAGCAAAAGCTAGTCATGGCTGTTTACCTTCCATGTTTTCTCATCCTTGATGACAGCTATGAACCTGGATTTGCTTATGACTGTCCTGGTAGTAGGACAGTCAAACAGAAAAATGCCTAGCAAGCAGAGACTCACCATGAATCCCTTTGAAGAGCAGTAACCAAAGAATGCAAGCTCACATGATATGCAGTGCCAGCCCACCTGCACAGACATGGACCCCCCCACTTGTTATAGCACTATGTCTGTTTACCCTGAATGTGCCAGTGTGTCTTAGCAGTGGTTGAGCAGGGTCCCTGTGATTGGGGTGCTGTGTAAGTATACTTGAAAATGCAGACTTCGATGTATAACAGTATAAGATATAGACAATTCTGCAAAAGAACTGTAATTGGGAAGCAAACAGACAAGACAGCTACACTGTATAAAGCTTCCATATCTTAATATAAAGACAAAGTGATTATGAATGTTAATCCACCGATGGCATCAGAGGGAATTTTGCTATTTTATACAGCTATTGCATAAAATATGACAAGTACCAACATTAAATGTAAATGAGAAATAATAATAATAAAAAAATTATCCACAGATAAATTGCATCTTAAATCACAGCTCATCGAAAATCTGAAGTGTTAGAAAAAGCTGGGACAGAATCACATAAACTAGAATGGCAATAGAGCACCTTGGCATGCTATTCTTCTTTGTATACATACTTAAATTCCACAAATGTAATATTATGTAACCATCATTCCAGTTTGATCAATTTTAGCTCAAATCACGGGGAAGAAGCAGTGATACTAGCTGTAGTCTAAATGTATCTATAGTAGCAACCAGAGAGGAATATTTGAAATTTAACCTATGTAGCCGAAACTCTTTGCCATCTAGACCTATGGAGACATGTAATCACATGATTCTTGTTTTTGTGGTGTAACATAATACACCCCACCTAACTTCATCTGTATAAAGGGTGGGATTTTGCTTGAAGGCTTTCTTTCAACTTCCCACAGTCATTCCAGTATATGTCCATTGCAAGAGAGCCTGAATTAGCTGCTTGTCTCTTCTCTGGACATGGAGAGGAACTCCTTAGAAAATATACCAGGAGAGATGTGGATCTCACTGATCATAAACTTGAAAAATATCTTGAAAAATATGCATAAACAATATATGGGAGCATGTATAATTACATACAAGATTTATATGCTCTTTAATGTATATTTCCCACAGGATTCTCAAGATCACTTTTAAATAATTATGGAAAATGAAGAAAAAAAAGTACAATGGAAGCAACTTGATTTTACTGTAAATAAATCTGTGCAACTCAAAAGTGATTTGTCAACTTTCACTGGTCTCTAGTAGATACTCAGCAGCTGCCAGAGATACTCTGCAAGACTAGAATTTGTGAGCAGCAAGAAAATACAATCTCAGTAACTGTTAAAATTGGAAATGTAGGGGGCTTTGATGAAATAAGTACTACTGGAGAGGGGAAGAAGGGGAGAAAAAAAGTGAAAAACAAAAAAGTCGACTGAGAACTTGAAGGCATAAGGCATTTCTAAGCAAATTGGAACTTGCATTTTTACATTTAACAAAGATTTATGAACTTGTTTGGTGTTTGACTAAGCCCATTGTGTTTAGAAGGCAACACTATAGTACAGGCTGTGTCCTGATTATTACTTATTGAATAATAATGTTGAAGATTCCACCCTCAATCACACAAAGCTACAGCCATTGCCTATTTTGTTTGCAGAGTATGTTTTTAAAATTTTCCAAGGTGTCTTGCAACCTTTTGCCAATACCAGAAATATTTCAAAAATGATATTACTGAAAAACTTTGCCATTCAACTACTTTTAGGCATGTCAATCCAGCTATTCTGTAATGGCAAAAAACAGAATCGACAAAAGATTCTCCTGTTGTAGCTACAGTGTTGCACGTCTCCCACCTTATTAACAGAGAATAAGTTCAGTGGTAGAAATGTACCTGTTTCCAATTTAGTCATGCAAAACGTTACAACAGTAATATTTCTGTTGCAGAGAAATGAAATGCAGTACTATTAAGATTGGCAGAGATTATATTTAATTATCCTAAATTGAAATGAAGGACAAAGAAGTTGTCCCCTTAGACATCAACAGTGTTGAGATAAGATTCCTAGCTCTTCAGAGATGTCTTTATATGGTAACACTGAGGAAGGTTTACAGAATTTCAGAAAGCAATCAGAAGGAGCTTTCCCTCACAGGGAATTTTCCCAAAAGATAAAATGTATCCATGGAAGATGAATTCAAACCACAGTTGAAAAACATTCGAAGTGAAAAAAAAAACCCTTAAGTTTAACCTACTTATGAGGCTATTACTTTTATAAAAGTGTATGTATATAACATCAGTACAGTATTTGTAGATGTGGTATATTGACTGTTACAGTGAAGTGTACTCCAACCTACAGATCTTGTTTCTTAAAACATTTAACACATTGAATGGTCTTTATACCACTTGTCTCCCCTTTCACAGACTGTTAAGTGATCCTTAAAAACTGTTTAGCATGTTTATGTTTCTTAATCATCACTGCATCTGTGTTGGGATGCCATTCCCCAAAACTAATCTGAGATTTCATGGCAGATGCTTGAATGAGCATCTTTAAATACAGATAGAGGTCTTTGCTTCCTTTCATTGCCTCAAATAGCATTGCTCTCTGTCAGGCACAAAATGCCAACAACTTTTGCACATGGACAGGAAGTCATTTAGTATTATGTCATAAACCTGAAACTTTTCTGTTGTCTCTTTTCTGAATTGCCTATGATTGAAATGATACATTACGTATTCAGTGAGTATATTCTGGCTTGAACAAAATTACACAATTGTCGTGCTCCAAACACTTTTTAAATGCTGTTGTTGATGGATTAATTTTTAACCTTTTAGCCATACAGCAATTACTTAATGAATCAAACCACGTTCCTTCATTTCACAACTTCACTAATATCTTTCAAATATGATCAACTGTGAGCACACTAAGCTGTGGCATGTGACTCACCAAAAATGTTCATTTCTGAAAATAAGAACAAGTGTATCTATAACTAGAGAGACAAAGTGGATAAACTGCTATAAAGCCAGCTTAATTTTACATGTTCCATTTGATCTCACTTCAGGCTTGGAGCCAGAATTATTCTTCATGGGCTGCCTAAATATGAAGAAACCCCAAAAAGGATTAATCAAAGTCAGCTTGAACCCTGGGTCCTGTTCAACAAAATTTTGTCTACAACAGCTTCTGCACCAAGAATTTCCAAAACAGAGCATAAAAGCTATGAGTAGTTGTTCAAGGAAATTCACCACCCTGGGTGTCACTTAGCTCTGACAATTGCTAAATGTACATGGTAATTCTTGAGAATTTATTGACGTGTTTGTCAGAATTTTATTTAACATTGTTATGAAGATAAGCAAAGCCTTCCCCTAACACCAGGCAATCAGGTTCTGTTCCAATATTACTTTTTGAATTAAAAAAAAAAAAAATCCTTCCCTCTCAGCTTAAAGTCATATTAACTCACTTTCAGAGTTCCTTGAATCTCAAAATAATCCGAACAACACCTTACAACTGAAAGTGGTTCCTAGCTTTGTGGACCATTAATGTTTTAGCAAGAAATTCTTCTTATCATGTGGCCAGTATTTCCTGATTTCCTTTCCTTCACGGTTGTCTCTTGTGGTAACATAAATAGAACTGAGGTCAGGGGTTACTTTCTTCTGTATACTGGTGATTCAATTAGTAGCAAAATATAAGTACCACATAAAGGAAGGTAAGGTGCTGAATGTTCCTGGAAAATTCTGCTTCATTGGCAAGAGATTTCTTCGCTCAACCTACCTTTTCTTGATCCTGGCAGAGACAACAGTCACATTCAAAGCAATACTGGCGCTTCAGCTGCTTCTGTCGTTCACTGGTGGGCATCAGTGATTCAACATAGCTGATGGTGAGCTGTGTGAAGCAGATAAACAAACAGAGTTGGTCTGTTTTAAGGTAATTTTATGTGTAGTTAAGGTAACATTTTTGGACACATTTTTCCTGCATAATGTGAAATCTTAACAGATATCACAGAAAAAAAAAAAAAAAAGACAACTTTTTCAAATATAAATTCAATGGAGGAACACTTTTTCACATTTCCAGATTAATAATATTTTAAATTTTTAATCCAGAAAAAAATAATTAATTTGGATTTTCATCCAGACTTGGAGGAAAAAAAACATAAAAGAAATAAAAAAAGAATGGAACTTCAGCAGCTGAAATGTCTGTGCATGAAGTCTCCTTTTCTGTCTAGCTCTAAAGCTTAAGTGAGAATTTAACACCTGTGCTATATAACTTTCAATGTTATCCCTGTGTTCAGTCCCTCAGTTTCTCTCATGACTAAGATACAAAAGTACTGCAGTCAAAGTTGTTGAAACGATTGACAAGAAAATTTATTAAAGTAGTAAATAAAAGAAAATGCTTAGATTTGTGCTATTTTCAACTCATGCTCCATAGCAAATTACAGAGAACACTTGTTTGTTCACTTTGATGTCTGCCAGAAGGAATTTTTCAAGGCACCATTTGTAGAGTTCTTCAAATCTTTAAAGTGCTGTGTGGGCACAAACTAATGATAAAGGAAAAAATATAAAGAAATAACAGTCCAGCTCAGACTGGCATTCAAAAATAAATGCTACAGAGTGATTACACTGTACCCAACAAACCCAACACGCTTTGAAACACTCCAGAGAGGTCAGAGCAGAAAAATCAGGTCATATTATTCCATTCTGAGCCTACTCACTTCAGCTAATTGGGAGAATTTTCACAGCGTTCTCAGTTAAACCATGAGAGTCCACTCAAAGTAATCACAGGAAAACCTGACCAATTTCTACTAATGACTATGAAATCCATCGTTAGAACCTGCCTTTTGCAAATTAGTGAGTACTCTAATTAAACAAGCAATTAACAAACAACTAAAATGATGCCTGCATTTCTTTTTCATTAATTATTACAACATATTCTGATTACTTAACTGAAGGAGGACTGTATTAAAACAAGATTACTGAGACTGTAAAGGCAATCACTTGAAATGACCATAAGCAGAAAGCTTGTGTAAAAAAATATATGGCATCCTAATTGAAGATCAATAGTATAGTTTATTAAAGTGATAAAATAAGTTCCACATATAAAGTCAGAAAGTTTGATAATTTTGATAGATTTTTGCTTTCTAAATAATGTTCTGCCACATCTTGTTCACGTCTCAGCTGAGAGAGTTGTTTCACTGCAGCAGGTGGAAAACAGAACAGCCTGTACTAATCCTTAACATAGAAAAAGTCAGCTTCCTCCTGAGCTTTCTGGGGGGAATGGGTGGAAATCACTTTGCCTATTTCTTTTCCACTCTTTTCTGCCAAGTCTGATCTCTTCTGGTCCACTCTCTTCAATCTCTCCCTTTTTTCATTCCCTTTTCTCTGTCCCTGGACACGAGTATTGTTTTCCAGTCTTACTCTTCTGCCTTAAGTCATCCAGACAGTCCCATATGTGCCCTTTTCCTTTACCTACATGCATCTTACATATTTCCCCTATATTTAATCTCTAACTGCTACTATACCGAATGTACAGCCCTTGTTCCCCTACTCTGGTTTTTCAAGCAACTTTATAGACCCCACTGACTATATGTCTTCATTTCTTCCCCTAGCAGGTCCTTCCCTATATCCTCAGTGGTATGGTGAGAAAGACTTGTCTCTTTTCTACAAAGCAGTTTCCAGTCAAGTTGAAGGCCTAACCTCATCCTTCAGCCATTCTAAGCCCAGCTGTCCTCTACCAGCACAAGCCCCTATCTTCACATTTTCTTGCAGTTCACAATTGGTTTCTCTCAAAATTGTTCTCCACAATGGCTCATTCTCTGCCTCTTATCCACTTTGCATAAACATTGTTGGTTCTGATCCATGTACTGCCAGAATTTGGGATGAGGTGGCATACAGCAAAAAAAAATGCATTTTATCAAGTTCAGCCACAGTGCAAGACCAGGAATATTCTGGGGAGGGAAAAAAAAAAATAACGGGAGAGTAGTGTATTTTTTGCTTCAGGGAATGGTTTAAAGACTTTAATTACTGCTGAAACCAATCATTAGGCAGAGTTCAGTTCTAATATTGTGTAGCAAATCCACAGCTAGCGTCAGACATTGTCAACGGTTTACGGGC
>VXAB01012031.1:0-47953 GCA_013399175.1 Odontophorus gujanensis
TGATTCAACAGTTCCGTTACAGGAGGCCACAGCATTTTGGCCCCAGTTGTACTTCACAAGGCCATCTTAATTTGTGGGTTCCTGATTCTAGATTCTCAGACACAGGAAGCAGAATGTTATTTATCATCCAAATTGTGGTTTCAGTTGTATATCACTTCTCTTAATTTGGATCCTAAGTGGGGAGGCCCTAGTTGTTTGTAACATATGCAGGACACTGGGTCTCTCTGGGTCTTTCATTCAGATCTCTCAGCATTTTGTGTAGTCTCTTAGTCCCCCCTCCTGCAAGGACTGGGGGTTGACCTTCAGAGTGGCCTTTAGAATGCCCCTACACTGCTCTATCAGGCCTACTCCTGTTGATTTATAAGGCAGATGGAACTACCATTCAGTGTTATTTTCCTTGGTCCAGTTTTGTACCAGTGTTCCTATAGAGTGTGTATCTTGGTCACTTATGATGTTGTGAAGAGTCCTGTATGCTTCCATCAGTTTATTTAATGTCATGATAGTATGGACTTGATTCGCTTTTGGCAGCGGATAGGTCTGTGTTAGTCCACTTGCTGTGTCAATGCAGGTCAAGGCATACTTGGCCCGTTTAGATAGAGAAAGAGGGCCTATTAAGTTGTCCTGCCATCTCTGCAAGGAGTGCTGTCCTCTGACAAGATCTGCTGTTGTTTCTGGCAGAAGTCTCAGTCTCATCCTAGAGCAGGTTTTACAATCTTGACATACCTGGATAATATCTGACATTTAAACAGGCAGTCCCCATGCTTTTACTGCAGCCCATGTTGTCTTATGTCCAGAGTATCACAACTTATGTAACTACTGGGTGATGTTCTTGGCTGGTGAATCTTCTAGCCACCTTATCCAAGCTATCATATCACCTTCATCATCAAGAGTCCAGTGCAAGGCCACAAAGATGATAAAAGGCCTGGTACATCTATCCTCTGAGGAAAGGCTGGGAGACATGGGTGCCTTTAGCCTTAAGAAAAGAAGACTGAGAGGAGATCTTATTAATGTTTATAAATACATTAAGTGTGGGAGAGAAAAGGATATAGCCAACCTCTTTCTCGTGGTTTGTGGACAGGACAAGGGGAAATCACCATAAGCTGGAGAATAGCAAATTCTCGCAAACGTGTGTAAGAACTTCACAGTAAAGGTCATGGAGCACTGGATTGGGCTGCCTGCAGAAGTTGTGGAGTCTGTTTCTCTGGAGACACTCAAGACCTGTCTTACCTGTGCAACCTGGGCTAGGGAGAAGGTTGGACTCGATGATCTCTGGAAATCCCTTCCAGCCTCTATAATTCTGTGGGTCTGTGATCATTCCCTAGTGACTGCATGGGCTGGTGTCCAGATACATGGCAGGTGTATACTATTCTATGACTAACCATCTTCCATATATCCAGATGCATGTCTCTGCCCCCAATTGGTCAGGTTTACATAGTCAAATCCTGAGTGGCCTACTGTGCAATCCAAAGCATAAGTTCTCAGCTACCACCCAGCTCTCCATGCTGATGTACAATGCACCGTTACCTGATTCTTGGGTTATAACCATTCACACTGCTCTTAGTTCAGCCCTCTGACTACTCTGTCCATCCGCTTCTTCAAACCATATGGTCTCAGTTGAGGGATGGTATGCAATTGCATGCCATTTACTAGGATTTCCTTTGCTGGACTCATCGCTGTCCCAGGCATCTTCTAGGACAGGGTATTTTTAGGACAAGGTTTATTTCTGGTGGAGTGATAGTGGTCTCTTCAGGAGCATCACAGTGGTACGTCACTGGGCCTGGTATCTTCTGTACCTCTGCTTTTAATGGTGAGGACGAGTGCCCCAGATAGGTGACCCAGTGTGCCACTGTCTGGGCTTGGGCCACCCCTGTCTCAGGAGTATGTGATAAATCTTTTACTTACCCTTGAATAGGTAGTGTTGTTTGTACTACTACCTCTGCTCTTTGTGATATTGGCTGTACTGTCTGCAGGGCAGAGAAGGTGATGAATAACTGTTTTTTACTCAGGGTATGCTTTTCTTCTCTTCTGTGCCAAACCTGAGACCAGAACCTGATTGGGGTGTGGATGGAATTTCAACATTGCCACAGTTCCCACCGAAACCTTTCCTGGGTTACATGCATGTCTGATTTGACAGGTAGAATGGGCTGGAAGATTCTAAGTGCCTGTGCTTGTTTGATGGCTCATTTAGCTTGCTGGATAGCATCTTGTTCCATCTGTCCCTAATCCCATGATTGGCCTTTCTTAGTTAGTCTATACAGAAGCCTCAGGATTATCTGGAGTACTGTGTCCAGTTCTGGGCTCCCCAGTATAAAAAAGACAGGGATCTCTTGGAAAGAGTCCAGCGGAGGGCCACAAAGATGGTGAAGGGCCTGGAGGATCTCGCCTATGAAGAAAGGCTAAGTGAATTGGGTCTCTTTAGCCTTGAGAAAAGAAGACTGAGAGGGGACCTGATCCAGGTTTATAAATGTCAACGGTTTACGGGCAGGTTCGGCCCGGTTCCGTGACGATTGGTGCGGGGGACCCACGGACCCACGCCCCAGGAAAGGGGAAGGGGAAAAGGGAAAACGGAGATGGGCCTAGAAACAAAACAGCGGCAACGATCTGAGGAGGAAAGCTAATTTACTAAATAGATATCGGAAAGCAAAATAACACAATATAATACAATATAATTGGAATTAAAGCTAATAAATCAAATAAAATGAGCAAGAGAGAGTGTCCGATAAACCGAAGGCCTTACGCTAATGCTGAAGGCGAGACGGCAGCGAGCACCCACTNAGTAGGAAGATGGGTCTAACAACAAAACAGTGGCAACAATCTGAGGAGGAAAGCTCATTTACTAAATAAGATAATGGAATGCAAGATAACACAGTAGAATACAATATGATTGAAATTTAATCTAATAAATCAAGTAAAATGAGAGAGGGAGTGTCCAAAAACCAAAGACCTTACTCTATTGCTGAAGGCGAAATGGCTAGGGGAGTCATGTGCTGCAGAGACAAGCAAAAAGGGAAAAAGCAAAACATCTTGTGACCTGTGAACAGTTTTATCTTTCTTTCTGGATGGAAAATGGAAATAGAAAAGTAAAGTCTTCTGGGATACGTAGTACTCTTCTGAGACAGGTATACCTGGAAATATCGACAGTCCATTGAACTGCAGTATTAACTCTTTAACTTGCAGTGCACTACATGATGTCATGATGTGGAATACTGATATAAAAAACCATAAAACCATGGCAAAAGGTTGTCCAGTATTCTAGGATGCCTGAAAATTCTTGCAGATGTTTTGCTGTAGTTGGTATTGGAAACACCTGTATCTTATCAATAATGGCAGTGGCTAAGACTTTCATCTTCTCTGACCAGGTGTCTCCCAAGATTTTCACTGGTAGTCTGGGCCCTTAAACCTTCTGGGGTTGATAGCCTACCCTTTCTCTTGCAGGTAGTTTGATAGTGAACCTACCACTTTTTTCCAAGTGTTTCCAAAGAGGCAGAAGTTAGCACTAAATCATCAACATAATGATATAATCTGACACTGTCTGGGTTATTCCACCCCACCAAGTTTCAGGCTACCAGATTATGCCTAGTAGTTGGTGAATGTATGTGTCCTCGTGGTAGGAGCTGAAAGGTCCACCGCCTACCCTCCCATGTGAATGCAGATTGGTTTTGCAATTCTTTAGCATGGGGATACTAAAGAACACATTATCTAAGTCCAGGACACAATGGTAGTTCTCTAACTCCATAGTCAGTGTGTCCAGGAGGGTGATGATATTGGGTACTATGTGAATGTGGGGTGACCTTGTTCAATTCACTATAGTCTACTGTCATCCACAAGGTCCCTTCTGGTTTCCTGTCCACACAGGGAATTAAAGGAGCTATGTGCTGGTCTGCTGATTCCTGTTTTTTCCAGTTTTTGTATTGTTCAAGTAATTTCTTCCTGACCTCCTGGGATTCTATACCATTCTCTTCTTCTGCCAAATGTTTGAGACATTAAATGATTTAGTTTAAGCTATTTTGTCAGTTCAGTCTCTTGGAATTACTTCAGAAATGAACTCGCAAGCAGTTGAGTGTATTAACTCTGGTCCATAAATAACTTCGCTCTTGAATCGTAGTTACAGAGAAACGTATCTTAATAATGCTCCCGTCGATTGGAAGTGTATTCATCTGCTTCCTAATTTACTTCTTAATTTGTAGTTCTCAATTAGCTTCCTTAATTAGCTGTATCCTTTAGGTAACTCACAACAATCAAAATAAAATTTAAAAAAAAAAAAGATAAAAGCAGCGTCTAGCCTGTTTAGGAAATCATTACAGGAGCCTTTCGATGGTGACAGTTTGAGTGGTAACCTCTTTAGAAAACACATATTAGTTTTCATGATAAATAAATATCTACTAAAAAAAATCCTCTATTTGGAAGAAAAAAGGAAATGTTCTGTTTCTTACTTCAGCAAGAATGGGAAGTTTACCTGTTGTCTTCTCAGATTCAGAAAGGGATTTTTATAACATTCCTCAAAAAACTGCTGACATGACTGGTTTTGTTCAGGTGCTTAGCAGAAGTGCTTGTATGTGGAGGAGTTTGTTGAGGAGGGTAAACAGAAAACAACAGAAGGTAAGATTTTTGCAGCATCAATGAGTTGAAGCAGCTCTTGTAAGAGAAGCTTTAGGAGATGTTCCTGGGATGGCCTTCAGCCCTTTTTGGCCTTCCCACAGGTTGTTGCTTGTTGTGTTTGTGTAGAGAAAAGTATATTTCTGGTGTGATTAAAACGTTGCATCTCAGGAAATAGTGTATTGCGAGCAATAAAATCCATTTTATGAATTGTAACTGTTTATATGAAGTTGCTTTAGGCTAGTATAGAATATATAAAATAACACAAACTAGAGAGCACTCATATTGATGTATCTAATTTGAAAGAGAATTAACTTATGAAGCAGGGCTTAAAAGATATCTCTTTACTAAAAAAAAAAAGTGATTCAAGATTTAGAAAAGAGCTTGCAAAGTTATTAGACTTATATTTTTAAATGTTTTATTAATCTCCTAGATCTTAAGTATCCTGCAAGTGCGTCCTACATAAAATCAGTGTTTAGCAGCTGTACTTGCTGAAGATCTATTCGTTTGTATTTGATGCATAAAATCAGGCTTTTTGGTTTTTTTGACAGTAGATGACTCCTTGGAATAGATTACTATTATTTGTTGTTAACATTTACTTGAGGTTAGTGGTAGTATTTTGGAGTGAATTTATTTAATGGGAAGAAAACCTTAAGCTGCATTTATTATTAGGTAAAGACGTGGGATTTGAGTGACTTGATCCTGCCCATTTCACTAAGCACAGTATTAATTGCTGACGGAAATCCTTCAGCTTAATTCTGATCAGTGAGTTCTGTGACTGTCATGTAGTTTGACTGTGTCACGTGCCCGCTTCACACTGTGTGGAGTCTTAATGACTTGTTTCAGGATTAATCCAATACTAGTAAGAAACAGGATTTGAGGTCTTATACAAAGCAGGGAAGAAGCAGCCATCATTTTGTTTCTGTTCTTGATATGTGAAGAATCATCAGAGAAGATTTATTTGATTTTCCTTAATCATGAATGAACAAGATAATGAAGAAAGAAGGCAAAATCCAAGTGAGTCTCTTTAAAACAGAGTTATCATAGGTCTGTTGAGTATATATCTGAAGTAGCAGATTCTGTACTTCCTGCTGCCTTGTGAAGAGTTGATTAAAAATGTACAGTGTGCTGTCATTGAAATTACACTGTACTTGATTACAGTAGCCCAGGTAAAGGAAAATTAAAACTTAGTGATGCAGATAAGGTAAGTGGATATAGTATTGGAATCCTCCATTTTGTAAAGGGGTTTACAAGGAGCTTAAGTACATTTTGTAGTGCTTTTCAAGTTAGTTTGTACTAGTCATTGATTGTTATAATGTGAGGAATTAATGATTTATTGAAAATATTTAAACAGTTCTTTAATAAAAAGGTAAACTGTGAATGAAGTAGATTACACTTAATTTTCAATCTCATCTTTTAAAAATTATGATAGGCAAGATGTATTCAAACAAGGTTTGATCTTATGAATTTGAATTTAAGTAATGACTGTGACTTTCAAAAATTTGAGTCTATCTTAGTACTCTAAAGAGTACTTCTATAGAATTCATGCTTTTGGAGTAGTAGGGGGTAAGAAATTAATTTTTTAATATTGTCTGTGTCCTTTTGCTTGCTAATAAAAAATTGGACATGTAGGAAGTAAATACATCTGATAGAATAATACTTCTTGGCACAGGTAATTTCTTCAATGTGACATTTTGATATTTCAGTTTAAGTAACTTTTAAACCAATTTTTTAACCTTAAATTGTTTGTTTACATTAACTGTGGATGCGTGTTTACTCTTGTGCAAACCAGATCTTATCTTTATATTTTCAGCTTATAGTAGTTTGTTCTTAATCTGATCTGATACTAATGGCAAGATTATGCTCCCATAGTTTTTATTTGGAAATGGACATTTTCATTGTGTCTTGATAGCCAGAACCTACTTCAACATACATGGGCTGTGGTTTAGAGGTGCTATTTTGGAACACTTTTTTCTAGTTTTCAAAAACGATGCTAGCTTTTTTCTTAACAAACAACAAAAACTGATACCTGTTGCATAGTTGTTTTGAGAACAGTTTTACTTTACGGAGTCCAAGCTACCTGATTTATAGCCATATGGTTCAATTTAGATAATTCCTGTTTCTCTGAACACCACCTATATTCCTTTTCCATTCTAAAAATACTAGCTTTTCTTTTTCAGATTTATGTTAAACTCCATTAGCATAACAGGAGATACAGATGCTTGCTAAATGGGACTTGTTTGGACAAAATATATTTGAATATGAAGACAAATAGGAACATTTTTTCAAGTGTGAACAATAAATGACAGGTATAGTGGAACAGAAAGGAAATCATGGATCTGGAAAGGATTTAGGGGTCAGGCTGAAATAGAATAGCATGAGCTTGGTTTAATGCTGTGTTAAAGAGGGCTAGCATGATCCTTGGAGTAGAAAGGTGATTATTATACTTCTTTAAATAGCACAGTTGAACCTAATATTAGAAGGCTGTACTTGTTTTTTTAGAATTTTAATTTGTTTGCACGTCCTCCAAGTTGTTATGTTTGAAAGGTGTACTAAGGAACTACAGCTAAAAGTTTGAAAAAAAACAGGTTAAATTAGAAATAAGGAACAATTTCTTTGAGATTTTTCTGCTAATTGAAAATCATTAATCATAATCATTATAAAACTCTACGATTTTTATTTCAATTCTGAAAACATTAAGGTCAAATCTTAGCATGCTTTCTCAAAGTTGTACAGCCTAATGAAGAAATTCTATAACCTGTGGAAACACAGGAAGAAAGACGAGATGGTTGAATAATTTTTTTTGTCCTTAATCTCTTGAACAGGCATCCAAGTGCAGATTCAGGATCACTTAGATGGCTGTTTCCCTTCTCTATCCCCAGGTTCTGCTCTGCCACTTCTCCTAAGACAAGACTTTGGCAAGACATTTTTTCACAGTTTAACTAAAGAGTGCACAAAGGTGGAAAAACTATCACTATTATTCAGTGATATAGCTATAATGGCATTACTGCTAAATAAGTGGTTTTACTTTACTCAGATTGGTTTATTTTTATTTTATTTTATTTTTTCTCCTGTCCTGATAGTATCTTTGCAATGACAACATTTGCATAGTTAGCACACACATTCAGCTGGATGAAAAGTTACAGCAAAAGAGTTCTCCCCCAGCTCAGCGTTACTCCACCCACTCCTGCTGAAGAATGTGTACATAGCTTGCTCTGAAAGTAATGTCTCATATTTGTTTCTGCAGAAACTACAATAGATGCAAAGAACACAATAATGCTGTTCGGTAGAGCAAACTCTCAGCTACAAAATGTTATTTTTTACATGATCACCAGCGTTAGCTATGTGTTTTCACCAGCAGTGTTTAAGAACTTGTATGCCACATTTGTATGTATGAACCAGCGAGCTGACCTACTGCTAGCTACTATGGCTGTGTTGTTGCTAGGAAAATGTCTCCCGCATAGTTTATTTTTCATCTGTCCTAACAGATGAAAGTCAGAAGACACCAAATCCAGAATATACAGTGGGTTTTGTAGGAAAGTCCAGCTAAGATTGACAGTTCTTCACAGTCTTCAAACTAGTATGGGGCCTGTCTATTCCTGTGTGAGCATTCATGGGAAACACCTGGTGAAAATTTTGCAGTATTCCAATGTTGTCACAATTGTTTCCAGAGCATTGAAACTCTGTACACAGTTCTCTGGTCATAGTTCACCAATTTGAGTAGATGAGCTTAGTGAACAACTTTCATGACCTGACTGCTGTGCATGGCTGTCCAGAACATGGCTTGTGCATTTCAGCAGTGATGTCAGTGATGTGAAAGACTACCTGTGCCCTCACTGTACCAGTATTCAGTCTTTGATCTTCATAAATGTTCAGCTAGTGTTGATGACTGTCAATGAGTACATTTTTTTTCCACGTGGTGGAATCATATTGCACAACTTTGCTTCATGCATACTTCCAGGTCAGATGACATTTTCTCAGTCTGCCTCTCTGTTGCCAGATGTTGCATGGCAGCACAATGTAATGAAATATGGAATGAGAATTTGAGCCAAGGCCTTTATGTAAGTACTTTGAATGCAGGACTAATTCAAACGTATGTTTTCTTTGGTGTATGGTAATGTTAATGAGAAATGGTTTGATGGCACTAGCTGTTATGTTTATGCTAGAACTTTAGCACACAAACCTGGAACATCCTGTGACTAGTGTGTTGGAAAAGACCTTCAAGATCATCAAATCCAACCTCAACCTAACCATACCACCCTAACTCTAACAACCCTCCATTAAATCATGCCCCTGAGCACCGCATCCGGACAGTTTTTAAGCACATTTGGGCATGGTGACCCAAGTACATTCAGGGGTGGTGACTCAACCACCGCCACCCTGGGAAGCCTGTTCCAGTACTTAACAACCCTTTCTGTGGAGAAGCTTTTCCTGATAGCCAAACTTTCCCTGGTGAAACCTGAGCTTATGAAGGAGGACTTCACTATTCAGCTATCTGTAATCTAAGTTATCAATGTACTGTGCTGAGAAGTTCATTTTACCTCTAGAAGTGTTAAAATTAATAATGTGAATAAGTATTCACAATACATAGATTACTATATCGTTTTGATTCTTTGTGAAATCTAATATTTGCTGCTGAGTCATAACTCCAGTTATGTTACACTCTGTATGAATACAAAACAATGCCTGAAATGCCCTAGCTCATTTTTTGAAGACTAATCCTTTGTATCCCAAAGGGAGTGTTAGTATTTAGCTAGTAAGTATAGCTACTAGCTGTCAGTGGACAAGAAAAGTCAATAGCACTGTGGACTTAGTAAGATAAATATTAAGAAACCTTATCCAATGTAAAACTTTTAACTGCTGAATTGGTCTTGTAAGGAATACTTTTTAAAAACTTTAACAGAAATAGTATAGGAATGCATCTGAAGAAAACAATGTTCTGATGACTTTGGTAAGAAACTAAAATGTTCTAGTATTGGTATGCTTTCACATGATGATGTGAGAAATCAGCATGTGAAAAATGAATTTTTTTATTTTTATTTTTTGTACAGAAAAGCTAGCTGAGTTATTTTCAGATGAGGCTAATTAAAGGATAAAAACCAGTTTCCCTTACAATCTTTTGCTAAACTCAGAGTGGTGTGTTCCATGCGCTGTAAAAAAACAATGGCAAAACTAACCAAGCTTGAAAGCTGATGTGTGAGAAAGAGAGGGAAAGCTAACTAGGCTGTGGGACTTGAAGTAATATGACTTTAATTATAATCTGTAGAGAAACAGAAAAAAAGATGCTGGAAAATAAGATAAAACATTAGATAAAAACTGTAGTTTTGAACGAAGTAACACTTGTTTGGACCATGGAAGTAATTCTAGAGGACTAATGGACAATAGCTGTCCTTTGAATCTCTTATGCAGCTTGTGTCATAGTGTTATAATAGTGTGGAGCCTACTGTATGAGGGAACGATGAACATTGCAAGGATATTTTTCTGGAATATTTTTAGTCTTATCTTCTTGAGGTAATGAGATGTATTTCTTTCCAGGTTATAACCAGGATAGTACTGTTGTCAAATGTCCCATGTTTACAGCAGTCTTGTTCTGGGACTTCAAGCTGGGAGAAGTGCCCTTGAAGGATAGAGTGAAGGTCGCAAGGAAAAGAGTACAGTTTTTTCCTCCAGCTCTTTTTCAGTTATATAATGAAGAGACTACATATAGTTATTGTTGCTGTAACTTTTAAGGCCAAATGAGGCACTTCGGGATTTTCAGTGTTGTGAAAGAATTAGCACGCAATGCTTCTTGCACTGTATTGCTAGACACTAGTGAAAGCGATATATTTTTTTGAAAAGGTGTTCTGGAGCAGATCAGAGGATCTACAACTTCATGCAATTGGTATTTCAATAGGAAATAGAATGAACATGGCAAATCATAGATTCTCTGCAAATGTTACAAAATAATTATTATAACTGTTTTTCATAAATTCCTACCTAAATACTACTGAAGTATTTCCTTAGATGTGGTCATAGAGTCCCTGTGCAACTGACTCATACCTTCTTGAATTAACAATTGAAAGCCTAAGGCATCAAAGAACATCAGCAATGAAACTCAAGTTATTTCTTTTTAAAATCATACAGCTACCTTAAATGACTTGGAACTTTTTCAGAATGATCATTCCTTATCAGGTCAGCTATTTCATAGTTGTCCTGTTTTTGAAGTAGAAATTTGGCTGCAGTTCCATTTGGTTCCCGAATATTCTTAAAACAACATCTTCAGAATATCCTTTGTATGGTAAATCTTGCTGATTTTTGTTTTGTTTTCTGCTAGGAGATGGTATTTCCAGGGAAAGTAGTCCATTTATTAACAATGCAGAGATGGACAGAGGAAACGTGTATGAAGGAAAAAATATGGCTCTGTTTGAGGTAAATTCTTATTTAGTTATGTGTGTCTCTATATGTATGTTTTGTAATTTATGTATTACTGTACGTATATATTGCATAGATATGTGTTACTATACATGTATGTATTGCATTGAACCTCCCATTCTTTTGTTGTCTTTCTGTGCTTCTCCCTTCTTTCTTCCAAATGTTAGCTCAGAAGATGGTCTTTCAGTTCTATTGTATAATGAAAATTTGTGTACTGCTTTTCATTGAGCTTTAGAGAAGATTGTGCTGATTGATGTTGGTCATTAAACTTCTTTGTCACTTATGAAATTTCTTACTATTTTCTTAGATAGAAATCACAATGCTAGGGTTTTGTCTGAATATATCTTTTTCTAACTCATAAATCAATATGCAAAACTACCTGTTCAAATAAGTTGGTGTATTACTCAGTGTTGACAAATTATAGCTGCTATTTTTTTTTTTTTTACCCTCATTGTCCCTAAGCATCTTTGCTTGTGTTAGTTATTTTCAATATGTTACTGATGCAGCATTGGATTTTTTGGTATCCGGTGTTTTGTTGTACGTGTTTCCTACAGTATTGCATTTTTTCAGCTGACTTGTATTAGTAAAAGTTCATTAAAAAGATTAAAGAAGTTAGGATACTATAACTGTGATTATCATGACCTAATGCCTTCCGGCAAAGATCAGTTTTTGTATATTACTACTTTCAATTCTAATCTGTTGTCTTCCTCAATGTTCAGTGTTTCAACCTGCAATGCTTGACTCAATCTTCTAGTTCTAGTTCTCTTGGTATCCTTTTATTGTATATGTTTCTTCTGGATTTTACTATTATTTTCACCATGCTTTGATTTTGTAGCAGATATTCAGCTGAAGAAAGATGGACTTGCTTCTGTGTCAAGTAATGTTATATACATTTAATTACATCTTATATGAAAATGTAGCAAAGCATACATTTGATAAAAATACGTTAATGCATACATTGTTTTAAAAGTAGCCCTTATGGATCATTCTTGAGAGCCTGAAGGTACTTGAGAAAATTATCTAAGGCTACTTTTAGGCCTTTTTTTTTTTTTTCCCCAGCCTTCAGCTTGTCTAAATGTCACGACCTTGCCATTGCGTTGTAGGAAGGGACTGCAATATGATCATGTTGCATTCAACTTCTTTAAAGATCTACAACTTTTGTTGTTCAACATGTGACTGGTATTTGGTTATGCTAGTTTTCAGATTAGAGGGTTCAGGACTAGCCTGTTGAGTGTATGTTAGAAGTAGTATCATAAAATCATGATTTAAGTTTTTGTTATTTGTAATTTTCTAAAAATCCTGACAGGAAGAAATGGATAGCAATCCAATGGTGTCATCTCTTCTTAATAAACTAGCAAACTATACTAATGTGACTCAAGGTGTGGTGGAACATGAAGCAGATGAAGACAGCAAACGAAAGGAGGTCAAGGTATTTAAACTTCTCATAAGTTATGATAAAGGTTGCCCCATAAGGAGAAACGTTTTTCAAACCTAAAGCAAATCAAGTGATTCTCTAAAAATAGGAGAGAGAAAAGTGGTTCCATGATCTTGCTAGAATGTTTTAGCAGCACCTTGTTGTAGAAATCCCATGAAATGTATGTAATACTCTGACCCAAAACAAGCATTACATGTATCTCAGTTCCCTCTTAATTTCTTTCTCTTCTGTCCTGGTATAATCAGCAGTGACTTTCTTTACCTTTAGTGAGGATGCAGTATAATGTTTTTCTCATTTGACTGGTTTATTGGTACATTTCAGTTGGCTGGAATTCTGTCTCAGGTTGAAATTGGAGGAAAACTTCAGATGGAACAAGTCACTTTTTATGATCAGAAGTGTATGTGCTTCTTGCAGGTTGTTTTGTTTTTTGTATTTTTATTTTTTTTTTCAGAATAGGTCTATTGTTCCTGTGTTTGGAGGAGGCTCTCTTTAGCATATTTGCTTGAAGATAGCAGCTAAGATCTCCAGGGGTTGTCTGCTGAATACTCCAAATGCCTATCTAGACCTTTGCAGGAGAAGAACGTATGCAACCTTGTCAGTGTCTAATAACATACTACACTGAACCTTATGTGAACAGGAAACTGTTTTAGAAGGATAAAGCCAGGTTCAAAATGATGTAGCTTGATAGAGCACAAAAATTTCCAGTCAAGGAGAGCTGATGAGCTGTGACTGGCTGGGCCTGAAAGCTGAATTTGAGAAACTTAGCGTAGATAATGGGGGAACGAGAGTACTGGGAGTTATTTGTCTTTGAGTAGAAGGGGTGCTGCTACTGATCTTATATTCTGAGCTATGAAGGAAGAAGGAAAAGCAGATGAGAAACAATAGAAGGAAGGAAACACCTGGCATAAGATGGATATGAAGAACTGTTTGGAATTAAGGTTATAACTGGAATTTATTTTAGTGTAGATTTATAGTATTGTACCTGAATATTTGCATTAGAACTGTTTTTTGTTAGGACTTGACTGGTGCAGGGAGTTGCTGGGACCACATTGTGGTTTAATCTGACATGTAGCAAAGCACTGCACAGACATTTACTTATTACCCCTCCACTCCCACATCCCCTCAAATGCTGCCAGTGGGACAAGGGAGAAAATTTTTTTTTTGGGGGGAGGGGAAGGGGAGAGAGGGGGAGGAAAGTAAGTAATAATATTAATAATAATTATATACACGCAAAACGAGCAGCGTACTAGCAATTGTTCACCAGCTACCCACTGATATCCAGCTAGTTCTCAAACAGTAGCTGCTCCCCTAGCCAAATCTGCACTATTTTTCAAGGTTATTTTTGTATGTGTGTGTGTGATGTCATATGGTATGGAAAATCCCTTTGGCCAGTTTAGGTCAGCTGTCCTGGTTCTGTTACCTCCCAACTCCTTGTGTCCCCTCAGACCCCATCACTGGCAGGACAGTACAATAGACTGAGAAACTGAAATGTTCTTGGCTCCATATACTGCTGCTCAGCAACAACTAAAATATTGTTGTGTTATCAACACTGTTTTTTTCTCCTAATGCCAAAATGTAACATCATGCCAAACACTACAAAGACAAAAGTCAGCTTCTTTCCAGCTGAAACCAGGACTGTGAGCAAGGCTGTGGAATGAAGTCCATAGCTTTTTGGTGTTCTTCACTTGTGTATTAGGTCATGGTTTTCTGTTTGTTTTTGGCTTTTTTTGTGTGCTTGATCTCCATTTGTCTTTTCATCCGAAGGCATAGCTTGAGATACAAGGAAACCAATACTAATAAATTCACACTGTTCTTAGTGTGATCCTTGTCCTCAAGCTTTTCTGCTGCAGTTTTTGTTAGTACCGCACAGAGTTAGTCCATCTGGAGCTGACTGCCTGAATGAACACTGTGTGTTTACTTGCACTCCACTGAGATGTGGCCTGAAAGCATGGTTTGTATGTGTTTTCTTTTATCACTTTGGGGTCTGAAGTTAATCAGTGGTTAAGCAGTAGTCTGGTAGAGTAGAATTTTAATGGCATAATATAGTACTGGCACACTTCTGCTATATGGAGAGACTGAGAGTGGGAACTATTCAGACTGGAGAAGTGGAGACTTGAGGGGATCTTATTTATATGCATTGATAATCTGAAGGGAAGTTGCAAAGAGGATGGAGCCCTGCTGTCTTCACTGGTGCCCAGTGCCAGGATAAGACAGTAGGCACAAATTGGAAGACAAGAGGTCTTAAAATCAGGAAACACTTTGCTGTACAGGTCAGAGATTACTGACACAGAGCAGTAGTTGTAGAGTCTCCCTCCTTGGAGACCTTCAGAAGTTGTATGGGCATGGCAATTTACTGCAGGTGTCCTGGCTTGAGCAGGGAGTTTGACCCAGATAACCTCCAGAAGTCCCTTCCCACTTAACTGTGCAATGGTTCTGTACGAACTGAGATTGTATACAAGATCAGTGTTACTAAAGTTATCCAGTATGCTAAAAAATTAAAAGATTACAGTCTGTATGGTATTGTGTCCTTTTAAGCACTTGGCAATCTAGTTCAACTCTTGCTTGTTATTTTAGATTGGCTGCATTTTTCACAGCCTGAGTTGTGATTGAAGACTAACCTCTGTAATCTAGAGATGTATTATATATATTTATTGCTTCTAAGTTGAGTATTTCAACAGAAAAGGCCTGACTTTCATGAAACACAGAAGGTTCATTTTTAATGAAGCCTGAATGGTTTTGTGTGTCTTTGTTTCCAGGTTCCACGAATGGGTACTTTTATTGGTGTGTATCTGCCTTGCTTGCAAAACATCTTGGGAGTTATTCTTTTCCTGCGTTTGACATGGATTGTAGGAACAGCTGGAGTTCTTGAGTCTTTCATCATTGTTTTCATGTGTTGTGCTTGTGTAAGAACATCTTTTTCTTTATTATTGGTTTACTATTCTGTTACCAGAATACAGCTGCTTTCTCCTGTATAAATAAACAGGATTTCTTCATAAATATAAATTTCTCTATAAAATTTAAGTACAATTGAGAGATGCAGGATGGGTTTAGGTGACAGTGTCTTCCATTACATTTAAATATATGCACTGAATGTAACGTCATTTCAGCCTGTATTTTCTGTGGGCCAGTGACAGTAAGTTTTAGCTTGAAGCATTTAATATATTCTATTGAATGAGCTTGTAGCAAATATTTTGTGATACACGTTGAGACATGAAATCTTCTGGGTTTTTTTGTGACTTCAGAACAAACCAAAACACAGAACTACTGGCATTGTGTCCATAAATTCATTCTATGAGATGTGAAACCAACAGTAGATGAACTTGTCATAACAATGATACTTTTCCAGTTTGTCAGTACTATTAAATTGGAATAAAGTATATCTTAAGTATCCTCAGTGGCTTGTATTCTTCAAATTCTATCTGAAGATTTCTGAGGCATATAAATTAACGAAATCTTCCTGTAGAAGGTTCAGTACTCAATTTACATGGAAATTTCTAACCAAAGATGATCAATTTTAGTCATTATGATGTTTTATTAATAAATAAATTCTAAAGTGCTTTTGGTCACTGTATTGTCCCATCTTTCAAAGAACTTTAAATATTGTGATTTTTTCTGTCTTTCCAGACTATGCTTACTGCAATTTCGATGAGTGCAATAGCAACAAATGGTGTGGTTCCAGGTAATCAACATTTTTTTTCTTAATCTTAGATAACAAGTGGTCAAATGATAAATGGTCAAATCTGAGATAAGAAGTTGCTGTAGTACGAGGTATCACATGAGCTGTCAGAAGTAGTATTAGGAGTAATGCTTCAAGTATCTTGTAATGGACTTTTTAAGCTGAGGTGCTATCTTCTACCTGAACCTTTCAGGACCTGTAACACTTTTCTAATCATTAATTATTTGATTTTGTTGAATGAAAGTTATGTCTAATTTGAGCTAATGGAGACTTTTTTAATAAAGAAATTAGCTTCACATTACATTTACAAATAAAGTGCTTTTTTCCCCCTGAAATAACCCCTAAATTACTGTTTATTTATTTATTTACTAACATCTGAAATAGTTTGGTTGTTTTCTGCATGAGTAATAACTAGTCTGCTAATCGCCTTCTACATAAGCATTTTAGGTTATGCTTGTCTTATTTAACCTTTTCAGGAACAAGTTTGTCTGTTAACTGTTCCTCTTCAATTATGAGACAGATGTTTTCAGAACAAAATCAGTTTGCTTTTGAAGGTGTTCTAATCCTGGTTTTTCAACAAGTTAATTGAAAATACTCAGTATTCTGATGTTATGAATCCTGAACAATTTACCTAACAAGGCAGATGTTTACAGTAGATATTAAATATTTTAAAGAAATTAATTCTCAGTTTTAGAGCTTCTTTAGCTTACTAAGGTGTTCCAGAATGGATGCATAAGTTGTTGGGCAAAATTAAACGCTACAACTTGTGAAGAATTTTGAATTCCAGTACTTGAAAGGGGGACTGCGGGAAAGCTGGGGAGGGACTTTCTGTAAGGGCATGGGGAAATGGTTTTAAAGTGGAAGAGGGTAGATTTAGACTAGGTATCAGGAAGAAATTCTTTACTGTGCAGGTTGTGAGACACTGCAACAGGTTCCCAGAGAGGTTATGGATGCCCCTTCCCTGGAAACATTCAAGACCCAGCTGGATGGAGCGCTGAGCGTCCTGGTGTAGAGGGAGATGTCCCTGCCATTAGAGGGGGGCTGGAACTAGATGATCTTACAGGTCTCTTCCAACCCCAACCATTTTATGATTCTATTTTACAGATGTAGTACAGTATGTGAAATATAAATGCAGTAAGAATTTTTTTCATTTGGTTTGTTTTACAATTAAGTATATTTATCCTGATCACTATTCAGATAAGTAAAATGTTCATGTCTTTTTCCTTCTTATTTTTTAAGTTTACTGTACTACTATTCCTGGAACATATGGAAGAGACTATGTACCTACGATTGAAAGGAAGCTAGGCAGGAATAAACTTTTCATTCATTACTTTCTCATTACCGCTACAGAACTTACTCTTTTTTTTTTTTTTTTTTCATAATTTTCAGTGATTCTGTTGCTTTTTACGTTAAAAAACAACTATTAGTAGTGAATCTGTTTCAGCTGTTCATTGTATCTGTGAACTGAAAACTAATATTGATTGTTCACTCTTCAAAGGAGGGTAGAGAAGAGTTTTTGGTAGGACTTGGGTAGGAAGGAACCTTAAAGATCATCTAGTTTTAACCTCTTGCCATAAATTAGGCTGCTTTTCACTAGACCAGGTTGCTCAAGGCTCCATCCAATTTAGCCTTGAACACTTCCAGTGATGTGGCATCTACAGCTTCTCTGGGCAACCTGTCGATGTGCCTCACCATACTCATAGTGAAGAATTTCTTCCTAATATCTAATCTAAATCTCTTCTCTTTTAGTTTGAAACTACTAGCACTTGTGAATTTGTATGCTCCTTCATAAAGAGCCCCTCTTCATTCTTATAGGCCTCCCTTAAAGAACTGGAAGGTTGCTAGAACATCACCGTAGGGCCTTACGTTTTTCAGGTTCAAAAACCACAACTTCCTCAGCCTTTGCTCATAGAAGAGGTGCTCCAGCCCTCTTATCTTCTTGGTCCTCCTCTGGACCCACAGGTTCATATCTTTCCCTAGCAAGAGACCCCAGTGCTGAAGGCAACGTTGCAGGTGTGAGGTCTCACAAGAGTGGAGTGTAAGAGGCAGAATTCCCTACCTCAGTCTGCAGGTCGTGCTTCTTTGGTTGCAGCTCAGGACATAGTTTCTAAGCTGAAGCATGCATTGCCAGCTCGTGTTCAGCTTTTCATCTGTCAGTACTACTAAGTCCTCTGGAGGGCTCCTCTCAATATTTGGCCTTGCTGAACTTCATGAAATTCATAAGGACTCACCTCAAAACCTGTCAGGATCCCTCCAGATGACATCCCTTCTCTTCAGCGTGTTGACCACAACGCAGTTTTGAGTTTGGCAAACTTGCTGAAAGTGTACTCAGTTCCACTGTCTATGTCACCAACAAATATGTTAAGTAGTAACAGTCCTAATGCCCCTTGTTTCCACCAAGACATGGAGCTGTTAACTGCGGTTCTTTGAGTGTGACCATTCAGCCAGTTCTTTATTGATGGAATGGTACATCCATCAGATCCATGTGTTTACATTTTAGAAACATGGATGTTGTGTGAGACAGTGTTAAATACTTTGCAGAAGTCCAGGTAGATGATGTCAGTTGCTCTACTCTTACTCACCAATACTGTAAACCTACTCTGGAAGACTACCAAATTTGCCAGGTATTGTTTGCTCTTAGTGATGTTTGCTGTCACCAGTCACCTCTGTGTGTTCCATGTGCCCTACCATACCATCTGCTTTATGATCTTGCCAGGCATAGAGATACAAATGATTGGCTGGTACTTTTCCAAGTCTATTTTATTCTCTTTTTTAAAATAGGGTTATGTTTTCCTATTTCAAGCCTCTGAGAACTTTAACAGCCTGTCATGACTTTTCAAAGGTGGTGAATAGTGGTGCAGGAACATAATCTGCCATTCCATCAGGATCTTCGTATCTGTTTTATCACATCCCTTGGTCTTGTGCATGTTAAGGCTCCTTAAGTGGTCTTATACCTGATCTCTTAGAGTGGGCAGTTCTTCATTCTCTCAGTCTCTGCCTTTGCCTTCTGTGACTTGTACAGCATGACTAGAACACTAGTTGATGAAGACTGAATTGAATGTTGAATTATTTGTGTAATGTAAGAAACAACTATGATCATCTTCAACCTACTGATTTAAAGTGATTAGACTGTTTATTTGTTTTATTTTCATTACTTCAGCTTGGTCTTAGGCAAACAGACAACAAAACTGGCTAGTATCTCTTTACTTTCATTTTTTAATTGTTTTTACTTTAGTTCTGAATGATAAATCTAATGCTTAAAATGGTTGGGTAGCTGATGTTTTGGAAACACTGCTTTTGTGAAATTGCATGTGATGATGTTCACTTCAAAGTGTACATTCTAACAGCCCAGTTAGTGTAAACAACAAATATGGGTTTGGTTTGAACATTTCGATGGAGATGCATGCAGAGATTTTCTCAAGTAATCTAGGTTGGCCGAATTATTTGTTCTTTACTGCTCATATTAATCTGAAAATCTGGAACATTTTTGGTTAAATTTGCAGCTGGAGGCTCTTATTATATGATTTCAAGATCTTTAGGACCAGAGTTTGGTGGAGCAGTGGGACTTTGTTTTTACCTGGGTACAACCTTTGCAGGAGCAATGTACATTCTTGGTACCATTGAAATCCTGTTGGTAAGTACTGGTTTCACTTAAGTCTGTATTCAGTCTACTTTGAGAGATCACTGAGCATTGTCTAAATATAATAATTATAGATAAATTATATAGATAATGAGGCCTAAAATGTATTATAGTCTGATTTTTAAATGCTTTTCTACTGTATTTGTAGACTATCAGCATTCCTATTCTACTTACTAATTTTTGAAGAAATTCAACGAACTTTGATTTGTGGGGTCAACTCTAACCCAGTGGTTCCTTTGATGTTAATAATTTTATGGTCAGTATTTAAGCAGCTAAACAGTTTTTTTTTTGTTGTTTTTTTTTCCCACTTAAATTAGGAACAAAACAATTCAGCAACTGACCTTTACTAATTTTACCAGATGGGATTTATCTGTTGTGTCATCTCTTCATAGTATGCTCTGGATAAAAAAAGAATCCTACAAATTATGCTTGTTTATAAGTTGTTATAAATACCATATGCTATATTTATATAATTCAAGAAAAACTGCTAATCATAGTAAGATCTACATTTAGTTTTGGAATTTTTGGTATAGGAGAAGGAGCAATGGCTTGTTCTTTTTGTAGGTATTAGACACCACAATATAGCATCCTCTTTGAAATCTCTACATGTCATATAGAAACATACTTATGTTCCTTGTCTTCCTCTGTTTCTTACTGTTCTTCTTTCTTGTCTGGCAAAGATGTACGTTTATGAGAGGAAGAAACTCTTAGAAAGAAGTGAAAAAGCTGGACCAAAAGTTGTGCCTCTTTCTCAGTATATCCATTCTGTTTTGTCCTCTTATTTCATCTTTACCTCTTGTTCTTTTTCCACTCATAATTCAGCTTCACAGTTTTCTGATAATGTCAAAGTAATTTGTCTAGAAGATATAGTTAAAAAAATGGGAGTGGTACATAATTCAAGTCTCATTGTACTTTAAACCTGAGTCTCTCACAATGTCTCTGTACTAAGAAAAATCTTGAAAATAAATTGTTTCATTATGCCAGAAGCAAAAGAGGATATTTGTTTCTGCTCTTTCTTCTCTAAATAACCATGCCGTCTGGTTGAACTTCTTTGTGAAGTAAGAAAACTGCTAACTGTAGTAGTTTAGACATTCAAGTAAGTTTAGTTCTTCATAAAATCTGTTATTACATGAATGGTAATTTACTGTATCTTCTACAGACTTACATTTCTCCAAGTGCTGCCATATTTAAAGCAGAAGAGGCTGGTGAGGAAGCAGAGGCCATGCTGAATAATATGAGAGTTTATGGAACATGTATTATCATTCTGATGGCCATAGTAGTTTTTGTGGGAGTCAAGTATGTCAACAAACTTGCACTAGTCTTCCTTGCCTGTGTGATTCTATCCATCATTGCCATATATGCTGGAGTTATTAAGACTGCTATTGACCCACCCGACTTTCCGTAAGTGACATATCATTAAGTAGCATAGGTTATTGTTTTTTTTGTTTTTTTTAAAAAAAAAGTAGAGGGAAGGAATAGATACCAGAACCAGTTCACGTTTTAAGCTAAACTTGAAAATATGCACACACTGATCTCAATGGAAGGTTTAATATCTTTATTAGGCGCTTATGTGCTCTTTTGTTATCCTGAACTAGCTGTTTGAATCTTTGTAAGATATAATACTTTGGAAAATGTTCTTTCATACTTAATGTTACATAATGTTTTTAGCCATTATTTTTATACTCTTTGTAGACGATGAAATATGGTACCTTATTAGCTTACATCATGATCATCTGACCAAATCAAACTGAAAGAAGTTTCTATAGGTTGAATAGTTAATCAAGTCCAATAGCAAAAATAATAAGTGAGGACAATCATTCCCTTTAGCAGCAGACTTCCTGTTAAGTCTGCTTGACCTCTGTGGGATTTGTAGCTCTACCTAGAGCTATACTTCCCTTGTTCTTGTTCTCTTCACTGCTGAAACAGGATGTTGCAGTAAGTAAATATACTGTGTGACTTTGTACACTTGGCCTGATAGCAAATGCTGTGTTTATGCTGTTTGTTACCAGATTCCTGAACTCCTTCAGAAGTACCAGATATGTACTCTGCATGTGCTTTACCTTACCTGCCTAACGTTGTTGCTTTATTTCATCATAGATAGTATTTGGTCATTCCTCACTTCATCTTTATAGATGCTGTGTACCACTTTATTAAACAAGCTTGGGTGAAATATCTCCTAAATGACTTTTGCATAGCTTAACAAAGGGTTAACTAAAGAATATTCCTAGATGCTTAATTTTCTTTGTTAACAGGCATTTGCTTTTTGCAAAACGTTTGCAAGTTTTTTAAGTGCTTTAATTGCTTAATACAAAGAACTGTACGATATTTTAATTTGATCTAAGAGTTCTGTGTTTTTAAACTTGATTCTTTTAATTCTCTTGGCTTACTTCCTTACCTTTTAACCTAAAGTACTTATTTCATGGGGAAGTGCATGACTCTTGCTTAATTTTTCTTTTGCATTTCTTTTTGGTCAAACTTGTCACTGCATTATGTATTCAAATGACTTAATATCACTTTTTTTTTTTAGTAGAGATCATGATATATTCAGTCCTATTATTTAGTTGAATCTATTGTATTTTCCAAAGAATAATCAGAAAGCAAAATAGCTTAGTCTTAGAGTGGAAATGTTTGAGTGCCATTTTAAATGTTATCGATTATGGTTTTATCTGGAGAGACTCTCTTCTGCTTTAATAGATGTTGTATAGCCCATAACATAGGTAATATAAATAATATATTTCTGAAGAAGTCTAATGGATTAAAGAAATACTTAAATGCACAGTAGTGTGCTGAAGAGTCACTGCTTGTTTGATTTGTTTGTAGCATCTGCCTTCTTGGAAACCGTACCTTATCAACTCGCAGTTTTGATACCTGTGCCAAATTTACTGAAAAGAATAATGAAACAAAGACTACAAACTTGTGGCTCCTCTTCTGCAATAGTTCTTTGCCCAATGCTATGTGTGATGACTACTTCAGTCTCAATAACGTAACAGAAATTCAAGGGATTCCAGGAATTTTGAGTGGAGTTCTAATTGGTAAGTCAGAAAGCATAGTAGTACTGATTTGGCCTGAAGCTGTTCATAATGTAGTGTTCTAGCCTGTCAGTACTCCTTAGTTCTAATCTGCTTCTGTTGAAAGATTGCTTCCTGGAGTATGCTTGCTTCTTTAAAGATTTCATCTGGTTGTGGAAGCTTAGCATGAATTGCTTTCATGTGGGGATCGTTGAGGTTTTACAGGCACTCTTTCAAAAGCTATTTTTCTATCTCATCGAATACAGTTACTTCAAAATCCCCTGGGGGAGAACTTCTTTCCAGTTTACAGATGGCACATTAAGAAGTGAAGTCCTGTTGTTTGTCCAACATTGTTCAGCATGCCTGTGTGGGTAAAAAAAAAAACAACTTTCTTTCTACCTAGCAGTCTAGCATTTGGACAGGAGACTTTTACAAAGTGTATAGAATATCTTATGTTTATATTTTTATACAGTTGTGGCTGCTTGAGATTTAAACTAGTTGCACAGGTTCATAAATTTCATTTTGACTATGTAATAGATAGTATTTTATAGGAACAAATAATGTTTCTGGGGATGAGAAGGACATTATGATTCTACTCCTCTACACTCCCTTAAAATAGAATTTGTTTATAGAAACATGCTGCTCTCTGTAAAGATGGAGAGGGACACTAAATAATTGTATTGCTGCCATAGTAATTTAGTTTAAAAGATTAAACATAAAGTGTACAAATACATACAAAGATCCTAGCTGAAGTGTAGGCTGCTCTGTCTGAATTTGTATATAAAATTGTTCAACTTCCTCAGAATCAAAGATGAAAACCTGAATTTGACTGAAATGCTTATTAAAAGAACTGTGACTTGGGATTTTTTTACTATACACATTTTGTAACTGAGCATATATATATTTTTTTTCTTGAATATTATCTCTTTTCATGCTACTTTAAATCCTCTCCAGACGCTCAAAAAATAGTCCTGTATTCTAAGCTTTAAACTGCTGTTTTGTTTGTTTGATGAACCAACCATACTATATAAAAGTGCGTTTCATTTTTCTGATGTCAAGTAAAGCCAAGATCTTTAACCATTATGAGTCTGCTGAAAGTTCAGCGTAAGAGAAAAACTTTCCAGTGTTCATTGTTTGACACTTCCCTATAGATAAATTTCATCAGTTTCTTTACTAGGCCCAGTGACTGAGCAGAAAGTTTTTGTGCATTTCTTCTCAGTTAATTTTTGCACTCATCACCTTTGCATTGGAGAGCAATGGTTACATCCTGGTACCATTTCTTATGGAAGTTTACTGATTGGTTTCCTGAGCTGTAAAACTGAATATACGTGTAATTTTATTTTTATTTTTATTTTTTTATATCAATAGTTGAGAAAAAAAACCTTTTGTTTTTTATCTTTGAACAATTTTTTTTTTTTTAATACATGTGAAGTCTTTTATTCCATGGCTATCTTAAGATTTCTTGCCCAAGGAATCTGTCAAAAACATATCCAAAGTATAGGTGGACTAAATTAAGTTATGTTTCCACCAAGGAACTTGAATAATTCAGAGTTAAAATCTTTCTTTAACAAAAGCTGTGCTAGACTTACATGGTTCCTCAAAATTCAAGTTAAAAACAGTGTGGATAAATACTGATTACACTTGAATTTAGAGGTAATACCTCTATGTCTATTAGTTTTATTCCTTGCTATTATTGCTGCCAGTTGTTCGTTTGCAGGTGCTGCTTCTGACCCTTTAGTTTCCCGACCTCTTTGAAACTTCAAGCTGACCTTATACTTGCCATGCTTTAATCCTTGGGTAGCAATGCAATTTAAGGTGAATTACTATTTAGCAGCACAAGTCCTTTGGTATTCTTGGGTAAACACTGCTTGCTGAGTGTTGAACATGAGTTCTGGTACATAATATAAAGCTAGAACTCAGTGGATAGCATAGATTTCTCAAAGGAACTCTTTCTGCCCTGGTGGTTTACAGTTCACTTTGTACAAAGACTTGCTGTAGACTCTGCATGCTGTAACTAGGAATTTGGAGGTCTTGTTGCATTTTCTGTCATTCCTCAGATGTTTGCTGAAATTCCTGAATTTGTCTTCTTGTTTTCCTTAGCTCTTGCTTTTGTGTCTTCATCTTTGTTAGCTTGTTTTTCATTTGAATGAAATAACGTGTAGTTGCTCTGTAGTAATTCATGTTTACATTTCCTTTTAACATTTATTCTTCTGTTGCTTATAGTATTTTCTCATGCATAATTCCATTTACTATTTCATAGCAGTTAGAATACTTCGTTAGCAAATCTGTATCTTTGGCTCCTTATGAGACTGATTCAGATTCTGAATCTTCACAATGTGTTGAAGGTAACATCTTGCTGTTGTGGAGGCTGTACTCCTTGAAGCTATGCTGGATGTGCTTCAGATCCATTGTATCCTAGCCTATGAAAGGAAAACTTGTCTTATTTTAAAATGAGGTCTGGGTTTAATTGTCCTTAGCATCTTTTTGAGGGGTACAATTAACATTTCCACAAATGTAAATTCTCACAAGCTACTAGTTCACTGACATTTTAAATTTCATTATAGAAGCATAGTTAGTTTATGGTGGGGGAATGTGGACCACTACCTGTGGTTTGTTTGTGTTGTTTTTGTCTGTTTATTTAAATTTGCTTTGCTTATCAGTCCTCTTCTGAAGTTTGGCTAGTGACCACGTGGTATACCTTCATTGTGAATAGCCAACTCTTGAACCGTTGTCCAGATTTCCTGAATCTGGAGATTTTCAACTTTTGTTTTCCTTCACTGCTACACTTTTTATACTTTTTGTACCATTATAGTTGATAATACATCCATATGTGTAATCTAGGTGGACATTCTAGAAGTGTGTTAGAGTTTGTGTAACTCAATCTTTAACAGAATTTTTTATAACATATCCCATATACCACTGCATCTCTACTGGCATCCAGCGGAAATGTCCACCAGTTATGATTGGTACTGAATTGCTGCTGTGTCTAAATTTCATAAGGAAGCATTGAGAAACATCATGGTTTTTATATATGAAAAGTCATTTAACTGACAAGGGTATTGCACTCTCACTCACTCTAATAACCTGAAGCAGAGGCTACAATAGCTATTGTTTTTTGTTTGTTTTTTATCCTTGTAGATAATCTGTGGAGCACCTATTCAGAAAAAGGATCAATAGTTGAGAAAAAAAATCAGCCATCAGTTTCTGGATCAGAAGATGCAAAATTTGGTGGACGCCCTTATGTTTTTACAGACATTATGACCTACTTCACAGTTCTTGTAGGGATTTATTTCCCATCTGTAACAGGTAGATTAAAACTGTTGTTTTTGAATGAGGAGGTGTGTTTATAACTGAAGAAAAAAATTCGTTGTGAATATTGATGGCACAGGATATTCCTCATCTATCCAAGTTTTAAGTGACATTTTCTGGTAGAGGGACATAGCTGGCTGCTGGTTATTTTAGGGTTTTATAGTACTTAGATGGTGGGTCAGTTGACAGGCTGTTTTAGACCTTTGACAATAAAAAGAAACCTTGATTCTTATGCACAATATGTTGCAGCCTGTGAGTTAAAAGTTTTTATAAAGTTTTAAGCATCAAATGCATGAGAGAGAACTGTTGTGTTAAGGTCTTTCAAGTCCAAGCCGTGAACTCCTTTTACTTTGTTTAAACTTCCTGGCTGTGTTCGTTTTTATTGAAAAATCAAGCAATTAAATATCACAAAATCACAGAATTGTAGGGGTTGGAAGGGACCTCTAGAGATCATCTAGTCCAACCCCCCTGCCAAAGCAGGCTACCTAGACTAGGTTGCATCCAGGCCGGTCTTGAATGTCATCAGGGAAGGATACTCCACAACATTAATATAAAAGAACAAAATAAATTTTGATGCGAATTTGCAACCATTTTCTAGTAGAATTTCAAATTGAGATGGCCCTTAATATTTTCCGCTGTTCTCACTTCTGTACTTCCCTCTCTCTTTATCAACACCTTATCGTATCCTAGCTTGTACTTAGGGTTTCGTTGTGTGGAGTTTGACAGTATTTTTGCATTGGAATGTCTTGGTCTTAGCTACTGTTTTGCTTTTAGCAGCGATAGGGCAGTTCTGTGAAAGAATGTTTTTATTCTACTTTTTAACATTGTGTTTGTAAACAGTTTTTGTTCTCTAATTAGGTTTAAATATGTGCGCCTATGATCTCATGACAATTCCCTTTGTGCTTCTTACTGCTCCTTTCCTTTTGTTTATTATTCAGTAGATTTTCTTGCATATCTTACTATGTATGGTCTGTTTAGTAGGAATTTGTACAACTGGTCATGCTGGTTAAAATTCCTAAACTCATGTTTATAACATCCATTTCTTATGTTTTGCTTTTCTTATGTATTTTCCTGATCTAAAAACAATCAACTTTTTATTGAGCCTTCTGGAATTAGTTCCCCCAGTGATAAGTGGTAACAAATTTATGAACCAAATGAAGGTACAAAGTAAGGATTTAAGCACGTTACGGAAATGTATTACATTACTGCATTGTTGGATATGATATAATAAAAGTTAAATGTTCCTATTCTGTTAGTTATTTAAATGAAATTAGAATTCATTGGTTTTATGACATACAAATTTATTTTTCTTTAGGTATTATGGCAGGTTCAAACAGATCTGGTGATCTTAAGGATGCTCAGAAATCTATTCCTACTGGAACAATTTTAGCTATTTCAACTACTTCTTTTATTTGTATCCTTTGTGCTGTGGCGTTTCTTTTTCTAGTCCGCATTCTATAGGTATAGTATAGTATTGATTTTTTTCTTATTTTTTAAAAAAGTTATTGAGTAGCCTGAGTATATAATTAATGAAATCTAACCTGAAAATCTTTTATATTTGTATATGTTATATATTCATATGCATATTCATGTATTATAACATATGTGCATAGATGTTAAAATTTCCATTCTTCTACTAAGATTTCAAACTCCAATTTAAATCAAACTCCAAATTACATTTTTTTTTTATAGTTAACTGATATTTATAGCATATTTCAGTTGGCAGATTGCTTTGTCACTGTACTCGGTACAGCCACTAAAAATCTTAAAGCTAAGTAATAGCAATAGAAATTATTTGTTCAATAGCTAGAAGACACAAATATCTTTGCATGAGAAATTACCTGTTCTGTTTGTTGATGCATGAGCTGTTTGCTTCCAATACTTCACAAATCAGGACATGTAAAGAACATAAATGAAAAATTTGTAGTATGGGAGAATAATAAAAAAACCAAACTGAAGTTAGTTATCATGGGCATTTAAATTTTTATCTACGTAATTATTTATTTACAGTGTTATCTTCCTTCAGTCTCAGTAATAGATCTTTCTTGCATAGTGTTGTTCGGTGCCTGTATAGAAGGTGTGGTATTAAGAGATAAGTAAGTTGCATTCAACATGTAATTTTATAGGGCGCATGTATGATCATGTTATGTTAATCAGATTTCATTTCATTAATGATTCTTCTGGGAAACATCCATATGGGATATTTTTCTTTTGTTTAAGTTAAACTGGAGAAAAAGCCTATCTCTTAAGCTGAGATGACTGTAAAAACTGAGAAGGGTATTGGACTGTGTAGTGGAAGAATCTGAGATAAATATTTGTGAAGTGGAGCTGTTCTGAATAAAACATTCTTGAGAGACAAAAGCATAGTTGGTATTTGTGGAATTGACTGAGATGAGGGTAAGGTGTTTTTATTAATTCAGGAGATGTAATATGCTCCTGAGGAGTAATGACAAAAATATTTTTTTGGCAGCTGCATGACAAGTGGAGTTCATCAGAAAGAATAAAGTGTACTGTCTAGTGGACATGTGGCATGACGCCTGTTGGTTTTTAAAGTGATCAGTTGTAGATTAGGACTCATGTTAGGACATTCTGCAAGCTGAGTGCAGGTGTAATCTGTCATAGAATCAAAGAATGGCTTGAGTTGGAAGGGACCCCAAAGATCATAAGATCCAAGCCACCTGCCACAGGCCGGGCCGTCAACCACAAGATCTGGTACTAGACCAAATTGCCTAGGGCCTGATCCAGCCTGGTCTTGAGCGCCTCCAGGGACAGAGCATCCATAGCCTCCCTGGGCAGCCTGTTCTAGCACCTCACCACTCTCTCTGTGAAGAACTTCCCCCTGACATGCAATCTAAGCCTTCCCTCCTTGAGTTTGAAACCATTCCTCCTTGTCCTATTGCTATCTACCTGTCTAAAAAGTTGATTCCCTTCCCTTTTATAATCCTTATTGCAGCCTTCCAGTATTTAAAAGGATTCTCCTCAGATCTTGAACACTAGTTTATATAGATCTGGTTACTATGTCACTGGATCTTGTCAAGTAACTGGTCCAAATAGTGAAGTAGTATTTAACGTTTCTTAGCCTATAGCCTTTTCTATTGTGTTTAATTAAAAAATAAATAAATAATTAAAACAGTGTGAAGAAATTACATGCTATCACAGTATCGTAGTTTTATGGTCTCATAACTGATTTTGGCTACTTGCTTACAAAGTTAAGATGAACTACAAGAGGATTGCTTGTTTTTAAAACAAAATCATTTGGGGGAAAAAAAATAGTAAGTTTTTCATGTTTTACACAAGGTGTTTGTAAATGAGTCAATTACCTTTATAGGAGGAAAAAAAATAGTATAAGAAAAAGAGGTGGCATTGGATTCAACACTCAGTTCTGTATTATGAAAGTACTTCTTCCTTTTTTCAATACTTCCTTGTTAGTTATAGTTGTTCTTTTGAATTGCATTGGGTAGCATAATTATCAGAAGATGTGAGTAACATGGGATAGTTGTATCTAGTAGTTTCTCTGTATTTCCTTGTCTATATGATAGTATCACATTACCAAAAGGAATTTGTTACTTTAACAAATCTGTTTATGCACCTGGGTACACCAGTATTGAACACAGATGTGACACGCTTTTCTATTTCTATTGTTAACTTTGTAAAGTTTGTCAAGACATCTAATAGTTGCCATGTCATCTTAAAAGGCAGCCTCGAAGCACCTAAAATTGTCCAAAAAGATTGATATGGGTTGTGAAGCTATAAAATAAATTATTATAGTGTTTACTGTGGATTTTTGTTGTTGTTATTGTTAACTTCTGTGTTCACTCCATGCTTTTTTTGTTGTTTTTCCCTTCTCTAAGGTTTGGTGAAGCAGTTAATGGAAACCTAGTGGTTGGTACACTGGCGTGGCCTTCTCCATGGGTTATTGTGATTGGTTCATTCTTTTCAACGTGTGGTGCTGGTCTCCAAAGTCTCACTGGTGCACCCCGTCTGTTGCAAGCCATTGCAAGAGATGGCATTGTACCATTTATTCAAGTGAGATACTTTTTTTTTTTTAATGTTTTTCAAATGTGGCTTTTATTTTGTTGACAAAAAAATGAGGCATTTTCTGGTGTTCCTCCAGAACTATGAGTAAAAGATTTTGAGCTCAGGCCTATTTATGTACAGCAATATAGTAAGCTATTGCAGACCAAAGTTTGAACTTGTTATTTCTGTGCAGTGTAGTTATTTTTGTCCATATATGATACAGATATGCTAGTAGACCAGAACTGAAAAACTTAAGTAAATTGAAATGAGCAATCTAAGAAACAGCTGAGCTTTCTGACTCTAGACTGTGATAACAATTAGAACTTGTGAACTGAGTTAATTTAATTTCATGATGGAGATGGATGTTACTTATCACATCAGAGATACAGTTCACATTTTTATACATTTTTGTGGGCTAATTAAAATAAAGAAAAATAGGTATCAATGTAATTCCATCTTATGACTCCATAGACTTTTCTGTGTGATGAAGGATTTAAGACTTGGAAGGTACTTGCAGTTTTGGAGTCATACAACTGTTGCATGGACAGCTGGAAATGAGATTAATACAGGGACAACAGTAGGACATCTTTTAAGAACAAGCAAAGGACTTTCAAATCATAATCAGGAAAAATGTAACATTTTAGTATAAATAAAAGTAGACTTATCAATGAATCATAGAATAGAGTCATGAAGGTTGAAAAAGACCTCTGTGATCATCTAGTCCATGAGAGGAAGCAGAGGGGAAAGGAGAACATAGGATACAAATGAAATGAGCAACCTACATGTTTGGAAAGAAGATAATTACAGAAAATAGCAATGAGTGTTTAGTGTTCTTAACTGTGGAGGGGAATGCAGAATAAACACTTTATAAGTCCTCTTCAAAGATCAATATATGCTCATAACTACAGACTTGGTGCCTGTTGTGTATGTTACAAAAAATAATGCTTTCAGTAGTGTTAGCTTTTTAGACTAAGCATAGATTTTAAATTACTTAAGATTATTTCAAAAGCAGCTGCTGAAGTACTTTAATGAAATGTAGTTGTTTACTAAAATAAACATTTTATATTAGAAATATATATTTTTACACTCTTCTTCCTTTTATTTAACAAGTCTTTTTGTTGTTTTTTTTTTTTTGTTTCTTTTCCTTTGTAAATGATTACTGGGTTTGCTTCCTGGTAGTTCACAATCTGAACCATGTTTTACAACAGTATAATAAGCAGCTTTTTCCTAGTTTTACTTTATACTTGAATTGAACTAGGTATTTGGTCATGGAAAAGCAAATGGAGAGCCAACGTGGGCCCTGCTCCTCACTGCTGCTATTTGTGAAATAGGAATTCTGATAGCTTCTTTGGACAGTGTAGCACCCATTCTTTCAATGTAAGTATGAATTCATTATTTCATGTTCTTTTAACCTGATAGTTTTTTACTTCTGAATTGACTAGGTAATGATTTTTCTCTTTCGAATAATACCTGCTAGACCTAGTCTTCTAACAAGTTCATTTCTCTGATCTTTGAGATAGTCTGAAACAAGCATTTTTTTAATTGCACAATAAACTTTCCTTGATGTATTTCTTGAATGCTAGCAAAAATGTTTAACTGTCAATAAATAAATAAATGAATATTCCCCCTACTAAAACAGATTCATGTTTTAAGGCATTGAATAGATATTTAGTTCACTGACTCTGACTTGGAAGTTTATTCCGTTTGTTTTGGGTTGACCCCAGTAGACTGCTAAGTGCTGTACAGCCACTTATTCACTCTTCTCACAGTAGATGAGGGAAAAGATTCAGAAAATTAAAATTGAAAAAGCTCAAAAAGCTGAAATACAGGTAGTTTAATAGGTAAAACAAAAGCTTTATGTGCAAGCAAAGCAAGATAGGTACAATACTCCCTATCTCCAGGTAGATGTTAGGCTATTTCCAGGAAAGCAAGGCTTTATTGCTTGTACCAGTTACTTGGGAATACAAACTTCCTAACTCTGGATGTCTCCCTTTTGTCCTTCTTTCCCTCTGCTTTTAATGTTGAGTGATTTTATGTGGTATAGTATATCCCTTTGATCTGGGGCCTCCTGTCCTATCTGTATCCACTCACAATCTTTTGTGCACCCCTAACCAGAAGCCAAGCAAACAGACCTCCTCCCCCCAGCTTACTCCTTCCGATTGTATTGTTTATCATAGAATTTTGGTATAAAATACCTTTTTGACCAGTTTGTGTCAGCTGTCCTGCTTTTGTCCTCTCCAAGCTCCTTGTGTGCCCCCAGCCTCCTTGCTCTCAAGGTAGTATTAGAAGCTGAAAAGCCCTTGACTTAATGTAAGCACTGCTCTGCAGCAAGTAGAACATCAGTTTGTTATCAGCACATTCTCTTTCTAAATCCAAAGCACAGAACCATAGCAGGTATGAGGAGGAAATTTATCGCAGATGAAACTAGGAGGTGGTATTAGTTTAATCAGCGTACTGTATTCTGTTGGCTATTGTGAACAAAGTACAGAAGTTTCTACCCTTCCTTTGGATTCTGTCTAGTTCATTTCCTGTTGGAGAAAATTTATTTTTTTCTTTTCCCTTTAATAGGTTTTTCCTGATGTGCTATATGTTTGTAAATCTGGCTTGTGCAGTTCAAACGCTCTTACGAACTCCAAACTGGAGACCTCGTTTCAAGTATTACCACTGGTAGGGAATATTCTTTTATTCAGAATAATTAAAATTGCTTATACAGTCTTGATTTATTAATTCTATTGCAGGCATTAATCAGAATAGTCTTTTCTGACTTAATTTAGTTAGTATTGAGTGCATGAACCAATTTCTCTAACAGTTTGTCTGTTTGGAATAGAGTTATAATTGAACACATGACTAACACACATGACTAATACAGTGATCTAGAAAAAGGCTACAGGGTAACGCTTATAATCCAAGAAACTCTCTGATTATGTAAAAATGAAGATAAAATGAAGTATCACTTTTTGTATCTGAAGAGAACTGTTAAAAAGTTTCAAGAATGTTCTTTTTTTTTTTCATTTTGGTAAAGCATATACAAGAAAAACTTCAACAGAAAAATATAATTAATACATACCAGTTTGTTCTATAACGGATGACTATTTTTAAAATGTCATACTTTCAGCATTGCATTTGGAAATAAAAGTACGTAAGTACTCAAGTGAGTACTTGAAAAAGTTGGTCAAGGTCAATTATACAAAAAGTATGGTTTTTTAATGCTTTAAAGGATGAAGAAGATCAAAGTAAGATTGGGAAAGCTTTTAGTTTCGAACAAGTGTTGAAAATACATCGGATTTTTTTTTATTAACAGTGATTCTATTGAGAAATTTTAGTGCCAAAATGCTTTAAAGACTAGAATCTTTTGAAGATGAACAGGATGGATTGTTTTTTTTTTTTTCTCACTTCAAATGGTGGAGTGAAAATAAAATGCCATATTTTCATCCCTGAAATATCTTTTGGGGTATACTCAGTAAATACTTAACTATTTTGGCACCTAAATCTCCAAATGCTTTAATGCTGGTTTTCAAATCTTACCACTTCAAGTCAAGAAGAAAATGGGCAATTGTCTTCTTAGTTGGTTGGTTGTTTTGCTTTGTTTTTAAAGCCCCATCCTCTCACAAATAATGGAATTGTGTGAGAAATATTAGGATGTTCAAAGCATAGAAGCTAATGCAGGTTAATAAGATGGAAGTGTACCAAGAAGAGGACGAACCATGGTAAGGAAGGATAAGCAAAGAGTTCTAAAATGTGGGACAGGGAGAGAACTATTGCAAAATTTTCCTGAACCAACTGACTCACTGTGTAACTACGTAATCATTTTTTACAGATAAAGCAAGTGTCAAAAAGCTTGGTCAGAAGTGAGATGGGACTATTTTTCTTAAGTGAAACATGTATCTTAAGTTGGCTGTAATTATGAAAGAGCAGTCATTGATCTATTAGACAAAATATATTTAGACTGATGTACTCAGAAAAGCTAGATAGCATTTCTTTGATATAATACTGGATGCATTTGGACTCAGTACTTGCATGATAATAAAAAAGCAAACTAAAAGAAAGAAACTGAAGTTGGGTCTGCCTTCCTTGTCAGTACAGCAAATTCTGATGTTGAAATCTAACTAAATGTAGTCAGGAAACTGTCTGGTTCTGAGTTGAGCTACATCTGAGTGAATTGTAGCGGGAGGAAAGCAGGCATATAAACTTCAGTCTGGACATGTTTCTATGACTTGTCTAGCTCAGTCATTCTTGAAAGCTTTTGAAAGGAAAGCCACTACATTTATGCTCTTAAGCAAGGGACACACTACAATGAAGGTGGAAAAATAAATTGAGTCAGTTTAAATTAATCAGTTGTTTTTGCTGTAAATAACATAATGTTCATCAGTATTGTTTGAAAAATTTTAAGTTTAAGTTCCTATCCATAAAAGATGGTGACAAAGTATTTTGAAACTGATCCTACTTGGAGGTAATGGTAAGAGTTTCAGAACTGACGAATGTGCTAAATCTATTATATCTAGTTCAATTGCATTTATTTCACACAAAAAGCTTCAGAATGTTTTTTTTTTTTTTATAAACTAAAGTTGTGACAAATGTATTTTTACTTATATACTATGAAACCTCATTGGAAGGTAAGGAGAGGTCTTTTTGTGAGTTAAGTAAAAAATTGACTGTAGAATATATGCATGCCTATTTAAAAAATGGAAAAAATGGTTTCTTTTAGGACTCTTTCATTCCTGGGAATGAGTTTATGTCTTGCCTTGATGTTCATTTGCTCTTGGTACTATGCTTTGATTGCCATGCTAATCGCAGGATGTATATACAAATACATAGAATATAGAGGGTAAGACCAAATATCTTATTTGTTCTATATTTAATATTTTTAACATTCAGCAAAAAGATTTTTGTTATATAAAATATGTGTAACTGAAGCAGTAGAACTAAGAATATTCTTTGAAATGAGGTAAGATTCCAACAATAACAAGGGTTACAAGTTAGAAAGTTCTTACTTCTGTAGAAGCTCAGTTCCAAAATCCTCAGCAGATATAACTAATCAAAATAAGAACCCATATGGCAGGGAAGTTTTTATTTGGACAAATATTGTGGTGTTAAAGTATTTGAGGTACATAACAGTTCTGGGCTCTCCAGTTCAAAAGAAGACAGGGATCTCCTAGAAGCACAAAGATGATTAAGGGCCTGGAGCGTCTCCCTTATGATGAAAGGCTGAGTAACCTGGGTCTGTTCAGCTTAGGGAAAAAAAGAGTGAGGAGGGATCTGATTAATGTTTATAAATATCTAAAGGGAGGTGGGCAGCAAATGGATGCGGCCAGGCTCTTCTCAGTGGTGTACAGTGATATGATAAGTAGCAATGGCCTAAAACTTGAACATAGGAAGTTCCATGTAAACATACAGAAAAATGGAGCACTGGAACAGGTTGCCCAGAGGAGCTGTGAAGTCTCCTCCTACAGAGATGTTTAAGACCTGTCTGGATGTCTACCTGTGTCACCTATTATAGGGTACCTGCTTTAGCAGGAGGGGTGGACTCCGTGATCTTTTGAGGTCCCTTCTAGCCTCTTCTATGATTCTGTGATCATTTTTGTGCCAAGCAGTAACTAATAAAAAAAATGTAATAAATTTGTGCAAAAGTGGTAAAACTCTGCTCTTTTGTGTGAACGTAAATACTTTTTAGAATGGATCACACTTAAGAAGCCAGAACACCCACTGAAAATGATATTTTCTGAGGTCTAGATAGTCTTTAACTTGCAGTAATTTCTAGAGCCATAACTATCAGAAATGCAGGAAGGTGAGAGAGTTAACGAGCATATTCAATTCATTAAATACATAAAATCAAGAGAAGATTACGATCAGTACTGTGTACATTTTCTTTTTCTAAGGAAAAGGCATGTAGTGACAAAAGATTCTAGCCAAGAAAAAGACTAGAAAAATTAGTCTAGTTATTTTGATGAGTAACTAAGCACAAGTATTTGTAAATCAACTGATATAAACAACTCCATGTTGTAGACTCTCCATCTTTTCATATCACCATCTGCAGAATAAATGTTTTCCTAGATAGAATTTACCTGGATTATACGTAGGTCACTCTGAAAGTAATGCCTCCTATTTCTTTCTGTGGAAACTACAACAGATACAAAGAGCACAGTGACACTATTTGATAAAGTAGATTCTCAGCTTTGAAACAGCATAGATCAATGTTGTCACTATCATTACCTGTGCATTTTCACAAGCTATGAACAAGAGCCTGAACACCATGCTTGTAAAAAAAAACAAAAACAAAAACAAAAAAAAAAACAACAAAAAAAACCTGCATGGCTATCTGGAGCATGACTTGTCTTTCACGTCTTTGTTGCTAATGCTGAAATGCACACCTCATTGTGCTAACATCCACTATTTGATCTCCGTAAATGTTCAGCAAGCAATAATGAATTTAAGTAGGTGTAATTTTTTTCTGCATGGAGGAATTCAATCCCATACTTTTGCTTCATACACATATCCATGTCAGATGTTATTTTGTCAGACTTCTCCTCTGCTGCCATCTGTTGCATGGTAACAAAATGTAATAGAATACTCATGGGAAGGTTCAAACTCTGCTGCCATACCACCAACATCCATCAGCCTCTGACACTGTGGACCAACGTAATAAAATAGGAGGTGTTACTTTTGAAGCATCCCTTGAAATAGCTCTTTGTTACTAGATTCATGACAGGGAGTTTCTTGTTTGTTTAATCCAGTCAGTCAGATCCAATGATCAATTCTGCTTATGTGTGTGTAATTGATATATTAATATCTAAAATTATACATACATCCACATTCATATACAAACTAAAAATGTTGAAATATAGCCATTGCATCTACCCTGTAGAAAAGGATTCTACTTTGCTCAAACTTAGTCTCAAACTTAGTCTCTGCCTTTATAAATGCAGAGTGATTTTGTGGGATGAGTGAGAGAGAATCCACCTTGAACCACCCTAAAAACTATCTAGACAAAAGTCTCAGTTTTATTTTTTGAGTAACTGAGTAAAAGAAACTTTGTCTATCTGCCAGTATACATTATAGTTGCCACCATGTTCTCTAAGCTAAATTTTGACTTATTTTACCTAAATTTTGAAAGAGGTCTAGAAATAAAGCTCAGTGAAAATTCATGGAAGGAAATAATGAGGAATGGGTGGGATGAGAAATGGGGTGGGGCAGAGAGGAAAGGAGGGAGAAAGGATACTGATGTACCCAAAGTAGCATTTCCACAGAAGAGTACAATTGCAGTATTAACCTAACATTTCCCTCCTATTTTGTTAGCTACCTGGTTCAGTGTTGTACTGGGATAAGGAGAAGTAAAAAAATGACGAAGAATTAGGTTTCTCTGGAAGAAGCTGAGAAAGAAAAGAATTAAAGCAGTAGGGATGTGGGGGGAAGGTATAAAACTAATATATAGGAATATCTTGCTTGTTCTAAATTGAAAGCAATTTAGGAGGCTCCTATTATTACCAACAAAAAGCCTTTTAAGTATAACAAACCATAATAAATGTTTAAAAATTTTGTAAACAGATTCTAGAAAGGACCTGAGACATAAATCTACAAGGAGATTTTTTTTCAAGCATTCATGTTTATTAAAAAGAATAAGGGTGGAGGGAATGCAACTTTTTTTTGATGCTTCTTGTCCTTCACATGGGAAAATACTCTTAATTTGTGTGAATAATCTGCACCATAATAATTAAATCTCTTCTGGATTCCAAAGAGCGGAAAAAGAGTGGGGTGATGGAATACGAGGACTCTCTTTGAATGCAGCTCGCTATGCTTTGCTTCGTGTTGAAGATGGTCCTCCTCATACCAAAAACTGGAGGTAAAAGTACTGTGCCTTCTAAGTTTACATAATCACACATAAGGCTAAAGCTATTGGGAATATTACTGGTAAAGCGAATGACCGAAATGAAAGTCAACATTATTTTAATGTTTTAACTTGAGCATGGAAAAGATGTCATTGCAATTCTATTATTTCACGGCAATGAAATAAAGGGAAATGGCCATAAACTTAAGCATAGGAAGTTCTGCACCTATATGTGAAGGAGTTTCTTCACAGTGATGGAGCACTGGAGCAGGTTGCCCAGGGAGGTTGTAGATTCTCCTTCTTTGGAGATATTCAAGACCTGCCTGGATGCCTACCTGTGCAACCTGCTGCAGGGAGTCTGCTTTGCAGGGGGGACTGAACTCGATAATCTCAAGAGGTCCCTTCCAACCCCTACAATTCTGTGATTATTTATGAATAGCATAAATATTATTAATATAAATATATTAATATAATAATATAGATATACATGGATAAATTTGAACTGACATCCATGCAATGTGGACATGGTTTTCTAAAATGCAGAAGAATATTTATGTTTTATTAGAGATTTTTTATATTCAAAGCAACAGTTACCTTTGATCTTACTGTTTCTATGTATAAGGTTCTTTTGCTTTCATATATCCTTTCCTGTGAAATAGTTCTGGTTTCAACGTAAACAGTGTTTATAGCATAGTACTGTGTTGGTTGTTGTTGAGTGATGGATGTGTGTCTGGAACCAGGCCAGGTCATTTGGCAGGGAGGAGCAAATTCCTTTATGGTGTGAAAGCAGGGGGTGGGGTGGAGCCTGGGCACTTCTGACATCATATGGAAGTCTATAAAGCTCTGGGAAACAGGCCAGGGGCTGGCCTCTGTCTAGGATTAGCTGGGTATCATTTGGAGGGTGGTGAGACTTTGCTTTGTTAGTGGGGTGACAGTTGGTGAGTATTGTTAGCTAGGTGTTGTTTGGTGGGCGGTGAATAGTGGCATTATGGTTATATATGTATTGTTATCACATTTTTGTTTGTTTTCCTGTTCTGTCTTAGTTTATCTCAACCAACAAGTTCTGTTTTGTTTCCAATTCTGTCACTCCTTCCATTTGGAGGGGAATGAGTGAATGGCTTTGTGGTGCTTAGCTGCCTGCCAGGTTAAACCTCAACAGAAATGCATTGTAAAAATTTACAGAGGAGTCATTATTTCTAGAACTGTTACTGTAAAGTGGTCAATCAAAAAAAACTCTCAAGACTCAATTTGGAGTGTTTCCACATTCTTTACTACGAGTGGTGGATGTGTGGGGGATCTCCCCTCCTGTCTCTTCTTGTGACCCATACCTTGTACAAAAATGACCTTCATAGGTCTTCCCAGAGGTACATACCAAGAGTTGTGGAAGCTTCCTTATCTATTAGAGTACAAAATCTTGTAGAACCTTCCTTAGCTGTTCAATACAAAGACATAGGCCCTTCCCATTATCTAAACAGGCTATAAGATTGTCCATTAAGGGACTTAAGCTGAACTTGTATCACAACTTTTTTTTTTAATATCTATTACAATATAAGGCAAATTTCATTAATAGAAATGCTTCTGAGAGTGCTTAGATCTCATTAAAACATTTTACATTTAGAGCTGTTGTGTAGGTAATGTGTCTATATGCCCATTACTATTTTTGCAGCTAATTCCTTTTGCATGGTAAACTATCAATTTTCTCTAAGCCAACACAAAAAAAAATGACTTAAGGTTTAAAAACAAATGCATGTTCACACATTGTCACTTCTAATATATGCAGCGAAAATTAACTCTTTAATCAGTGAAACAGACAGAAAAGAAACTACTGCTACTTGTGATTGTATCCCTGTAGAAGCAATGTTCTGCTGCCCTTCAAAGTAATACTATATTTTACCTTTAGTTGTTGAGCTGTTAAACCTGAACAGTCTATAGCATGTATGAGCCACTGCCTATCCTTAGTCTTTTTATTGTGTGTAAACTGACAAGCACTGACAACCATTAGCGTAAACAGTCTATGCTTCCATTAAGTGTCTGATATCACTTCACTTCCTGATGACATCCTCTTGTTTTGTCAAGATAATTGCTAGAACAAGACTTTGTTACTTATTAAACTCTGCTTGTTTTGAGGAGGGAAATACATTCTATTTCTCTTGCAGCTCTTTCGAACTTCTGGTAATTAGAGAAAAATCATAGGATTCAGGTTTTGGACAGTATTCAAATTGAATACTCAATAAAGGAAATGGAATGCAGACACATTTAGCATGGGGGTTAAACTGAACTTGTGGTGCTGTCAGTGCAGTCAAAGGTATTACCATCTGTCATAGGACCTAGTCAGGTATAGGAATGAGTCAGCATGAACATCATGAAAATCGAGGACAAGTTCAAAATCATGTCTGTGAGACATCCTGGCCCAGTGAAGTGGTACAGCATGGGATTGGTGTGAAAAGATCTGCTGTTCCCAGTGAGTAGTAAACAATCAGTATGCTTTGGCACTTGCATTGTGTTGGAATATGTCAACAGGATTATAGTTGGCATGCTGAGGGTAAGTAAATATTCCTCTTTACTCAGCACTCTTTTGAGTACATGTGGAGTATTGCACCCCAGTATCAGACTAGACATCAGTTAGCTATAACATGTTCAGCAGAGGACTACCAGGATGGTTAGGGCTGCTCCCCGAAAAGGAAAGGCTGAAGTAACTAGTCTTAATCAGCTTGGAGGAGGAGGCTTAAGTAGAACCTAAAAGCTAGTATAAATAAGCTAGTAAATATCCAGTTCCTAAGGAGATGTTACTGAGAAGACAGAGCAAGATACTACAGCAGTGTATGGTGATAGAATGAGAGAAAACAACATAATGGAAAGAAATGGTAAAATCTCTGCCCTGAAACTTTTCAAGATCCAGCTGGACCTGAGTCTGGTGTGCAATTCAGTATTTAACTGCTTCAAGCAGTAGGTTGCACTAGAAAACCTCCGAAGGGTGATAATTTTGCTTCAATAATTTTCTTGGAGAAATCATTCTCTTAATGTAGATTTTTGGAATGGTGACTCATATACTTGAAGTGTTGTAGCTACTGCTCATTGTGAGTTTTTTGCTTGATGTTGACTACTTCTGCATTAAGCATTTAATCTGCATTTTATTACTTGATAATTCTATTTTTCCAGTTCTTCACTACTTCTGTGTATGTATGTGTTGTGTTTTTGGCAGACCTCAACTTTTGGTCTTGTTAAATTTGGATTGCGAACAGTTGGTGAAACATCCAAGATTGCTTTCTTTCACTTCTCAGCTGAAAGCTGGTAAAGGACTGACTATTGTGGGATCTGTGCTTCAAGGAACCTACTTGGATAAATGCATAGAAACTCAGAAAGCTGAAGAGGTATGTAGAAGTCAGCTTACAAACTTTCTGTAAATTCAATTAGTATTTAAATATTGAATCTGATATCTTGAATTAAAGTACGGTTTTAAAAAAAAAAGCCTTTTAAAAAATATATGGATGTTTGATCTATTTGCATATTTAAATTAAAAGCAGGTTGCTGTACTATAACTAAATCTTATGTAATTTCCCAATGAGACAATACTGATGCTTCTTAATTTTGTTCAGTGTTGAGGGCCAGATGGGGTCACAGTTGAGCTATGTTTTTGTAAGATCTGAGAGCGATAAATTTCTAAACAAAATCCCTTCATAAGAAAACTGATTTATTCACGTAAGATATCATAGAGTCATAGAATCATCAAAGTTGGAAAAGACCTACAAGATCATCCAGTCCAACCTTCCACCTGTCACCAATAGTTATCTCTAAACCATGTCCCTCGACACAGTGTCTAAATGTTCCTTGAACGGTGACTCCACCACCTCCCTGGGCAGCCTATTCCAGTACGTGACCACTCTTTTGAAAAGCAGTATTTTCTAACATCCAGCTTGAATCTCCCCTGGTGCAACTTGATGCCGTTCCCTCTAGTCCTATCACTAGTTACACAAGAGAAGATGCTGACCCCCAGCTCACTACAACCTCCCTGCAGGTAGATAAGAGAAATAAGTTCTCACCTGAGCCTCCTCTTCTCCACACTGAATAATCTGAGCTCCCTCAGCTGCTCCTCATAAGGCCTGTGCTCCAGACCCCTCATCAGCTTTTTGCCCTTCTTTGGACATGCTCCAGGGCCTTGATGTCTTTTTTGCAATGAGGGGCCCAAAACTGAACACAGTACTTGAGGTGAGGCCTCACCAGTGCTGAGTAAGGAGGGACAGTGACTTCCCTGCTCCTGCTTGCAACACAGTTTCTGATACAAGCTAAAAGATGGCATTGGCCTTCTTGGCCACCTGCACAAACTGCTGGCTCATGTTCATCCTAGTGTCAACCAGTAACCCCCCAGGTCCATTTCTTCTACACAGTCTTCAAGCCACTCTGCCTCAAGCCTGTAGCATTGCCTGGGGTTGTTGTGGCCAAAGTGCAGGACCCAGCACTCAGTCTTTGTTGAACCTCATCCCACTGTCTTCATCCCAGCAAGCCAACCTGTCCAGATTCCTCTGTAGGGCCTTGCTACCCTACCCTGTGCTATATTTATGTAATTTCAACTGTGTGGGAAAGACTCCAAAATCTTATATCTGTCACTAGAATGAAAACTGAAAATTAACAGACAAGTTCTGAATATCTGTTCATTCAGCTTTGATTTTCAGAGCAGAGCAAGTATACATTTCTGTTCCATCTTAATCAGTTTGTTTACTTCTTTTTATACCCCAATAGTTCCAGTGTTGATACTTTGTTAATGGTTTGGATATACAGTTGCTTATCTATGCACAGTTGAAATGTCTCCTATTTTGACTGAAGAATTCTTCAACTCTTTGTAGATTCCTGTGAATTATTCATACTTGATATCTCTAAAGTAGGTCTGAGAGATGGAACTGGAAATTAACTTAAGGGAAACCTATTCCCCGTGATCTCTTAAGAAGTCAGACCTTCTGGTGAAAAGTCAACTGTTGTTTTTAAGATAGAAATGAAGACATTTTGAAGGACTGTGTCTGAAGGACTTATTAATTTTTGGAAAATTTCAGCTAGAAAATAGTGTTTCTAAAGACTTGTGGAAAATCTGTTTTTTTTTTTTCCTTTTTCACGAGAAGTGAGAAAAAACAAACATTTCAACTGATACACCCTTATCAAATTCTCTGAAGACTGTTTCTTCTATATACAGAACAGAATTTCTCACTCTAAGCTAGCACCAGGCATTCTAATCAAATGTTCCCCTACTAGTGTTTTATAGGCTTTCTCTTGCAATTGTACTTTTTGAGTGGGAGTCTTTGTGTGGTCAGGCTTAGGGCCCTAGAGCAGATAATTCTTAGTTTTTAAACAACAGTTCTTTAGTCTGGCCTTCTGGCATCCTGTTGTCATGAGGAAGGAGAGATGGAGTTGTGCTTAAAAAACAGCAGAGAACCTGGTGAGAACTTTCATAGAGTGAAGCATTTAGCAGTTTGTAGCTATGAACTAAGGAATACGAAGGGTCAGGAATTGGAAGGATTAAGCCCTCCTTTGTTGAGAGGAAAACAGGAACAAGATGCTAAGTTAGGGATAACCTGTTCAAGGAGACTGGTTTGCATGAACTGCATGGTAACTGGCCAAATGCAGAGCAGAATTAATAGTGCTCTAGTCCTCAGCATTCTTAGTTTCTGCAAAACCTTGAAGCCAGTGGGAAAATGTAGTGATTCTATCTCTTTTACAAGCTGCTTCAGCTCAATATAGGAATTAGAATTAGCTATTAGTTATTTTCTGAGTCCAGAAACATCTATTCCTTTGAACTTCTGAATGATTTTCCTCAAAAAGCAAACAACAACAAACCTTATTATTTTGATGCTTTCCAAAATTCCAGATTATGGTTCTTAAGGTTTTGGTTTTTTTTTGAAGTTACGCTGAATCCCAAGCAAGTAATTAATGATGGGATTTTCAAATTAATGCTATTGGAGGGCATGGGTAATGCCAAAACTGATTCCTGCTCAACCTTGATACTGTTTTGAATGTTGTTTACAAACTATTTGCTTATGTGTCTGTATGTCAATGTTTAAATGATGGAGAGCCACACTGAAATCGAGGGGTCTGGGATTTAAGTCTAGTCATTTTTTGTCATTATTCAGCCAGTGATTCTGAGAGTCTGCACATCTCTTTACCATGTTGGGAGTGGATAAATACGGAATCAGATAAGTGGATAAATACAATATCAGAGTTCTTAAGGTATTCTGAAATCCTTGACATTCCATTCCCAAAACCCTTCCAATTCCAAAAGAAAGGATCTGCAATTCCATAAATGTTATTCACCAGAAGCAGTGTTTATTAGCTTTATTTAGCTTTGTCCATATGATTTTACTTGTGTCTTATTTGGAAATAAAGACCGAATAACTAAACAAATGAAAAACCACTGTCTAATTTAGTGTTATTTGAGGTGTTAATTGTAGGATCATGTTCACTGTTAGGGAATTAGAGTGGCATCTTACTGTTTGTATGTTTGTATCTAATATTTTGCTTATATTTACTCTGTTACCCTTTATGGTATTTATTAACTGTGTTGACAACTGTATTTTCTCATGTGTAATCTTCCTTTCCCACAGAATGTGAAGGCTTTAATGGGAGTCGAAAAGACTAAAGGATTTTGCCAGATTGTGGTATCTCCTAGTTTCAGAGATGGAATATCACATTTAATTCAGTCAGCTGGCCTAGGAGGAATGAAACACAATACAGTGTTGATGGCATGGCCGCAGTCATGGAAGCAGACAGAAAATCATTTCTCTTGGAAAAATTTTGTTGGTATTTGTTTATTTTCTCCTACATGATCATAATACAACTATGTGACTAATATGTGGGGAAAAAATGTGAAGGTGAATATCCAGTTGACATTCAGTACTTCCTGAATTGTGACTTAATGTGGAGTGAGTTTTCTCAGTTCTCAGTCTCTTTAACCATTGATTTCTCTTTTCCTCTTTAGCAAATTAGTCACTAAACCCAGGATGTCCTCTTTCAACAGAGACAGAATCTGGGTGGATTTAAGCTTTTGATTTAAAAACAAAAACAAATATTGTGAATGAAAACTCTTAAGTTCTTGATCAAATGTCTTACTTTCCCCTGCAGACACTGTACGAGAAACAACAGCGGCTCAGCAAGCTTTATTGGTGGCTAAGAACATTGACTTGTTTCCAACAAATCAAGAACGTTTTACTGAAGGAAACATAGATGTCTGGTGGATTGTTCATGATGGTGGAATGTTGATGTTGCTTCCTTTTCTCCTTCGTCAGCACAAGGCAAGTACAATAAAAAGCATCTTGGATTTCATTCTTGCACTCAATATTCATAAAGCTTATAATGAAATATGCTTTGAAAGAATTATGCTTGGAGACTGTAATCTGAATATGAACAGTAAAAAATATGAACTGTTAATATGAACAGTTAAAAATAAATTATTTTTGGCTAGGTTTGGAGAAAATGTAAAATGCGTATCTTCACGGTTGCTCAAATGGATGATAACAGCATTCAAATGAAGAAAGATCTTCAGATGTTCTTGTACCATCTTCGCCTGAATGCTGAAGTGGAAGTTGTTGAAATGGTATGTTACTAAATCATTGATTTTTCTAAGCTGATATTGGGACTAAACTTGGGAAGCTAACCTGTTAACCCAAATACAATGCTGCAAAGATTTCAGTCCCACAAAGAATAAGAATTGTTTCTTAATATAATGCTATCATACTGTACCATAATGCCAGAACATATGGTAGTGAGTTTAATGTTGTGTCAAGTAGAGGTGAGTAATTTTGATATGCATTAATGCTTACTTTATGAAGAGTAGTCCATATATACAGTTAATTCAGGAAGGTAAAAGCCTGAATTCATAGTGATGGGCACTGAAAAAAAAGGCTGAATGTGCTTAGTTCCTAATAATAATCACTGACTACTGATTGCTGACATGACTAACATATCTTTCTCCAGCTGATATACAAGTGTATCCCTGGAATAAATAGTCTTCTGGCTCCTGTTTGCCAGTCTCTTTGGCAATGAACAGCAAGACAACATAGCTATGGATTCACAGTTCAAATTGTGACAAATTGAATTTCATAGTTTTTTTCCTTCTGGTTGCTACCTGATAAAAAGAAACACAGCACTGGTTGTAACCTGATAAAAAGAAAGGGATAAAGCTGCAACCTGCATGCTAGTTTGGCAGCTAAGGAAAAGCATCATTTCATTTCCAGCGCTAAGACTAAACAGCTCATTTAAACCTCATCAGAAGTGGGATGAAGGGGCTGTGGGAGTCGTTTGCTCCTCCCGGGATCTGGCATTCTTAGGAGCTTTTTGAGCCAGCTTACCTCTCAAAAATGTTTATCATGCCATAAAACAAATTTACATTGTTATAAGAATCACTTAAATTAACATAAATAACTGTGGTGCAGATTAAAGAAGTTTGAGTGTCATTAAAAGGCTCTGCTTTAGTTGCATTTTAAGCAGATAATCATAGTAAGCACAATGTATTCATTTATTATGTTGTCTATATTTAAGCATGAGAATCTTCCAAATCAAAGAAACTCTTTAGATGTCAGTGACATCAGTGATGACTCTAGGTTATATTTTAGGTCTGTGCTTACCTGAGAATCATAGAATCATAGAATGGTTTGGGTTGGAAGGGACCTTTAAGATCATCTAGTTCCAACCTCCTGTGCTGTAGGCTGGGACATCCACTAGACCAGGTTGCTCAAAGCCCCATACAGTCTAGCCCAGCTTTCCTGTGTGCCCCTTTCAGATGCTACAAGGCCCCCCCCGAACCTTCTCTTCTGTAGGCTGAAGAGCCCCAGCTCCCTCAGCCTTCCCTCATAAGGAAGGTGCTTCAGCCCTCATCTTCATGGCCCTTCTCTGGACCTACTCTAACAGCTCAGCATCCTTGTGCTGTGGGCCCCAGAACTGGACACAGTACTCCAGGTGGATGGATATGTTGAAGTTGCTTCGTTAGTGCTTCTTTGCAAAAACTCTCAGTGGAGAAAGGACAGTGTGTTCTGTTGCGGCTCTAGACTGTTTTCAAAGACACCAGTATGCAAACATGCTCAGGAGTCAGCAGTGCAGGTGGTTTAAAGAAACATCTTTGACCCTTGCTTCTTGCTGTGGATTTATTGGAACAGAACAATGGAAGATCTGTCATGTGTCTCAAATTCAACTGATATTATGTTGCTATTGGTATTGTATACTACTATTGTTCATGGTAGAAGATTGTCTTCATTCTTAAAGCTTAATCTTCAGGTACCAGAAATGATCAATGAAATATACTCTTTGGATTAGTCTGATGCTATTAATGAATCCAAGGTTCAATGAATACAGGAATAAGTGGGGTAGAAATGTCTAATTATTTTGGATTTTTTTTTTTTAGTAGTACTTCTGTTCTTATGTTTCTAATGTCTATTATTTTTGCAGTTTGAAAATGATATTTCTGCATTCACATATGAGAAGACACTAATGATGGAACAGCGATCCCAGATGCTAAAACAGATGCAGCTATCAAAAAATGAAAGGGAAAGAGAGGTAAGAACTTTTAACTTGGCAAGGTACTCAGAGAAAAATCTAAAAATTGTTTTTGTTGCTGTTTTTAATCTGTTTCTAACTAGCCAAAAGTTTTTGTAACTGCACTCTGTTACTTTCTCTGCAGCAGGTTTCACTTAAAAGAATAAAAGGATTTTAGACATAATTCCCTGTGCATTTGGATGAGAGTTTCTAGAGTTTTCCAGTTCTTTTTGTTAAGCTTAGTGCAGGTATTTGAGTGGCAGTGTGTAATATATCTATGAGCACTGGGAAGTTCTTCTGTGAAGAACTGTGAGTTCTTAACATGAATGCTTAAAATGAAATACCTCTTTTTTTAATCCTCTCTTAAGTGAGCTGACGCACTCCTTCCAGTTCTATGATAATCTCTAAAGTAGTTTTCTCTTTAGTATCACCACTTCAAGTTAGCAATGCTTTTGTTTACATTGTTTATATAAACTTCTGACTATCACAGTAATGTTCCAGCTTTTTGAGTAGTTGTCAACGGTTTACG
>VXAB01012032.1:5503-95178 GCA_013399175.1 Odontophorus gujanensis
ACCTTCACTTCCCCCGTTCACCCAGGCCGCAGCGGGGCTGCACACGGGAAACCCTTTCCCGATCCCGGATTGCTTCAAGTGCTGCTCTCCGGGATGGGATTTAGCGGTACCGCTGTTATTTATGAGTTTACTGCCCGACACTCCGCAGGAATATGCTGTAATTCAAAGCCGCTCCCGGGGTAGAGCATAAATCTGGGCAGATCCCAGGTGTCACAAACCTGATCGGGAGAAACTTGATTTAGGCTGATCGATGCCTGCTCCCCTTGCAGGGAAACAATCGCGCTACGGGCTCTGATTTAAATCGGTACAACGATTTCCTTTCTTTTGCAGGCCGCGGGGTTTGGGGAACGTAAAGCGAGAAAAAGAAGGGAAAGAGAAAGATGGCTTTGCAATTTTCAATTGCAAATTCGCGATTTTCAGTGCGCAACTTCGGCGCAGCGCCGCGGCTCCTCTGCCCCAGAGCTCAGATGTCCCTTTCGGGCTGAGATCCGTCCGCACTTCCCCCGAAATACCCGAAATCGAGCGACCTGCCTCGTTATCCCGAATAATGGTAATAATAAGAAAAATAATAATAATAATAATAAAGTTAAATTTATATATATTTGTATCAAGGGCGACCTGAGATCGCACATTCGAAAAGGACCTCACTTCACCCATTAATACCCAATTAACCCTAATTAATTAACTAACTAGCTAATTAACCACGCTGAGACGCCTCGGAGGTGCGTGCCCAAGCCCATGGAGAAGCCGCGCACAGTGCGGGCAGCCGCTGCCGGGCTCCGTATCAAAGCGCTGCCGGTGTATTGTGTCTGTCTCAATAAAATTAATCTCTTTAAAGCTCGGCCCCTGCAAGAATACCTTCAGTGTTCCAGACTACAAGGGCAAATATGTTTTTCAGATTCTGTTTTTATGGACGGATTAAAGTTTATTTTCCATAATAGGGCACCTAATAAAACTCATAAAGCTCTGTCAGTCTTACAGCTGGTGGCCTCATTTAACACTTTCACTTCGTAAATCATTTTACAGCTTACCAGGTGTTTCCAAAACCGAGAGAAGAGGAAGGGGGGAAGAGAATGGGGAGGCGGCACAGAGGAATTAAACGTGCTGTGGACACCCGGCGGACCCTCTCCCGGTGGGATGCAAAGGTGGCAATCCCAATGGGGAGAAAATTCCTTTAATTGTGATTTTCCATTTTGAAGAGACGAGGCTCGTGAACAGGGTGATAAAAGGAATGTGCGGGTGGACAGGGGGCAATTGTGGGACCGCATTATCCTACGCTGCCCAACTGAGCATCCCCACACATAGCCCAGCATGGCTCTAACCCAATGCCCAACAGTGATCTCATCCTCCCAGTAGTAATTTCATGACGCTATTTGTTCCCCCACCCACCCTCAGGAGGCAGCAGGGTTCTTAAAGCCTCCCTGCCCTACTCGAGAAGTGGTGAGGTATGAACAAGGACCTGAAGAGGAGGTTTTCCTTTAAAAAAAAGCTCTGTGCTTTAAGGCATGGATGTCATTAACTGGCAATTTCATAAGCATTAAGTGCTAAAACAAAAGAACCCAAATAGGAGCCATATGGTCGAGGTAAACCTGCTAAAAGTCTTTCAAATGGGAAACCATAAATATATAATCCCCCATGAAACTTCTGGGGATGGAATTCTTCACTAGCAGAAGGACTATTGATTATTTCTGAAGCCCAAACTCTTCCACTCATGCAAAGCTAAATGGATTAAATAAAGTTCTCATGCAGTGCTCAGGAAGATCCCATCCCACACCATTTCTGGGGTGACCAAATTCCACTTTGCTCCCAACATTCAGGTCTGGCCATAGCTTGATAGCAACTGAGCATGGTTCTGAGAGTTGCTCGGTGAGCATCACACAGCAGGTTAGTGATCTGTTTGTTTTTTCACTGGTACTCACATGGTCAGCATCCCAGCTAAGGTGTAATGGGGTTGTCCTGGATGACATTAGGCATTTTAGTCTTTTCTGGGACTTTTTGATTGCACAAAATCACACAATCACAGAATTGTAGGGGTTGGAAGGTACCTCTGGAGATCAAGTAGTCCAACTTCTGATTTACTTTTTTTGCCAGGTGTATGGGAACTGTTGAATCACGGCCTGAACCACTGATGGATCACCTGAATTGAGCACTGAGTCATCTGTGGGAGCACAGGTGAAGGCAATGCACCTGTGTGACCAGAAGGGGTGGAGTCTGGCTCCACCTCTCCCAGACTTCATTTAAGGGCTGACACCCACTGGGGAAGGATCTCTTTCTGAAGATTGCTCCTTTAGAGTTTCCTGTTGCAAGCCTAGGACATGGGTGAGCCTTTCTCTTTATTTTTATTGTCTCTTTCTTTTGCAGTACTCTTTCTAATTGTACCATCTGTAAAATATTTTAAATACAATATTATTTGGTATTATCCATTCTGTTGACTGTACAACTACACACATGGAAGAACATGTTCTGGGAACTGAACAGCTCTGGTTCACTGAGCTGTGGGGCTGTAGATAAAGGTATGGAAGTGCCTGTGTGGAATAGGATTGCCCATGGTATTGGGAGGTCAGAGTGATCTTTCTCTGACTGCAAGCTATTATCAAGATCTGGCTGTCAGCCTCATTTTGGTAGACACGGCTTTCTCTCAGTTAGATCCAACTGCTAACTAACTGATGCTCTCCAACATCAGCAGATGAAAAGAACTATGAACTCTTGCTATTGTGAAGCCCCACGGAGGTCCTCAGTGTGTAGCTGGAAGCTGAACTTCATTTTACTGCCTGTAGGACATTTGTGACCACATCACAGTTTCCTCTAATGAACCCATTATTTGGAATTACTATTCACAGGACCTCTGCTGATGTTCTTGGCTGATGGCAGCTGCCAGCAGCTGGGGCTCATGGTTGCAGTACCCCTCATTCTGTCTCCTCCTACCCACACCATAGGGATAGAGAACTCTCTTCCCTGTCAGGGGCTGTGGTTGCATCTTCCATAAGCACAAACCAAAGCAGGCAGCACAGATTGCAGCCCCGGGATGAAGCACAAGGCTGAACCCAGCTGGGAGACCTGGGTGCCTTTTTGGGAAGGCTCCCCTCGCTGATTTCTGCAGCATAAGAGTGGCTGGCGATGTGCAGTGCCCTGCTCTGACAGCTGATGGCTCGTTCTGGGCTTTGACATGATGAATCTCTAAAGCATGTATTGCTGCAGCAGGTGGGTGAAAATTTAGAAATGTTAATAAGTAATTACATAGAGGTTGTCGGCAGTCAGTGATGTTAATCACTGTGCTTTTGCCAGGGATAATTAAGACAGCCATCCAGCAACACAAGCCAGTGTCTCCTGCTGTCTGCACTGCCTTTCTCCCTCCCTGCTTCCCATCTCTCCCTCTCTTTCAGGGATTTTCCTGCTTTTTTTCCACCTTTCAGTCCCCATCTTCCCTGAAGTGCCTGACTGAGGCCGGAGGGTGTCCAAGCTCCCACTTTTGGGTATGAGGAAAAGACTGGGGTAATGCCAGGCAGAGAGCTGCTGCCCCCACAGTCCTGCCCTTAGCATCCCAACACTGAGCTCTGCACTGCAGGCTGGGACATCGTGTGCCAACAGCCTCACCTCTCCCTGCCCTCCACTTCATCACCCAGCTGCTCTACCCAGCTTTTTGTGTCTTTTTGTTTGGCTTGAAAACCGATGCTGAAAGGATCATGGCCACTATTAATCACTATGGAGGAGCTGGAGTAACAGTTATGTGAGTATAAAGTCTGTTGCTACAGAACATACACTTTTTATCCACATTTTAATCTTCAGCACTCACTCAGGTGCTATTCTGTGGATGGGAAGGCTGGCGTGTGTGTCTCAAACATCCAGGAGCTTTGGCAGGTGTAGGTGTCCAGTTCTGGGCTCCCCAGTACAAAGAAGACTGGAATTTCATGGAAAGAGTCCAGTGGAGGGCTGTAAAGATAATAAAGGGTGTGGAACACCTCCCTTATGAGGAAAGGCTGAGAGACCTGGGGCTGTTCAGCCTTGAAAAGAAGATGACTCAGCAGGGATCTGATCCACATCTATAAATATCTAAGGAGCAAAGAGATGAGGATGGACTCTTCTCAGCAGTGTGTGGCAACAGGACAAGGGGAAATGGCCACAAACTGAAACATAGGAAGTTCCACACAAACATGTGTGGGAACTTCTACATAGTGAGAGTGACAGAGCACTGGCACAGCTGCACAGAGTGGTGGAGTCTCCTTCTCTGCAGACGTTCAAGACCCACCTGGATGCCTACCTGTGCAACCTGGGCTAGGGAGCTGCTTTGGCAGGGGGTTGGACTCAATGATCTCTAGAGGTCCCTTCCAACCCCTGCAATTCTGTGATTCTGTAGTTCTGTTCTTCCACTGACTGTTCATCTAACCAGTGAGAATGCCTCTGTTATTGTACAGGCCCTCATGGTGAATGTTGATTTAGGACCAGCTGGAAAATGGTGAAATGCCTGAAATACCCACTCCTTGTCTCTTCCAGAACTTCCTCTTTACTACACCTGGAGCTGATATTTGAGCATCCATTTCAGCAGCAGAGGAATAATGCTGGAAAAGCTCAATGTGCCTCAGCTCCTCCCTGCGGGAGCCATTTTGGGGAAAGCATCACTCAGCATCCATGGAGGTGCTAAAACTTGGCCAAGAACAAAGCTCTGCTTGTCCCTCAGCAGCCTGAGGAGTGCTTTGAGTACACAGGCCTGGAGAGGGGCAGTGCTAGAAGCATTGATGTGGTTGTGATATTCCCATGTTGCCTTCAGATCACAGACAAGAAAGCCAAACCCATTCAGTGCTGCAGCAGTAGGCTGCTGTCTCCATCTGATCTAACAATTTGGGTGGGGAAATCTGGAAAGTAAGAATCGTCTTGTCAATGCTTTTAGGGCAAGCTGAAATAGAAATTAAGGAAAAAAAACATCCATCCAGAATGTAAGGCTTTGGCTGAGGAGGAGAGATGATTTTGTGCATAAGGTGGAAGCTTAGGACATGAAAGCAAGATGATTTTCTTTTCCCAAGGTGAAGCGGAGTGCATCTGGATCTCTTGTCTCTGTAGCAGAGCTGTGCATTCCTCCCTTCCCAGCTTCAGCTGATTTTTAGTGAAAAGGGAACCATGCTCAGAAACCTTTCACATTTGGAAATGAAACATCCATTTCACTGCTACTGACAGCAGACTTTAATAGAACCATTTGTAAAGGGTCTCTACTTGCAGCATTGCTGTGCACCTTTCCTTCCAGCTACTTGCAGCATTGCTGTGCACCTTTCCTTCCAGCTACATCACGTTTCTTTGCCATTTCTGAATGTTTTCACTGACATGCCTTCCATCCACACAGTGGTTTTGGTGTGTCAACCAAGTGTTATGCCCTAGCCCACAAGTTTTAAGAAGTCTTGGTGCCAGCAGATACAAGCCAGCATGTACTCAGATATGATGAGAGGGCAGCCCTGCAGAAGGGATTGGGGCTCTGGGTGAGGGCAGGTTGGGGCTGAGCCAGTGGAGTGTAGCCTGGAGCCAAAGGGCCAACTGTACACTGGGGGCACTGGGCCCAGCACTGCTGTCCCACTCTGATTGAGCTATGTGGCCTCAGGTCAGGGTGGGCATCACATTATAGGAAACTAGTAAGGCTAGTGTAGAGTGCAAAGGAGTGCTATAAAGATGGTGAAGGGTCCAGAGGGCACGATACATGTGAGGAGCACTGAGGCCCCTGTGTTTGTTGGGTGCAGAGCAGAGTGGGCTGAGCGGAGGCATCATGGTGGCTGCAGCTCCTCACAGGGAGTGGAGGGACAACAACAGGGCCTGAGGGAATGGCATGGAGCTGCCAGGGGAGGGACAGCTGGGAGTGAAGGAAAGGCTCTGCCCCAAAGGTTGGTGGGCATGGAATGGGATGCCCACGGCAGTGGGCACAGCCCTGAATGGTGGAGCTCACGGAGCATTGGGACACCGCACTCAGACACAGAGTTGGGTTTGGGTGGTGCCGAGTGGGGTTGGACTCACTGATCCTTACAGGTCCCTTTCAACTCTGGGTACTCAGTGATTCTATGCTGACACCCATGGATTCATTGTGCCGAAAGCTCTGTCGTTTGCATTTGGCAGCTGCTCCCGGGCTGCAGCCCCCAACACACAGAGTTCACAGCACGAAGCAAGCGATCCCAGATGTGCTGGGAGCACGGTGTTGAGTTGCACACCTTTGCTAACGGGGCAGACCTGCTTGCGTTTGCGCTTTCACGGCTGCTATCAGCTCATCGTCCCCCCTGTGCGGGACAATGGAAAATGGGAAGTTCAGAAGCCCTGCAGAAACTTGGAGCGCTCAGGTGCAGAGCTCAAGCCCTGCCAAAAGGACTCGGGGATGATTTATCAGCCTCACGCTCCGGCCAAAGCTAAAAACCAGACTTTACAGCCCTGTTAATATTGATACAAAAAACAGAGAAAGGGAAAAACATCATTGGTCAGCTTAAAAGAAAACAAAAATTGAAGCAGCGATAATAGCTGTGAGGGGGGTACTGCTGCGTCGTTTTGAGCGGGAAACTTTCTGCTGTATAGCTAAAAAAGACCCCAAGCATCCGGCTAGCAGCTGAAGGCACCTAATGGAAATCCCACTGTTTTCCACCAGCTTGTCATGCGTAAGGATCTGTGCAGCTGCTTGACTTTCCTGTGTAGGCTATTTCTATCAATCCAAAGCTCTTTTCTGCCTCATACAAGGCTTTTGCTGCATCTTTCTTAGTACAAAACCCAGGGAATGTTTCTTACAGAGTTTTGACTGCAGGATAGCTTCTCTAAAATAGTTTAATTATAATTAGGTTGGTGAGGCATTGGCACAGGTTGCCCAGATGATGGATGCAGTGTCCTCAGAGACACCCAAGGTGAGGCTGCACCGGGCTACAAGCATCCGGTCAAGCTGTAGGTGTCCCTGCTCACTTGTTGGACCAGATGACCTTTAAGTGTTCCTTCCAACTCAAACAGTTCTGAGATTCTCTGCAAGCTGCATTTTATGCATGTGCTACTGAGCATTTATCCTGTGGTAGACAAAGCAGAAAGTGTCAAAGCTGTCATACCTCCCCCAGCAGCTTCTGTACAGGCTGCAGTTCTTCAGGGAGCTGCCTGCCAGCACAGGGCTTGCTGCTGTTATAGGGGATCCCACTGCACTGTGCCAAACCTTGGGGGAGGGGATGCTGGCAGGGCTGCCTCTGCTGGGGATGATTTTTTCCCTCCAGGGTTAAAAAGCAGTGTATTGTCATCTCAGCTTTCCTTTCCACATGTGCCTTACAGCCTCGGGATGCAGTGAGTTTTGGCTGCTTTCTTTGGAAATTCAGTCTTTCAAAAAATTAAAAATAAAAATTTATGTTTGTGCATAAATGTGACAAATGTAAAAGATGCAGGCAGGTAAGGACTGCTTCCTTCAGAAGGAAAGCAACAATCGTCTGTGAGTTAGAACAAAACACAGTAGATGTTTGGCAAAAATAACAAGGCAAGTATATTTAAAAAAAATAGCAACTGTAATTTTAGACTGCAAGGTTAAAGCCATCTCCTCTAATCACACAGCAACACCTGCACCGCACTGCCTCCCCCAGCTGCAGCAAGGGAATGGGCTCAGACCCATAAAACACCAGGCAGTGTTTCCACGGGCAGTGGTGCTCAGTTCTGATCACCGAGTGAGGCACGCCAGCAGGACAGCCTGCTGCACTGAATTTCAAGGAAGATGGCTCAAGATCTGCCTTCAAGAGCTGCCTCAAACTCCCTGTTAGAGCAGTGCATCTGTATGTTATTAAACCACAAACACATTGAAATGCTGGACCCCTTCAATCCCTGCAGAAAGGTAATAATTAATTGGGTGGCTGCTGCAGCCCAGAAGGAGTGCTGTTTACTTACCTGTGTCCTGTGCAATCCATGGCAGTCACAACTTCTAAAGGCTTGCACAGATTTTCTCCCATGCCCAGCCTCCAAAACATGACCAGGTTTACCATGGCTGTTTGTAAAGGAGCAGTTTATGGGTACACCTCAGCATTGTAACTTCTGTGTCACACAGTCCAGCAAAACACAGCACTGTGCTGCCTATGCTTCTTCTAATCTGTATGGATTTTACAAAGACTTCATACTTCTCCTCCTCCTTCTGTTGCATCTAAGATCCAACTGAGCAAAAATGTTCTTAAAGCTACCAGTGGTCTAAAACAGGCTAAAAAAGCATCCTGCTTTGCTCATTTTTTAGTAATCTCTTATATGCAAATTATGTGCAAGCATAACCTGTGATTTTGAAAGTGAGTCTCTTCAATCTCAGGATAACCTTAACTGGCCCTCCCCAGAAGAGGAAGGCTGGAAAAACAGCTCCCTGCTGGGAGGAGCACACCTCCTCCCAGAAGTGTGCCTCACATAACTAAGCAAAATAGTCCACATTCAACTCCAATTTAAATAATAACAATATTAATAATAATAAAAGATTCTTGTATGGCTCTCTTGCTGCAGAACTCAAGAATTTCTGGTGGATGCATTCTGGAAACATACTTTCCCAATGGGAATAGATCCAAAGAAAGAGAACAGATCAGTGGTCACAAATGCAATTAGGAAGCACCATAACTGATGGGACTGCTGAGCAGCTGAGGGCAAGCCCACCTCAGGAATGAGGCTGGCAGCCCTTGTACAGGTAGACGCAGTACTTACTGCAAACTAGGGAGTGCCACCACACTTCAGGTCACTCCCCTGCTGGCTATCCAGCTGGAACAAAGACAACATGAACAGCAGAATGCTTCAGAAAATCAGTTTCATGTGTAGTTGTGAGGTGACAAAATAATCTGAGTGTTATAGAAAGGAACATACAGGAATTTTTAAGGCATCTGAATGAGAAGTGGAAGCAAACCCTAAGAGAAGGTGTTCTCTTACTAAAAGACTGCTATTATCCATGCCTAGAAAATCTGATTAGCACAAATAAGACTGGTAACTCCAATTTTAAAGCTAAGTAGAACAAGTTAAAGGAGCATAAAACTCTGCTATAATCTCTACACCCAACACAATTGGGCAAAGGCAGATCCTCAAGCCTTTATACTTCAACAATTCATAGAATTCGCCAACCAGTTCAACACTTTAAGAAAAAAGTTTTTCTTCCCAAAGTGACACGTCAGTACTTGTGCCATCTAGTGGCTTGCTCCTTCAGGCAAATGCATTGGTAGGTAGTAAAAGCCTCTGGTTAAGGCTGTTTCTTTAACATACAGTGGTCAGTCTTCTGAAAGTCTGGAATATGCACTGTTGAACACTACTGCTGACTGGGAGTATGTCACAAAAGAAACTCAAGCTCTTCTCCAGATACTTGTCTGCATGAAATACCCATTTTCTCTTCTTTCAGAAAGGTCTCATATTGCCTCCAATCAAACCAGTAACTGGTATGCTGAGCACAGTTTCCATCACAACAGTGGATTCTTTACAAGGTTCTCCTCATTCCCCATAATTAGGGTCTGAATGACAAACCAAGCTTTATAGCTTCATGCAAACCTTGTTTTTCCATACGTTTTACTTGAGAAATAGAACTACAGTTTGAATTTGGATTCCTTTGCTTGCAAAGCTCTGCTCGCTAGTTCAGCTCTCTCTTTTAACAAGCTGGCTTCTTCAGCACTGTTTTGGACTTGAGCATTTTTCAGTAAGAAGTGGGTAAGGAACAGTTTCAAGCCTTCCCGGAGCACTCCCAGTTTAGGGTTGTCAGATATCCTGCAAAGGTACGAATCAAAACATAGTATTAGGCTTCGACCGTTTCAAAAGCTTCTTTCTTTTTTTTTTTTTCCCATCATCACCTTCAAATAGAAATGGTAAAAAAATAAACTCAACCTAAAAAAGGTGTTTTTTCTAAAGAAGCTTTTAAATTAAAAACAGGACTACACTGATCTGGCAAACAGCCCAAATAATACTCAACATGCAGTCGGTCCTCAGCAGTAAAATGGAATATGAGAGTATCAGACTTGCTTTAGGTAAGCAGTTACATTACAGAAAACAAACACCACCCCAAAGCCAAGGCCAACACTGCATCTGAAATTTCTCATGTTACAGCGTAACGGTTGAAACAACTTCCCCTTATGTGACACTGTGACTACCACACAACTTAATTCCTGGACTAAGCTGTAAATGATGGCTGTCTCCACTACAGCTGAAACACTGGAACTCAATTTCACACGGGTGTTTCCAGAGATGTTTGGTGGACTAGGTGAAACAGAATCATTAGGACAATATTTTAGTCCCTTCAAAAGAGCTGATGTCTTTTGAACACTGCGGACAAAGATTTATAAAAATTCCCTGTCCCATGTATAAAAATAAGATCTTCCACACCATATTCATTAAAAAAGATAAAAAACCAAACCCCTGAAGCTTTCCCTCATTAATAGAAGAAAAACAAAAGATTATAATGAAGAATTTATAAAGCAATCTACTGGCAAAGACTAAATCTCAGTGCACACAGATGGCAAAGCAATAAGATACACTGGGTTACAGAGCTCTGCTCATGAAAATCCTATGAAACGTACATAATAAGGCTTTCAGATATTCAATGTAATACTTTTCACAGCTGTATGTGTATCAGGACCTGCACTAACAAACAAGAAATAACTGCTGCCCCCCCACTTCCAGCTTCCCCCAGGCAAGTTTGCTTTTCAAGACTCTGGCCTTTGGTAAAGGCAGTGTATAATTCCAAACAAAGTAAGAGAAGCTCTTACCTTTTTAAATTACTACTAATGAAGGATTCCCTGGAGATTTCTGTGATGACTTACCTCCCAAAAATATCATTAATGTCGTCTTCATCTGTTTTGACTAACAGCATGCTTAGCACTTGTCGCAAGAAACGGACTTTGGGTTTATCTAGATCACCAAATTCAATTACCTGGTTTAGAATAGAGAAAATTCATTCAGCTCAAGTATGTTCAACAAATGAATCCTCTGCACAGTGAACACAGCTCTTAGCAAATCTGCTGCCCTCCCATATATACAGTCTGAGGTTCGGCACAGAAGAATTATCTGAGAACACTGCCTCCATAAAGCCAATCAATAAGGAAGCAGTCAAGTTTCTGAGGAATAACCAGCAGTAACAGAATACAAATATATACATTTTCAATTAGATAAATACTTCAGAAGTACCTAGAACAATCTAGAATATTGCCTGCTTGCCACATTGCAATCACTCTTCTAAATAAATTCTACATCTCCTCAATCTGAAATCCAAGCACTCAGTGTATTTCTTCCAACAGCACTAAAATGAATGGCACAAAATCCAAGGCCTGCTAATGAAACAGCTTCAGTTCCCAGATATTCCTAATGAAAATAACAATTTTACGAGTGCTTTACATATGGAATCCTATAGGGGTTTGAATGCTTTGTTTACTCTGTACGTGTTGTGGGGATAAAGTAACACTGCTTTTGGCAACAGCTGTGAGACCAAAGCACCTGTTTCCAGGCAGCTTCTCAGTTTGGGAGAGCAGCACCACTGGCTCCCCAGGTTATGTCAGTATGACAGATGCATCCCCCACGAATTAGGGACTGAAGTGCAGCACAGCACATGAGAACCATGGGTTTGGTGCAGAAGCCAGGATGGCAAGGCAGTTACCCAAGTCTACAAGGCTCAGTGGACTCATTACCCGATACAGAGGTGTTTCTATATCGTGTTCTTCATGAATTCTGTATGTCTAGGCCACCCCAGGTTCCCCTACCCAAAAAGGACAGCATTAGTGAAGTCAATGAAATGAATCTGCTGATTTTAGAACAAGTTTCATTTGTATGACAACAAACAGCTTAACACCACCTAAGTAACAGAGAGTATATGTTTTCCATAGAACTTGTAAATGCAAAGAAAGCATGCAGATATTTTAAAGGAAAATGCACCAACCTTGAGAACTGAAAGTGGCAGTGACTTTGTCCTTACTAAGTGAACCAACAGTGACACCAAGTTGGAGATGGCACTGGCTGACAGGTTTCCCAAGTCTTTGATTTTGTCCCAAATACTAAACTGAAACGTCACCTAAATATCAAAGGAAAAATGAAACAAAACAACCAAATGACTGTTTAAATGAGAAACAGCAAAATCTTGGCACCTTCTATTCTTTATGAAGCCTCTGTTCACCAGGAAATGCTTGATCAGTCTGTTCAATTTCTTATCAAATGTGTGATACAGAAGAATGCAAAATCATCTGTGGAAGGTATTTTGTTTCCTACTCAGATCTCAACAGGCATACACCTGCTGTCAGGTGTTTAGTAACTGTCTATGTACAATAATGGCATTGAAAGTAGGAACTTCTTTACCTGAAATCGTCTTTCATATCCACAGATTTTGCTAGCCAGAAATGCATAGAAGGGGTTATACGTTTTCTCCTGCAAGCAGCAATAAAGGATAACGTGAACAATTTCTCTCTCCTGCTGATCTTTCAATCCAAGCCTAAAATTTAGGCAAGAGAATAAAAATAGTTTAGTAAGGGGGAAAAACAAACAAACTGCTACAACGGTCAACATTTTTAATACCTTCAAAACAAGACAGAACAAAAAAACCCACAAACAAATCTCATTCACCTCCAGCTGTTTGGAATTTCTTACAGAATCCTTAAAGCATTGAATAGAATCAAAGCCTCCACACTGTAAGCTAAGTCAGTAATCTGGTTTGGCAACAGGGAAGTGTTATAGCATGAGTGGTGTTAAAGAAGTGGATGCCAAAACAAGACCACAATGGACAGGGGTGGAATGATACAAGAGCAGTTATTTCTGGGAAAGGGAAAAGTAGCTTACTCCCTGTTTGTAGCTCTCCACAAAGGAGAACAGAGATGACGACCTGTCACCATGGAGTCTGTCACTGTTAGCACCTTTGAAAGCAGAAGTACTGCAGCAAGCACCGTAACTCGGTGTACCAATACAGAGGATCAAGTGTTGGTAGGTTAGTATCAATATTCAGTATCAAAATAAAAGCAAATAAACAATATCAGGAACAACTTGCACTGTCTGTCTCCCGGCATCAAGGCCAAGGACAAATAGCCTTCCACTTGAACATTTGACCACCCTGAAAGAGGGCTGAGGCACTTTGGCAAGGAACAGCAACTAACTCACAGTGCACCTGTTCTTGTGAATAATATGATTTAGCTTCCAGGGCTGTCAAACACTTGGCAGCACTAAAACCAATTAAAATGAAGAATGCTTAATATTATAATCTGAAAAATGTCAAACAAAATTATTTTCATTGCTTCAAGCTCAAGTTTCTCATGGTATTAATATAACTCAAATGTATTTTCTAACTAAGTTTGACCCCACTGAAACTTGTTCCACAGTCTGTAGAGCACAGGCAGTATAGTTTGTGTCCAACAGCCATTGGTTGTATGCTCCTCCAGACATCTGCCATTACATTTGATCTTAGATATGTACCAGAAAAAAATACCACCATTCAGCCAAAGGACAGAACTTAGGGTTTTACAACTGAAAAATTCGGGATGATTCCTAGGTTGACTTTTAATCAGTGGTGAAAGCTCAAGTCTGGTTTCCCAAAACAGAACAGCACTCTAACTGCAAGTCTGGGATATCATTAATTTGCTCTCTTATCAGCCAAGGTGCGTCTCAGTTGGTTACAGAAGCCTCTTCAGAAAAAAATGCACAGGTTCTCAGTTACCTGGAACATATTTAAGAGATGGCTTATGAAGTTACACTGCAGTCATTGATTTGGTACATTCTCCATTTCTCTATCTGTTATTCATTATCACTTCTAACATGACTTAGATATTTTGTTAATACTCGTGTTGCCAAACACTTGTAACCAAGTAAAACAGCAACCTGAAATCTGGTTTTGTTCTTACCTTCATTTGCTCAGACCCAGAAGTACTACACTTCTTTTCAGACCTCATATTCCTAAACAACTTCACCACGAAGCCGTACAGATTTCAGAATCCTGATAATTTTAGATAAAGAAGCTGCAACCACCTCACTTAAATGTCTCAAGAGGTACAGCACCCTCATGGACTTGCAAGTCTCCATCACCTTAAAAACTTCCCTCTGTATATGGAATAACTACCTCTAAAGTAGGCATTTTATCACCAGCACAAGCTGCCTCTAAGTAGGTTAGGTATCAACAGCAGAAGCTCACAACTATCACTGGCTTCAGATCAAAAACAAAAACATTCAATATCACCTTTTAAAACACAGTGCAGGAGATTACAGCAGATACAATCACATATTCTGAATTGCACAACACAGTACAACAGGATATCTAAGACTTCCACAACTGTTTCAATGTTTATGCCAAATTTCAAGTTCTTCATGTCTATGAAATAGCTTAAGAAACTGCCTGTCCATCAAATCTAAAAAGCACTCATCCTTTTTCCAGTGTGAATATGTGCTTTGGTAAGGATGTGCAGCCTTTCAGATAATGAAATGGATCAAGTCTCACACTGGCTCCAGTCATGTTCCCAACACTTAGAAGTTGAGCCACTTCAGGGAGCTGCTGTGGCTACAAATGAATGGCTTGCTTTTGCTGAAAGGAAGACTAAAAGAAGCAAGTTACAACAGCTTGGATTTAAAATGGTTTAAATCACCATTTAACCACACAACTCTGCCAGAAACCTAGCAGCAGATGAATCAACAAGCACAATTGAAGTATGTCTTCATGCATTTCTCAAGAGACTGATACCAAGCACATGAATATAAACTTCCAAATACTCTGGGAAACATTTTCATACTGGAGTTCATTCCTTCAGTGACAATTCTGTGTACTTTCCATTATACTCTGCCAGATGTGGGCAGATTTTACAGTCCTCCCCCCTCTGCATTTGCTGCATAAAAATCAGTATTGATGCACATCAGGCAATCTGCAGATGTAGTTTTTCTGACAAGCCTGTGTGTACACAGATTTGTATACTAGTTTAAATAGCACAGATGAGAGGCAAGGATCAATTTGCAAATTGAGCTACCAGGCCTTGGCAAGAACTGCAGCAGCAGCAGCTAATTTCTTTTAATTGAACAAGGCCATATTAAGATATTGGAATGAGTCCACTGCAGTCTTAAATCCAAGCTGTGTTTTGCAGAAGTGGCATTTAATCAAATATTAGTTGACTTTATTACAGAGTCTGTTTTGGTTTGGTTAGCAAATTAAATAATTGCATGCCATCCTGGTAAAACAATTCCTTTGAATTACAAGGCAGCAACAAGAAAGTTCAGACCTGATCTCCCCCTTCCCAGTTACTGAAGACTTGCAATTAATATTCTAATAGACACAAAGAATAACTTAGTTTGAGCTCTTCCCTGAACACAGTCTTCTAAAAAGCTGTTTGCTAAGTGTTGTGGAAACTGGTCTTACCATGATATGTGACTCTGGAGCAAATCCAAAGCTAATAAATTCTCCAGGATAGAACATATTCTGCAGGAGGGAAGCTCAGGTGCTAGAACACTACTACAAGTATGGACAGAGATGTACAAGGTGGCAAAAGCAAGTGTGGACCAGGATCCGCTAGACTGGGATCCATATTTTTTCAATGGAAAAAAATCACAGAGGTTCCTTAAATCAAAAGATGATGCAAATCACAGTTCTGTACATGAATGCCAATAACAGGAGCTACTTACTTCCCCTGATTGCCAGTCAGTTCTGCCTGACCCTCAGTAGTCCTTACAGAATTTTGATCCCCTTCTCATCCTTTTACTCCATCCTCACGTGGATCCCTAGTCACACACCTCTGTGATCATATTATTGATTAAATGCTGTTAAGCCCTGACAGCAATGTTAGTTTTCCTACCCTGCTAATGCTAGTTTTAGTTCTGGGCTTTCTTCTGACCTAGTCAGTACTTACTTAAGTAGCTTTTCAAAAGCATCCATGAAGTCTTCACTTGTCATCAACACACAGAAAATACTTCTCCTGATATCAGTGTTCATCCTCTGCTTACGAGCAAGTTCCATTATCTTTGAACTCACCTGAAAAAAAGAAAAAAAAGCTTTAAGAGAGCTATTTCTGTGCAGCCTCCAATAGGACCATTAACAAAATCTCCAGTAAATGGTAAAGCATGAATCCAAAGGTCCTGAACTTTTGTCCAGTAGAGGTACAGGCGTCATCAGGAGCTTTTTTAACTATGGAAATATAGTTTAATTGTGCCAATTATTTTGAAGAAGTGTTTCGCTAATGTATGGGACCATGCCATTACCACCTCAACAAATTACTTTTATAATCAGCTTAGATATATGCCACCCGTGGACAGACAACACTACATATAAGAATTCAAATAATCAAAGCTACTTTAAGTATCTTCTTCCATTTCATGTAACAGGTTACTTTTGCACTGCCAAAGTTAAAGTTGCACATGATAAAAAAACAAACAAGCAAACTACAACGAAGCATTATGAGAATAATAGCTCTCATGGAGCTCATGAGTCCAGTATTTTGAAAATTTTAAGAGCAGAACTCACAATTCAGAAGTTTCATCTTACAGGAGTCCACAGAGTGGTTTTTGTGGGCTCCAAAACGTGTTATTCACTTATACCAAGTACATTCAGAAGAACAAAGACAACAATTAGATTTATAACCAGTCCTGCTTGGATTTACCTTTCCAATATGCAATTTTTGCTGAGCCTTGCTGTCTGTGTTACTGATCATTGGTGCTCCACTCCAGGATGACCCTACGATCCACCAGCGACCAACCTGATCAGCACTGAGGAGGGACTCCAGGGAGACACGGAGCTGTGTTTCTTTGCCACAACTACTGCTGTGAACCTTGAAGAACAAAAATAGTGTTTTGGAAGACATTTTTTTAAGATACTTTAACTACTTAAAATTACTGTTAATGGAATGGGAATGGTTTCAAACTAAGACAGGTGAGATATTTTAAATAAATGCTTTGAAGAAATACAGACAACTTCAAAAGACCTCCAAAAGATCTTCTACTTCCACCATCTGCTCTTCCAAGCAGCAACCTGAAGAACATTTACCAATTTTCCTTTTGCTCTAGTTTCCCAAACTGATGAAGCTGATGAAATCTGTGCTTAGAAACTTCTGACTTTTATTTTCCCTAATTTTTTGAAGATAAAAAAGTAGATAAAAGAAAAAAAAGCATCTACCTGCCAGTCAAAAAAAACCCAACTCAATTACAATTCAGATTAGATGATGACATTGGAAACTAACTGAGGCATTTTTACAATCCTGTCATAACTTCCCTTTTGACTGTTCATGATCAAACACGACGACAAACTGCCACATGCTCTGTACAACTAAAAAAAATATATCCACTTTTCAAACAAAACAGGAATTTTCAACAACAGATCTAGAAGTGTACAAAGAGGACTGTGAAAAATTAATAGAGGAAACTCTACAGCGCATGTTGTACTTACAAGTTTCTGAGAAATAACACTTTGCAGACAGGAGGGTCTTTGCAGACACACTAGAACCAGATTCAAACCTAGCAAACTAATTCATTTTCACCAGAGACACATGCTTTCAAGCCTTTTATACTGAATTGTTTTAGACACTCAGCACAAGGCTCCCAAATATGAAATCAAGGAAAACTAAAGCAACACATGCAAGTTTTCAGAACTTCCAGAGTTATGGTCAACTTAAGGGCAGTACCTGTATCCATGCAAAAAAAGTTCTTTCCTTATCTATGGGAAAAAAAGAACTTGTCACGATGACTCATTTCTTCTACACGATCATTAAACATTCCACAATCTCTGTCATGTTAAGGACTTGGCCTCAGCATCTTTGATTAAGTACTATGTACTCTAGCAGACTGTTCTGCAGAAGGCTGGTTGGTAGGAGACTGTTCAAGTACTAAAGTCATTTTTGACCACAAGACTTTAACACTGTTATAAGGATTTTTTTATAACATATATGGAAAAAAAGTATTTTATATGTGTACACACATGCACACAATACGTATATATGTATTATATAAACATAACTATCTTCTGTACTACATATTACACAGCTTATTACACATCATCAAGCTGACATAAGCCAGAATTAATTATCTGTAGTGTAAGAACAGCTGTACTGTATCTGACAAGAAAGTTCTCACCAACGTTCTCTGCAATTTGCGGAGTTTTTCAACTGGTTCAGGATCATAGCCAGGAATCTTACGCACGTCATTATTCCTTAGTGCCAACATAGTCTCTAGCATAAAACGAACCTACAAGGGAAAGAAATATTTATGTGAATTATGAGTTGCAAGTTTGCTTAATAAAGTAGGAAATGTGTTTTGAAAATAATGCTCTGTGGGAATAAGCAACTGATCTGGTAACACACTTTGAGATTTGGATGATGTGAACACAAATACAGAGAAGGATGTTTACTTTAACTCCTATTGTATTCATTGCTGTTCAAACTTGAATTCAAAGTTGTAGCTGCTAAACACCAAACTTTTTGAAGCATCATGGAACACAAGAATTATCCACTGCATAACACAACAGCTCTACTTTCATCAGCTGCAAGACAGGTAAGGAGAAAGTAAACAAACACAATGACTGAGATCTAACTGAGAACCTAGAGTACAGCAGAAAGCATTTTGGTAAATTAACACGTACTCTAACACTTAGCAAGGTTGATTCAGAAAAGAAAATCCTTCATACACACATACTCGAGTCTGAAAGGTTGATTCAGAAAAGAAAATCCTTCATACACACATACTCGAGTCTGATCCTTAAGTTCCTTCTCTACTGTGTTTGCTTTGCTCTGGGCTTCACTGATCAGGTCCTTCAAAGCCAACGCATCATCTTTTCTTAAGGAAAAGCCCACGTTTTTCAGAAGAAACAAAATCAGTTCAATATCTTTTTCAGTAAAACTGCTAACAAGCTTCTTCAGAATATCAAAGATCAGCAGGCAATGAACTACGTGGAAGTTATAAAGATGGGCAATCAAGGCAAGCAGATTTTCACATTCTTTCCCTTCAGCATCACTTCGACTGAGTTCATCAAATTTCTTCACCACAGCTTCCAAGACGTGAGCACCGACCTGGCAATAGTTCCAATAAGGAAAAAAAAAAGTCATCCTTTAAACATTGGTAGATTTTACAAACATCTGCAACACGTTCATTTTGGGGGCACTGCTATTATTAATTTTAAAGAAATATTGTCGTTCCCGTCAATAAATATGGATGTACTGTACATATATATATAATAATGTCACATTTTCTTAAAGTGTGTATTATTTAACCTCATGTGTACCATACAAATACCTGTTAAAGCCTGTGCAAAAGAAAGCAATGTTCTGAAATTACAGTACACACACATCAGAATCTGCTCACACAGTTTTCACAACCATCTCCCCTGCTGTTGGACTGTCAAGCTGTTACTGCTAACCATGTACCCAGTAAAAGCTGCATGTTCAAAATCAAATGCATCACGGTTTAGCATTCCAACACAAAAAAAAATTTAACAGGTGATGAAGTAAAACAAAACCCACCAAAACCAGTTTTCACTTGCAGAGCATGAGCTTGAGCTGATTTTAAAGTGAGCATAAGACTCAGCCAGCTGTCAGAGGTACAGTTGAAAAAAAAAAAAACCTGGAACCTGTATTTATGAGGAAAAAACTAATGCTCGAGACTGGAATTAAAAAGCATATCAAAGCACAGTTGGGTAATGAACACATTACTGCTGGGGTTCAAACACGACTTTCCTCAGCCCACTCCGCTCACCATTACTATTGTGGTGGTTGCTTTTTTTATTTTGTCCTGTTTTTAAGTCCTGGCAGCAGCACAGACTTGCACTACAAACCTCCAGCAGCTGAGGATTAAACTATCCAGCAATCCCACTGCACAAATGCATACACACAGCCACTAGAATCTCAACTTTTGCACTGACCAAGCTAATCCAAAATGCAGTTGCATTACCACACTTGTGTGCAATGCACACACTAGATTTATTTCGTGGAATGTAGTTAAATGTTATGAACTTATTGTAGGGGAACTGTTAGGACATGGCTTGAACTGGTGATTGAGCACCTGGTGAAGGGATGTGGCTGGCCCAGGGAGCACAGGCAAATTGTTTGCACCTGCACTCCCCACTTGATCAGAAGGGGAGGACCCAGAGTGGAGACCCCGAGGCTCATATAAGGACCTGCCATGGAAAGACAAACATCTCTTGGATATGGGCTGCTTCCTGAGATGGAGTGCTGTATAGCTACAGAGCCCCTTCACCACATGGGTGAGTCCTGTTCTGTCTGTGTATACCTGCCAGCCTACCTCTGAATGCTTTGTCTTGCGTTCCTAAGAATCCACCAGAAATGATTTTGCTGCTTCATGAACAGAACTTCTATCATCATAGGTGCTGAGTAAGAGAGTTATTAGTATAGAAGACAGCCTGAATATCAGCTGCCTATTACTCAGTATTCTAGTAAGCTTCATCTTCTGAACAGATTAGATTTCTCCTCTTGAAGTGGTATTATGGTATCATGCATTAGTATTAATAACTTCCTTCCAGGAAGCAGAGGAACAAAAAAGAAAGCTTAACAGCAAGGCTGCATAGGGAAGCTGGTGTAACTGCATCCATCTGATATTTAATATGGTTTTAGAGACCACGATATATCTGTTGACTCGAATAACAACTGAAGAACTTGCATCAACACAGTTCTTGCACTAAGAGGTAGGATAGGAATGAAATTAGATGGGAGTACTGTGCTGAGACACCTCAATTCTCTGAGGAAAACATAAATATAAGCTAATTTCAATTCTTTTGTAACTTTAGTTGCTTAATGCTAAGCAAGAAAGGTACCTCAATCAAACTTAAATATAAAAACTTCTGTGAAAATTACCACAGTTCATAAGGTTTTTAATGTTTATGGAGTCACTTACATATAGCTATGACTTACACAACTGGGCTTTAAAAGAACCAAAGGTATTGCTTTCACTGATGTGGAAGGATTCCTGTAAGTGTGGAGTCTTTATTGCATTTGTGAACTGTGTGTACACCTTCATATGCCCAAGAGAATATCTGTTCAACTTGATGTTGTCTGGTGACACACAATCAGAAATTAAAAGACAATCTGAGCATCAATATGCTCCCTAACTTGCAGCTTTCAAGAGTATTAGTCCCAACCACAAGAATTACCTCAGTTCCTACTGTATGATGAAGAATGCTGACCAAAAGGACGTGCTCCATCATCAGTCTTGCAGGCATGGCAACTGCAGTAACACAAGCATTCATAAGGATATCTGTTAGAGTTTCATTCATGTCCTTTCTGCTGTTGGCCATGTAAAGTTCTTCCAGCTGTCCACTAATGGAGGACAAATTTGGCTCACTCAACCTATGGAAAAAAATAGTGAACGCTGTATTTTGTGCCTTATAACACAGCTCCACCATTTTCAATGTATCCAACTTGTAACCTGTTCCTAAGCTCACCTAGTTTCTCACAGTTTTTGGAGAAACCAAGTACAAAAACACTTGGTACTTCTGTAACATGTCATGTATAGCAAATCCTGAGCATACTCTGTTCTGTAGTCTGCAATTTATAGATAATGTGAATAGCTTTTTTTTCTTCTGAAGGCACTCTAAAAATAAAGATGGGCAAGTCTTAATTATTTTTTCATTTCTTCAGTATTTCAAGTACCATAAAGTTTTTCCTTGGAGGTAATACTGGAGAAAATTAATTGTATTCAATTTTAACACAAGGGGCTGGGGTGGAAACAACAGGGATCTCACACTGCATTTTTTAAATAGGTGTACTGGAAGGTGCACTCGGAGAATTATAGCTAGTGCTTGTGGGCAGCAGCTGTGTGGAATTCAGCCCAAGCTTTAATTTATTTTCTAGGCTTTTCAACTTCAATAACTACCAACTTTGAAGAATTTCTGTCAACAAAGATAATTATTATTAAGAATAGCAGACACAGCTGCCAACTTAAAAACAGTTTGCAAAGACAAAAGTTCACATCCAAGGCACTTTCCTTTGAGTGATGAGCACTGACACAGAATCAGAAAGATTAATGACTTGTGCTTATTACATTACCTATTAATGAGACCATTCACTATTTTCTTCAGTCTTCCCAATTCTTCTTTTTTCTTGTCATCAAGTACCTCCTGAGCTTTTCTCACTTGAGGGGGAATGTACTTTGTAGCACTCTGATCATGATCCTTATCAAGAAAACAATCACAGCAAAAGGGATTAGTATTTAAAATATTTGAGATTAAGTATATATATATATTTCTATCTAATATTAATGTATCAGACTTTTTGTTAAGCACACAGTAATACCAAAGGAACAACCTCATTTGGGGAAAAAAGCATGCAGCAAGTTGCTGCTTATGATCAGCTTGAGAGAAGCAAAAGAATTTCTCCCTTTACAGGAAGTTTTAAGTAAATTGCCTTTAATAAAACTGATATCTTAGGTCCCTGGTTTAACCAGATTGGCAACTGAAACCTCTGCAGGTGAAAGCATCAGTTGCAGTGGTGCTACCAGATTAACTTGGTGCTGTGTGGCTAAATGTGTATGGCTTCCTCTCCTCTACTTGCACTACAAAGCCAACACAAGTAAAATGTCTGGCATCCTCTGGAAGAAGTAGTTCTGTTTCTAACACATATTCATTGTCTTGTAGGCTCTTTGTGATGTTAGGGAAGTGCTTAATCTGTTTCTGGAGTGGTGATGCTTTTGTTTCTTTTATTTGTTGTCTGTGCACAAACAAGGTTTTGTGTGTTAAGGTGCAGTGTGCCAGCACAACGTGTCTCTAGGGCTTGGCAGTAGCTCAGAAGTCAGTGCTGCTGCTGGACCAAGTGTGGTTTTCACCAACACCTCTCCACCCTGGACAAACAGCAAACACCAGTGCTTTGCAGAGGTGACATTAGGTCTGCTCTGCACGTACTCTGATAAGCAAGTTTGTGTTACTTCAAGCCGGTTCCCTACCTCCTGCTCTTCCTTCTTCGGGGCCTCGCTTCCCTCAGGCACCCCACTGTCCTCAGCTGATGAGCTCCCGCTGTCCCACTGCCCTTCTCCATCTGACTCTTCGAAGCTATCAGAGACCTCTCCCAGCTTCTCGAGGCGCTCCCGTGCCTTCTCAACGTCCTCCCCACGCCCTCCCGGCTCCGGTCCCTCCTCCTCGTCGCTGCTCTGGCAGAGCCCGGCGAGGCCGGCGCCGGAGCCGAGCGCGCCCAGCACGTAGCCCAGCCCGTCCCGCAGGAAGCTCTGCGGCAGCACTTCGCTCGCGGCCTCCCCCTTCTTCCTGCGGCGCTTGCCGAGCCTCAGCTGCCTCTCCAGGCGCCGGATCTCCCTGTCCTCCTCCTCGTTGGCCTCCAGCAGGCCCCGCTTCCTCGACGAAGCGGCGGCGGACGCCCGAGGGGCCGCTAGCGGAGGCTGCGGCGCTTTCGGCGCCGGTTTCTTCGGCTGTCGCGGCGGCTCCGGCCGCTTNCTGGTCCCCGGCCGCCTGCACGAAGTCGCGCACCGCCAGCCGCAGCCTGCCCAGCTTCCCGCCCGCCGCCCGCCTCACCGCGCCCTGAGCCACGCCGCGTCTGGCCGCCGCCATCTTCGGGAACGGCCGCGCGTCGCTTCCGCCTCCCGGGCGCCGTTTGGGGCTGCAGCGCCCCCTGCTGGACCGGCGCGGGAAGGGCGGGAGAGGCGGCGCCCGGGGGGCCCAAAGCGAACGCAGAACCGAGGCCGAGGCGCGAGCGGAGCAGGTGGCAGCTGTCTGTCACCTCTGTGATCAGAGGGAATTGCGTGTCCCGTGTCACTTTGCTGCTGTCGGCAGGAAAACCAATTGACACCTTCATCTTATTTCCAGTCTCTTTTTTACTTTTATTTTTTCCCCTCACTCCATGCTTGTACAATCTGCTCGGTGTGTGAGTGGCCACAGCTGTGTCCGCTCCTCTAACCAACTTTGAAATCTTAACGCTGACTTCCAGTCATGTCTGGCAGTTCCCGAAGACAGTTCAGTTCCCCAGAACGCTGACTTTCCCCACATTTTATGATTTATCAAATTTTCCATGGTAGAGAAAAGACTTTCTCAGCTAAAAACAAAAGCTACACATTCAATATACATCACAGAAAATCCAGACACGAAACCTGCGTTCATGACTCAGGTTCAGAGGAAGGATCAGTCACGAATCTCCTGTGGGTACCCAATCCATAGGAAATCAGGCTTCATTATTTTATTTTCTCTTGTTGCATTCCCGAACTCTCTTGAACAATGAAGTACTGTAGAGAACTAAAAAAAACCTGAAAATTTAACACGTTATTATTACTCTATAGATTATTTTTGCTCTTGTATGCATGTTTCCATACTCCTTCAATGACATCATCTGTCCTAGACGACCCCATGCTTCAGAAATCTAGCATTCTCAAGGCTGACATACAATGAATCTTTCCTTCTCGGTGACAAAATATGTTGCGTTGATTTGTCAAGGCATTCCCTTTGCTACATTTAAACTATATATTATGTTCTAATTTATTGGTGTTCTGCTCTTTCTTCATGCACAGACAGCTCACATGCATTTTGCATCCTATTTATAGATTTATTGATAATACTATTCCATCAGCATGCCAGAATGCTAGATAAATACAGCTGAATATAATTTGAGCAAATATTAGATGCTTTTAGAAGTAAGATTTGCATCCTCCTTCTGTCTCATTGTGTAATTTGTCATTCAGGGCAACAGAGCTTTCCAATAATGGGAAATCTCATATTTCTTCAAAGAAAGAGAATGCCAGTATTTGCCACCTTCAGCACTTCATGCATCAGAGGAATGTGTGGAAAACATGTATTTTGCTGAACTACATAATCCTAAATTGGGGTGAAAATGGACGTGCTACAGTAGCAAAAAATACAAAAGTAGAATTATCATCACTTGTTACAAACACTTTCTAAGGTAAAGTGATCATATTTCAGAGAAAATCTAAAAGTAATTATCATGAAAACATTATATTGAAAGAAATAACAATCTGCATAGACTAATTCATCATTCAAATCTAGAGATGCTGTATCTAAATTAATACATTATGACAAGTAATTCAGATACTGCTCTAGAACATTGTGGATTCCTGTTTTATGTTTACGAGTTTGGCTTACAGGACATAGTAAATGCAGCTTTCTTGTCATGACATTATAAAAGCTCTTTAAATCTATTTCAACTTTCCTGTGTCATCTTCAGACAAGAAAAAAGGAGAAATTCACTTTCCATTTTACAAATTTCACATTTAGATCTCTGCATCATATCAGCATCACTTAGCAAATATGAATTCAGAACTGGGGGAACATTTCTTAATCATTCTTTGTTTTGACAGTGATCCCACAGCAGAGAACAACCAGTAAGGGCAGGTTTCACATTTAGAATTAAATTGAACATAATGGCATGATTCACTGGAAATGAAACTTCGTATAGAATTGTTGTTTCTGGATGTTTTTGCTTCCTGCTGAGATAACCTTTGTTAGCAGATTTCTTTTGCTGTTAAGTTTTACTTGTGGATTTGCTTTCTTTTTCTTTTTCATTCTTTTTCTTTTTCTTTTTGTTTTTCTTTCTTGCGCATTGAGTGAAATACTCATCCTTTAGCCATCTGTCTTCTATTTTTCCTGGTCACCTCCCACAAGTCATGAAGATGTTATTTAGTGTCTGTATCACACAGGTAGGTACATACTTGCTCTTTTGTAATTTGTTGCTGTTGAGAATATCTTGCTATTTATCACCAAAGGAAATATCTGTGCTGTACCTGGAAGAATTCTAGGTTGATTTCACGGGGTCATTCATTGTTCTTATCAATGGAGGAAACAGCTTGATTCATGTCAGAATATCTCTTTAAATCCAAAGTCTTTTTTTGACTATACAGTCTGAAAAGTTAATACCAGGATGAAATTATTCAGAGCAAGGGGAGCAGCAGAACAGTGTGAGCTACTTTAAGACAGCTGTGACTTTCTAACATGGCACCTGTCTGCTTGAGATACTGTTCACTCCCATGCCATGTTGCCACAACTGTGGTGAGCAGAACTGACATTTGTCCTTGTGTGAAAGAGAAGAGCTGCTGGGAGAGATTTTCTATGAAAGGATGTTTATGCTCTGGAATATGTTTTCCAAAGTCTCAGAACAGTATGAAGTTGATGTCTCTTCCACTGTGCTTCAGTTCCATCTCTCTCAGAAGTTACTGGCAGGTAAGTTATTTTCTTAATGATTTAAAGACACATCCCTGTTGCTGAGATTTTCTCTCTCTTTTTTTTTTTTTTCCTTCAGAACTATGTCTCATAACTTCTAAAGTCAGGCATAATGAAAGTCAATCTACACAAATCCTTTAGAAAATCTCTGTCCTGGTAGTTTCAGAATTTCCACAGTCTTTATATCTGACCCTGGGCCCATCATTTGTCTTTTGTACAGGATGGCTTATCTTCCCTCATTCTGACACTGAGACCATTGAAATATCTCCTCCTTTATCTCCATGTTTGCCAGCAGACTCTACCACCCTCAGCACCTTCACATGCAAGTGTGTATTTTCTCTTTTCTTAGGCTGCCCCAACAGATTTTCTGATTGAAAGCTGTTTGCTGAGTTTTTCATACCATTTCTGTCTTTTAGTCTCTGAAATCAACACCCTTTCAGTCACTGCTGACTGGTGATACTCGTTAGCAATGATCTTAGTCAGTTTGTGTAAGCTAACACAGGCTGTTTTAATTGAAACAAACTAGGAAGTAATCGTATGAGTAGCACTACAAGTCCCTCTTCAAAAAAAATGATGTAGGAAAACAGGACATGAAACTGGTAATCTCAGCAGGCAAAACTAGATCAGGGAGAAGATGTCTTCACTGACTTTAGTCATTAATGTGTTTCAGTTCATTGGAAGGAAGGAGTGGGTACTGAAGGTTATTATTTAGATAAATGGTCGGAAAGACAAGCATAAAAAGACAAGTATAATGTGTGAAAGCAAAATCTCATTTCCCCAATCCATTAAAGTTTTTAGTTTTAAACTATAAGGAGATTATCTAATATGTGACATGGGGATAGCTGAAACAATGTAATCAGATGACTTTCTTGTTATTAAAAGGATGAGGTAGGTTGCAACTAAAATGAGGTTTTAAATTCATGCTTTGTGCACATCACAGTCCAAAAATGCAGTTATAAATCAGGATAACATCATTGATCAAACTCCCACATTATGGTACTTTGCATTTCCTATATGGCATTTATATAATCAATGAAATGCCTTTATAGAAGACTTAACTCAGTGCTGAAAGTTGACCTTACCTAAAGAACACTTGTATTATATTGTCATTGACAAGCCAGTTTTCATCAGAGATGAAGTAAATATTTAACAAGGGACATTTCCTTTCTCCTCTGTTCTTTCTCCTTTTATTTGTAATTGCTTAGCTTCAACATTTTGGTTGTCACTCTTCCCTGAAGATCAATCTGAGCTTATTTTTGTTATCTAATTCTGATGAGGCAGCTTTAAAAAATAATGCATGGAAGTAGGAATGGTACTCTGGAATAGATACTTATGAATGCATTGAGCTCAACAAATCACCTTTTACCTATTCATTTACCTATAAAAAGTGTAAGTGGTGGCAGTAGTAAGTACCATGCCACTCACAGGGGCATTCCACCAGTAGCAGTGTTCAGTGTTACCGTCCATCCCACTGCGAACGCTGTCTTTTAACATGCAGGGTAAGTTGTTTTCTGAGACAATTTCCAGCAGCTTTTTCTAGCTCAGGAGGCGTTAACGGTTACCAAAAGACTTACTCTATTATTCCATACAAAACATGATATGTATCTGAGTCAAGGCACAGTCAAGTACTTGGAAGTCTTTCCATGCTGACAGCAAACTTTGGATCTGGTAACATACACTGTAACAATGATACAGATTTATACTTGTTGGTTGCTATTCCACATCTTAACATTTGTTCCTATGATGTATTATGCTATAGTTCTTGACATAGCATTAATTTATTATGCAGTTCCTGTTCAGGAACCCTACTTGCCCAACTATAACTAGAATATGATATTTCTAATTAAAGACTTTGTTCTCTCTGCTTGCAAGCAAATTATAAGATTAGTGTCTCTTGCAGTTTAAGTGGAAAGCAGAGAGTTCAGCAGAGCCTTAAGCAAATCAAAGTGCCTGAACTTTTCAGGCTTTTCCCAAGACTGGATTCTTAGTCTCTGCATGCCTTGAAGATGGAATCTTACCAGGTAACTTAAGTTATCTGTGAATAGATGTTTACAGTTGAGCAAATTAACCTAGTGTCCCTCTTGACTCAAAGAGAAGAAATGGAAGCTTCTAGAGGTGAAGAACTGTTTTAGAAAGAGATTAATCACGGAGTAATCTACAGTGACTATAAAGAGAGCCCAGAGAGATCAACCCAACTGAAGAATCATTGTAGATATCTGCTGCTGAGTGAGATTAATCCAATCTTAGTTATGTTATGTGTAAAATAGGCTTAGAAATATCTTCTCATGCTTTGTGATGTTATACCCACTAACTCAGGCCTCTGAGATCACTGCCTGGAAGGGCTAAATGAGATTCCTCTCGATACATCCAGGTCAATTCCATGCTCCAATGATCTCTGTGAAGAACTTTTTCATAAGCTGTATGTATCATGTTTCCTTCTCTCAGCAGCCACGTCTTCATCCACCACGTGACAACCAGTTTGTACCTCTGTCATTCTGGGATAACACCCTGTGATTTGCTGATGCAACTGTGACTGTGTTGAAAGCTGGATTAGTAGCAGGCATGGATTAGACATAAAACTTCTACTCTCATGAACTACTTTATAGTCATCACCAGTTTTAACCCGGATCCTCACTATCTTTGATCCAAGACACTGATAATGTCCACCATCACCAGAAGATTCCAGCCTAACAAAGCTGCAGCCAATTGTCTTAGCCAGCCAGTTAGTATTTGGCACTTTGCTGCCTGAAGGACAGGGCAGTGAAACAAAACCATGCATATACAAATTTTAACAACCTCATGTTAGACTCTGGCACATACTTGACCCTGGAAACTGCTCTAATATACTCCCACATCTGGTAACGTCTCTTTCAGGCAGTCACTATCAGATAAAGATCAACCTTTGTTGTTGTTGTTGCAGCTGCTATAGGATAACATCAGTCTGCCACTTACTTCTCCTGGCAATGCATTTCCTTACTCTTCTTTATCCTAACACCAGGGCTTATGGTATAATCCACCAAATCCAAGATCTGATCCAAATGTAAAGAATCAGCTGTTATTTTTCCTGGATCATTTCTTTTCTTATTTAGCTGCAGAAAGATGTGGACAGAAGTAGGAAGGGGAAGAGAGCTGCCCTTTCCAATGGCAGTACAGGCTGCGACTTGGCTAAATGAGTTATGGAAATGCACCATTAGCAGATTACAAAAATGCACTGTGTCAGGATATCCTGCTGGTGGGGCAGTTAGTTTCCGTGTTGGTTTAAATGAGAATTTATTACTCTACAAGTACAACTGGTCTTTCTGTTGTCCCCATCTGTATTAACACCTGTGCCACATATAAAATAGGTTCACAGGTGAAAACAAGAGCAATTACAAAACCCCTTTTTGTATAGTTGCAGTGCTTATCATGAGATTACTGCCTCTTGCTCTCCTGAATGATTTTGCAAAAATAGCATGCTGACAAGTAAAAAGAGCAAAGCTCTGCACAACTGTGTATGTGTGTGTACGTCTGGTGAACTGACTGCTTGTGTACAGTGGGAATTTCTTTTCTCAGTATGAATTTTCTTCTTCCTTACTGGTGCATAAGGTAAGATATCTATTTTTAGAACAACACATATTTGGATTCACTTATGGAATGGTGCTGTTAAACTTATTGCAATCCACTCCTGTATATAGTCATGGGAAAAGAGGGTATGTGTTAGTATCATGTAGAATAATACAGTTATAGAAATAATGGGGAGGGTTTTATTCTTAATCTTACAATGGCAGTTCTAAATTCGTAACTGCAGATGCCATAATTTCATTAGGTATTTCTAAATTCTCACAGTATGGAGCCCTGATCTATGATGGGAGGCTTCTGCAGTCCCAAAATGAAAAAAGAAACACCAGAAATAAAATGTAATCGTGCCTTTACCTATAAGGTATGCCAAGATATTTGCTTGAATTCTCATTTCTTTAACCTGGAGTCATGCATGTGAGTAGTTCTAGTCCTAAGACCTATTTGTTACCTGTGTGGTGTAACAATTCTGCCTATTTTTGTAGTCTGTAGGTGAAAAGAGTAAGCTCCAGAGAAAGGCAAGCCTACTGGCAACTTGACCTATTGTTTCACTACAAGGAGTAACTAAAGGTTTAGTAACAAAATGGCCATAATACTGATACTGTTTGCCTACAGGTGAGCTGCTCTACAGGCAGGAGCTGTTTCCTCCTTTGGCTTTCACATAAATAGAACAACACAGGTTATATGACACTAATGCTGCGTGGTAAATCGATCATGGCTTTTTTTCCGTTTCAATTTGAGTATTGCTAAAAACTTGATCTGCTGTATTTGAACACAGGATCAAAACCAAGGTCAAACTGAGTTCCAGTCCTACCATAATAACTGTCTCTTTGTAGCTGTGAGCAACTCACTTAATCCCTTCCCTTTGAATTTTGCTTGTTAGAATAATTACAGATATGCTACATTAACAAGCACCACACTGATGGTGAGAGAACAGCTTAGATGTTCTTACTAAAAAGTGGTGAATAGGTAGGGTGCTAGGCAGTAAGTGTAAGAAATAGATCCAAGTAACAAAATTCAGATACTGAACCTAATTGGATTTCCCTAAAGATGAAGGTGCACTGGAATTTTTCACTGAGAGCGTAGTGAGGCACTGGCACAGGCTGCCCAGAGGGCTGTGGATACCCCATCCCTGGAGACGCTCAAGGCCAGGTTGGATGGAGCCCTGGGCAGCCCGAGATGGTGAGAGGCAATCTGCCCATGGCAGGGGGTTGGAGCTAGATGATCTTTGAGGACCCTTCCAACCCTAGCTATTCTATGATGCTGTGATTTAGGGCTCAATATGACCATGATTATTTTTTATTAAGAGAAGCAAGCAGTTGATCTATTTAGATAGACATTTGGAATTCCCTATTTAACCACAACTTTCACATCCTCAAGTTCAGCAATTACTTTTTCTGCTCAGCAGAAAAGGTCATTCTCATTAGGTGACAATGCAGATTGGATACATCACATCTGCATATTTAAATATGCGAATGAGTGTTCTCATTTTTCTTTGGAAATGCAGACCTCTGAGCCAAGCGGAATTTGTTCTACTCTAAGCTTGAAAGTGAACTTCTGTGCAATAAAGATGATTGGGTGTCACAGGGCATCTGACACATTTTGTCTAATTGTGATTCTAGATATTTGTCGGCAGACAGGAAGCCCGTGGCTGGATTTCACTGGAATGAAAAATTAGAAGTCAGCCTAGATTCCAGTTTTTGTGTAGGAACAGAGGTGATTAAGCAAAATTATTAGACCTATTCGAGGCCAACATCAAAAGCTGTTTTAAAGACTGGTGTTAAAGATTGATGTTAGTACCAGCCTCTTGATGCAGACTGGGAATGTAGCCATGGAACAATCTCAGCCTCCAGCAATAAGGAAACAGATTCAAGGTCACTGCAAGCCTAGTTGCTTTATATAGCACATTTCAGTGCCCACTTGGATTCTAGGCTGACCAGGGAATTTTGTAGTAACAAGCACTGACCTTTTAGTAGGTCATCACTGGAACTGATTATCAGATGAGAGAAATCTTGCCATCATTATTTATGATAGACAACTCAGTATTATTCTGCAATAGAATTTCAGAATATTATCACCTTTTATTCTTCAGTAACTAGCTGGAATAAACACATGATCCAGTATTACTTTGCAGTTCCTTCAAAAATAATTACACGCTAAAGATTGTAATATATCAAAAATTAATTACATTAAAAGTGCTTGCTAATGTTTTGTTACTGCTCTGTTTAGTCTTGGCATCTGCATGCTATCCATTAATTTATTTCAGTAAAACCTACAGGTCACATTGTGAAGTTCTTCATATATTTCTGTGTTAATGTTCCCCCCACTTTTTTCCATAGTGTGTCTTTGGTAAAGACATTGATTTGGGGTACGTGATTGTGTGAATGCAGTGATGCGTGTAATGAAGGGAAATTGCTAAGATAACACTTGATCTGTATTTCAGTAGAGTATTTTTTTCAGTTTATATTATTTAAACTTGCCAGTTTTTATAATTAAGTAAAAGCATTTTTATATATGTACACAAACTCATTTAAAAGAATACTACAAGCTGCTGCTTCTTTACAAAGGCAAAAATACCATCTGTAGTAAAGTCAATAGATAGGGATTTGTAAAAGAAGAGAAAATCTGTACCTTACTTCAAATGAAATCAGCATAGCTGTCAATGTACTTTGATGCTTGTAGAGAAATTTTGTAGTGGACACTGTGCAATGCTGTATTGTTTATTTTTATTGCAGGATATCAGTGTATTTCAAAGAACTTTAAATAAAAATAGGCATGCACACAGATATATAAACATATACACGTGATGTACAAGTATACATACAATGTAATATATGAATACTCATAAAAAATTCTAAACATACACTTTAAAACTTTTTGCAGGCATGAACCTTTAAATAAATTCTTCCAAAAATGCCATAGACTGGTTCTGCTCACATTGTGGATAAGTATTTCTTATTTCATAACAGAGGACAGGAATTATTATTTGATCAATATAGTTATTTCTTGACTCATTAATTCTCTATGAGGACTAGGTGTGTGTAAAGAAAATGGACAATAACGTTTCTCACATTTTGTGTTACTCTCAGTACTTAAAATGGGATAGGCCTGACAGAGACGCAAATTGCGGTTGCACTGAGAGTATGGTATAGTTCACAAGCTCTTTTCTCTCTGATAGCTGGGGTGGTTCGCTATGCTTAATTATACTGTAGAATGGTTTGGGTGAAAAGAGACCTTAAAGATCATCTAGTCCCAGCCCCCTGCCATGGGTAGGGTTGCCACCCACTGGATCAGACTGCCCAGGGCCCCGTCCAACCTGGCCTGGAGTGTTTTCAGGTGTGGAGCATCCACAGCTCTCTTGGCTGCCTGTTGTGCTCCTTCTGTTGTGTGAACACAAACTCTTCCAGATAATTCATTCCAATTGCATTTTTTATTTTCACTGTTTTATTTTCCCCAAGTCTGTCTGGCCATGTACTGTTTTATCAATATCACTGAAGGAGTAGTTGAACCAAATCAAAGAAGAACAAAGCTGGACAGGATCAGTATTACAATCCAAGAGGTACTTTTTCATAGTGCATAAGTGAAATCAGCTCTTGGGTTTTCAGAAGGACTATGGAGTTACTGTCTGCAGCAATATAAAAATAAATTACATGTGGGGAGCTTTGAATTGTACAATATCTTTGGTGGGATTACTTTACAAGTGCCAAATTATATGATACATTTCATAACATGAGCAGACAGAATAGGTTTTGATTTATAATTCTTTAGACCATGGAGTAGAAATTTGAGGCTTCTGTCGGAGTTATTTGACTAGAAAATAAGATGGAAGTATGTACCAGTGCATTTGATATAGGGTGAAGAGAGCCTGGAATGGTTATGAGCATTCTAAGATTCTGCATTCACCATTACAAAAAAATAAAAATAATAAAAAAATACAAACAGTATAAGTTGGGAAAACAGCAACATTCTTTCCTTCACAGATTTCCTAAATGCATGTGAGATGATATGTCACACTGGCAATAGAGTTGAAGAGTGAAGACTTGTCTGAAAGAGGTTGTTTGTTTTCTTCTTTTGCTGATGAGAGCCAGGTGTTAAATGCACAATGGGGCATACCTACTTACTAGTAGGTCTGAAATAATATTTTATTTATGCTAATACTGGGAGCAAGACACTCGGTGCTTTACCTGTGACTACAAACTGCTGAATTATATCCTATGGTTTTTACTATTTGGAATGAAATGACTCATTTCTATTGAAGTTTCCCAACATGCCTTATAGTGACTTTTAACGTACATTTTTAGCATTTGAAAAGATGTGAATGTTTTGCTTTGATAAAGAATCAAACAATAGCTAAAATACTGTTTCTGTAAAAGCAAATAAAATGTGTTTTGAGGTGTCAACACACAGATGCAATACAGTATGAATGTATCCTATGAACCCTCAATAGCTTTGTACTGTCCTTTAAAAATATGATTAATCACAAAATATGATTTAGAAACAAAAGACCATCTGTCTCAAACAGATGACTTCTTTGTAACCTTAACAGCATTGAAAACAGTTAAAATAGGTGCTGCAAGCTTGTCAGTAACTATTTTGAAGGGAACAGGCTTTACAGAATTATGGATGAATGGTGTACCTGCTTTTAAAATTGGAGAAACTTCTTGTCTGTGTGCCCCTTTAGAAGCTCTGCAGTCTTTTGACCTCCCATAGATCATACAGAGTCAGCACATTGTGGTGAGCTCACTGGAAGCTCTTGAATTTGTCACGCAGTGTGTAGAGCTTTATGTATTTTCAGTCAAAGGTGGGACCAGAATTTTGGAAATGTTTGACTGTAACAGCCATATCAATGTAGACTATGAGGAAAATGGGAAATTAGCTAGAAACAAGAAAACTGACAGACACTACATCAGGGCTAAACATATGATTACCTTCTTGGGCCAGGGACAAGATGCACTCCTAGGTCAGATTGTAGCTGTGGTTGAGCCATGCGTGACCCCCCTGTTGATGTGAAATAGGACTGGTGACCATTATCACACACTGATGCTGATGAGAGGAAGAATATAAACACTTCCACTGTAGTGTGGATAAGGCTGGGGGTTGTCCTACTCCTCTCATTTCAGACGTTAGCAGCATGTAGGAGAGCAGGGCGTACTTGGACAGGCAAAGGAGGCATCCTTTGAACAAGTTGAGGACGTAACGTGGAAGTCAGACGTGTGGGCAGAACTTCTCTGCCACTCTGCTGTTGAAAGATCAAGAGGCGTGTCATTTCTATGTGCAGGATGCAGTTTCCAGTGTGAATTCTTGGAATGATCATGGATGAGATTCACTAAGAGGATGGCAAGCAGACAAGGGAGTAGTGGTACTTCCACGAAGAACTGTTGACTCTCTGCACATCTCTATTTTAGAATATAGGGAAATGTGAGCCAAGATGGGAGCACCGTATTTTCATGGTAACACAGGCTAAACCTGCATTACTAGGCATAATCAACAGAATCTGCTTCTATAGTTGACCTATCCTGGATTCAGGTGCCTCTGTTAGTCCTCTTGTCTAGGAAGCAGCCACACACATTAAGCTCTTACAAAGCTTTCAGCTGCCAGTGCTATTTGACTATGCAATCCAAGTGGACAGCAGTGCAGGGAGAGCATTTGAAGCATTTTTAACCTAGTTGGTGGTATCCTCTTTTTTTATGAGATCTAAGGGAAAAGGAATATGCTTGGCATGGAAACTTGGCAGCATAGTAGCATGACAGATGCCCGTATCCTACCACTGTTAAAATGTGATATTGGGCTCTTTTTAATGAAGATGTAGGCAAGTTTTGTCAGAATTGGTGTTATGGAACAGTAGGTGCTGCATTTACAATGACAGTACCTATAGAGTTGTATGCACAAGAGCCGTGTAGCATAGACAAGACTGGGACATGCAGCACAGGTTATCTCTGAAAGTGCAATAACTGTCAAAGTAGGTATACTTTGAATGTAACATATGGTTTACAGAACCTAAAATTAAAAATGTGGAAATATTTTTGAGTTGGATGAGTCACAACCTATTCCTTGTTCTATCCTCCCACTAGGAAGACAGTATGAAATCTCTGGAGTCCTCCACTCAAATACTTAGAGACACCCAAATGCTTTAACTCACCATAGATGGATTTTGCTTTATATGAATGCCTGAAGACTATATCTAATCCAGCTCTTGAGAATCCAGCCATGTTTGGAGGTGTTATTACTTTACAGTAATATCTACTTAAGAAAAGAAGCTAAGATCTTAAAACTAAATGATTTCATGTTATTGGCATGACTTTTGGTAAAAGACCTGCTATATCTGAAGCCTGTTACTGAAAATAAGCATTGGCCTATATTATATAATAATCTGTTAACACAATTGCAGCATTTCCTGATAGACCACTGGGACAATGGATAAGTGTTACATATTCTGCTGATCAAATACTGGACCTCAGAGTATAGGCTTTTACAGGATAAATTTCTGCTGGTCAGCAGACCTTAATTGCAGTGGTCCTTTTGGGCCTTCAGCCTCTGATACTAGCAATAACCTTACACATCTAATTAAAACTTCAGCATGGTAACTGGCAGATATTGTGAAAGTCCGTTTTATATATGTGAAAGTCTTCTTTATATACGAGTACTGCATGAAGAAATACCTGCTGAAATTTATTTGGAATGTCCTTGAGCAACATTGAATTCTCCAAATTACATGGTGCCTGTGGAACAAACCTATTCATTTTGCTAATGAGACAGAGGAGAAAGATAAAAATTTAAAAAATGCCTGGCATCATATTTTATTAGTCACCCAATATTGACAGAGATCGAGGCTGTTAAATTCCAGAAAAGGATTACTTATTATCTTAACACTCCTGAGATGCATTAAACACATTTGAATTTAATTAGAAAGGAGTATCCATGATTTAAGAATAAATCTTGCCCCTATTAATTTTAGAAATTAAGATGATTTATTCCCTTTAAAATTCCAAGCATTTTGGATAAAAGTCCTTCATAAAAAGTGCAGAGCTTACTGTCAAAGACAGAATTTATACATGTGATTTTGTGAACCTAACTGAAAAATAGCCGTAGTTTAATACTCTCTAGATTTTTGAAATGCCTTCCATGTGGTATTTAACAGTACAGTTACCTTAGTCATGATGAGTCAGATACTAAATTTAAGAGAAGAAAATAAAATTATTTAACTAATAGAAAAGTGGTCTTTTTATTGTTTAAAGATTTGGCATTGCAATCCATTTTCTTAAAAAATTGTTGTAAAATTGAATGTCTAAAAAATATGGAAGTAATGAAAAATAATTTGAGAATAGTTCCAAATAAGCATGTGTAGTCCTGCCAATTATCTATCTATCTATCTATCTATCTATCTATCTATCTACCTACCTACCTACCTACCTACCTACCTACCTACCTACCTACCTATTTACTTTTAAAGTACAATGAGTACAGCCATGTTAGGTAGTCAGGAACCAATAATATGGGTGGATATTTGCATTATATTTATAATACAGCTAATGCATGGTCAAGTTTTACAATCAATACTGAATTGGCACAGTAAGATGTCCACTGAAATGTGTTGAATAGCTCAAAAATCAAAGGAGAATATTAAAAAATGAGAGAAGCAATGAAAGATAAGCAATTAGCAAGACTTGCAAAGAAAGCATAGACCTAATGACGTCTGAAACTCTAAAGCCAATGCAGTACGGTGTGTGGATGTAATGTTACAGTGCTATGCAATAAACTAGAGTAGAGCAGAGACTGTTTTCCTTTTAAGTCATACAATGCAAGTGCTTTAAGGATGAGAACTAAACACTGAGTAGAAAGCACGTCAGCATAGAAAGCAGTTATTGGGTAAGAACAGAAAAATTGTTTGAGACTTGTTTCACAGACATATTCTGCTGCTGTCATTCAACTAGTGGTAGAACAACACTGAAACTTCTAATGATTATTTGCTAATACTAAAAATACTGACTTCACTGTTAAATAATTCTTTTGGAGTTATTTAACTATTATGATGTTGCCATGGAACCAACACATGATATTGACAACATCATATCCCATATGAGCAACCATAACATTTCCAACCAGTAAAATAAGTATTATACATCCTTACTACTTCAGGAAGTTCCCAAAGATGAGAAAAAGTATGAGAAAAACTGGATAATAGTGTAGAGAAGGAAATGATTTTTTTTCATGCAAGTATTTATTCCAGTTGATAACTACTTACTGCTAATATCACTGGCAGATGATACACAGAAGAAAAAAATGGTTGGCAAATAGTGGAAAATAACAGAGTGGTATGTTTCAAAGATGAAGTAATTATACAGAGCAATCTGAAGTGTTTGGGAAACAGAAAATAAAATAGGCTCAAATTCAGTCAAGTGTCCATGGATGCACAAAGAACACGGAGTCAACATCTTGTCTATTGAACCAGAGCTATTCCAGGAAAACCAAGATTCAGAATAGAGATGATGGACTGCTGCTGCTTGGTATAAGATTTCAGTGAGGGAACACTATATTCCTAAACTGGATTTAGTGACTCCTAAACTGAAGGGACCACAAAACTTCCCTAGCTTTCAGGTTCAACTGCTCAACAAGGTCTACCAGCAAAGCACTCTTTTCCTCACAGACAGCGGGCATCTAGCCTATGTCAAAAGATTGGAAAGAATTCAAGGAAGAAACTAAAATACAAACAAACCATGAGTTCATGGTTAAGAAAATCTTTACAGAGTAAATTTGCTTAGAATAAATCTTTTAACTGACTGAAAAGGAGATTCTGAGGTGGATTGCTATGATTAACAAAAAATACCAAGTCCTGAAGTTCTTCACTGTACTTGAGAAGGACAGAACAAGAAGTTAGTAGTTAGAAGCTGAAGGCAGTAAAATTCAAATCAGAAGCAAAGCATGATTTTTAATATAGATGGTAATTAAATATTGAACACACCATGAAGAGAAATAGTAAGTTTTCACTCTTTTGATCCATCCACTCTGGCTGAACACCTGTCAGAGACTGATTTAATCAGACTCAAAATTCTGAACTCAAAATAGACAGACTGTTGAAAGCGAGGCTTGTCTCAAGACTTTGTTTTGTTTTATGATTTATTGACCCTAGCAGAATTTTTGGAGTTCTGCAGATAAATACATAGTAGAGGGGGAGGATAACCTCCCTCAACCCACTGTCTATGCTCTTCTTAATGTACCCCAGTACACCACTGACCTTCTTGGACACGAGAGCTTCTTGGATACTGCTGGCTCATGGCCAACCCGTTGTCCATTCTGACACCCAGATCCTTCTCTGCTGAGCTCATCTTCAGCATGTCAGCCCCTAACCTGTACTGATGCATGTGGCTGTTCCTCCCATGTGTAGGACTCTACGTGTCCGTGTTGAACCTCATCAGGTTCCTCTCTGCCCAGCTCAGTAACTACACCTTCACAGTGTCCTTTGTTAACAGTAGTGGGGATATTTTACTCTAATGTTCATTTTGAAAGCTTATTAAAAACCATATTACTTTGATGCGTTTTTTAAGTTTTATTTCTGGATATATATATACATGCATATAAAAAATTTAGCACCTACCTGTGTGGATCTGTACTGAACTAGTTTATATCCAATTTGTGTAATAGCATTCTCATTTTTAATTTGAAGTTCTTTTTCTTGACCATATATATTTTACGGCATGGAATAGATGGGCAGCTAATGCTACTGCATTGACTGGAACAACAACAACAAAAAAATCACACTTATTTCATAAAGAAAAAGTAAACAAATAGAAAATACGAAGAAGGTATGAATAAAAATGAAATCAGTCAGCAATATTTCAAGTTGAACCCAGATTCAAGACTGATGGATCTTGCTTTCTAAAATAACAATGTAATGACTACTGCGATTTAGCTTATGAAATACATACTTTGCAATGGCCAAGCAAGAAATAATATGCATAATAATGATATATGTTTATTTTATACCATAATCAATGTCTCCTCCATAAATAGGTTTTGAATATGTAAAGTGCTGGGTATCATCTGCGGCATGTGTCTACCCCAAGTTCTATCTAAAACTGGTGATCACCCTCAGCAACATAATAAATTGAGCATCAGGCTTCAATCTGGCCAATTCTTAGGTAGTATCTTGAATATAATAATGTGAGTAGTCATATCAATTGACAGAATAATGCCCCATTTTCTGTTTATTCAAAACTGCATTTGGCTGAATGATGACTAGAAAAGAAAGCATCACTTATTCAAATGTTGCTAAGTAAATGTAGATTTCAAGGCATGGTACCAATTCGTACTTACAGTTAAAGAGAGTGATCTAAAATTGATTGACAAATTCTGTGTAAATATTCCCAGTGAAGCAGTTCCAACTCTAGTGATTTCAATTTTAGCCAACTCAACTAACCTTATTAGCTTGAATGTCCCAGCATCTTTTCTGGAGTATCTCAGTTAACCCAGTGCACATAAAACCTTCATTGGAAATTCAGAATAGCAGACATGGTATTATCTTGATGTAGAAAAACTGCTCTTTAAAAAGCAAGGCTGAAAAGGAACAAAATGAGCAAAACCTATTAAATCCTCTGAACTTTTACACATAAGGGTTAGGCACCACTAAGAATCAGTTTAATAGAAGTCTGCGTTTCATTACTCTTTTTGGGTATACATGTACTTGTACACTGGCAACTTGAGAAAACTTCCTTGATTATATGTAGAACAAACTGTTTAGGGCTACTGAGGAGATTAAACAGTTCCAACAGTGTCTTTTTTCTCTGTGTCTGAGACACAGATAAAAGCTTCCAGAGGTCTTTTACCTACTCTTAAAGGTACCTCGGGCTTAATTTTTGTGTTTTGTATTTTTCTTTTGGTATGCTTGAAATATTACTTCTGTTCTGATGAATCCAAATCAATGCATTTGTTGCTAAACCTTCTCATCAGTTTGCAACAATAGCCTACACTAGACTGCATATCTCTTGATATAAATAGCTTTTTCTGTGCTGGCTACCATGACCTTCCTTTGTGGTGTAGACACCTTGGAACTGAGCAATAACTTCTGCCCAAGAAAGGAATTAAGCTATTTTTTTTCCTGCCTTTTCAGCAAATATAAGTGTATTTCAAGTTTCTGATGATTCAACTGCTAGAAATGAAAGAAAGAATTTGAAGTCCATAATATGAGACAAATTATGTTCTGTATCGGTATATTTCAAATTCAGTATGCAGCCGGAACTCCAACTGTGCTCCTCCTTTGTCTCCATTTCAGTATGTGTATTTCTTACATACTTCCTGCAGGCCTAACCTCTGATTGTTCCCATTTTTCTCCTTTGCCTGGAACCTTCTCTCACTCCTCGGTTCTTAGCCCTGATCTGTTCAAGCTACAACATGTACTTCTGCTTTCATCACAAATCTAATGAAGGCCTAAACGATTATCATACCATTGCAGCTTATAGTGTATTTTATTTATTGTGTATAAGGTGATGGAATCTGGGAACCTGTCTGTTCTGTACAAACACTGAGCACGATCTTTTCTAAGAATAGGGTTTGTCTTTTAAGTCCATTGACATACTTTCTGTAGGACATCTGAGAGTATTTGATTTCTCTGAGTACAGGCCCTTGTATATCAAATTATTGTCTGCTTTTCCCAGTTGTGTTTGTTGTTAAGGTAAAATCTATTACTTCTGTCTTCAAACCTTGCCTTTAACTGCACTGTTCCCTCCAGACCAAGCTGAAGTCTAATGCAAAAGTCATCTCAGCAGCTACAGATGCTTTCACCACACAGCATCCTAAAAGGGATGACTGAAGGCAAGGGGGAATGGTTGAAGAAAGCACGATTATATTATCTGTCAGATACAATCCGTTGCTGTGGAGTAGGACAGCTTTCCTCAAGAACTGTGTAGAAGACACTGTTCTCCCTGCTCCTCCAGGACATTTTTAGTGGTCTTTTTCCATTCCTAAAGACTCAGTAAATAGTGAGACACTCTTCCTGCACAGGTGGTGGACTTCAGAAGGACAGAGGGTGGGAATTTTTCTGACCTCCTTCACCCACAGTGTGATTCTGCCTGCAAACTACGTGTCTGTATCTTCAGAAGTGTGGAAAGAACCAGGGTGAAACTGCAGCTATGCTGAAGCAGAAGGCAGCTTTCTCAGGACTCAGAACTTCAAGCAATACATCAGACAGTCAAAGATGACTTTTCTAATTATAAAATTTAATACAAGACTTTGACATGTGCCTTTAACCAAGAAAATGGGCCAGAGGCTAGGAGACAAAAGTACTCTGAATGACATTTGCACAGATCTCATGTACAGTAGGACAGAGATATCACGTCAGTAGGTGTAAAGAGCAGAAAGTGATGGTCCTTACTTTGTAACTCCCTTGGAATGAATGACGTTACGTGTTTGGATAGAAACAGACGTTCCGTTTGCTAAACCACCATTGATGTGGCATGTCACGGAGTCACAGAACTGTAGGGGTTGGAAGGGAACGCAGAGATTATCTATAGTTGGCTTTGGTGTGTGTTTGGTGTGTGCCACAGTTCTTGTCCAAATAACGGCCAAGCTTGTTCACAGAAGTCCCTCCGTGACAAAGTGCAGTTCCAGCCAGTGAAATTAAACTTTTAATTACAATCTCTCAAACTAACAACTCTAGCGCACTTAAACGAAAGGCTGCACTCAAACGGACGGAGACAACCCCACGCCCCGTCACACAGTACGAGCCCACAGCCGACCCAACGGGCACCGAGGGCGGCACCGAGGGCGGCAACGGGCGACCCCGCCCCCTCCCCGCCCAGCTGCCGCCTTCCTGCCGAGCGATAGGGTCGTCCTTCTGTCCATCAATGCGAATCCCCGCCCCTCCGCTCTGTCCCTCACGCCGATTGGCTGCTCCCCTCGGGCGGCTGGAGGCGCGGTCGCAGTGTGCGCGGTCGCTGCGTGGTGACGCAGCAGGAGGAGCTGAGGCGGCGCTGCCCGCCCTTCCTCCACCTCCTCCTCCTCCGCCGTACGCTGACAGAGCGGCGGAGCTCGTCGCCGCCGGAGTCCGTCGGCCGCCGGCCGTGCTCGGAGGAGAGCAGCGGTCGCTGCCTCCGGCCATGGTGGCTCGCCTGTCTCCGGAGGGACAGCAGCAGGCGCGGCGGCGGCGGCCGCCATTGCGCGCGGGGGCCGCGGGACTATGAAGGATGGAGGCGGACGAGGTGTCGATCCGCGAGCAGAACTTCCACAGCCAAGTGCGGGAGTACACGGTACGCGCTCCCCCTCGGCCCCTCCCGACCCCTCTGGGGGCCCGACCTCGCTGGAGGCAGCGGGGGGGTCGGGCTGCGGCCCGGGTTGCTCCGTGCCCGGCCCCGTGGCATCCCGCTTCCCGTTGCCTCCAGCAAAGCGGTACGTAAGCGTGTGTGCGTACATCGGTGTGTACAGGCGTGCTTCTGAGCAGCCGTCCCAGTGCAGCCTCGTGTCTGCGAGGGTACGCGTGGGTTTGGGTGTCTTCTGCTGCCGGTTGCGAGCGCAGTGTAGCCTTCACAGATGCTCACATCCTTCTCCGTGCGTGCCCCGTGGTGTCTGGGTGAAGGAGTACAGCATATAGAGCAGCACCTGTACTGTCCTCTCTTAGAGCTGCATCTTAGCAGCTCTCTCCATCTGCTTGTGTGGTTTCCCTCCAGATTGCCTCATTCGTTGTTTTCAGGGCTGTTCAAAGCCCGTAGGGGTGTTCTGAGAGGGCTTATCTCTCCTACTGCACATAGGAGGCACCATTTTAGTTTGCCACATAATGGTATTATCCCGCCCTAACTCTGCTGGGTTGGTGACATTCTCTTTGTGGCTACTGTTGCACGAGCGTTAAGAGATTTCATGGATTAAATATAATCTCCTAACTTAGCTTTGAGTGTTTTTCAGCTCTGTGTCTTAAATATCACCATCAGTCTTGCCATAGACCTACCTAACTCAGTTATTTGATAAGAGACTTGACTGGATCCCTAGTGTTATAATCTATGTATCTTAAAAATCCATATGTTAACGGTAACTTTCTTTTGCTGTCTTATTACACTTTCAGGATACTTTTTTCTTAAGAGTATGAGGCAGCGCGAGGAGAGCTGCTACTTTGGGAGTCTTTTCTGGGTCTTCCTGTTTGTGTGAATGGGTGTTAGGTATGTCAGAAGAACTGTGACCAGGGGAGGGGCACTAAGGGACTAATACTTCTTTGTAAGGAAGTATTTATGTCCTCTGCGTGATGAAAGCAGAAGTGTATACCAAATCCTGCAGCTCTTTGGGGTGCTAAAATCCATTATTTCCCCAGTGTTCATTTTTTCATTTATTTATTTATTTTTGTACTGAATCTCATGCTTCTGTCCCCAGAGTCTTGTTCTGACGCCTTGTGTGCTATGTATTGTTTTTGTACCTAGGGAAGATGTGCAGAGTAACACATTCATTATTTTCATTAAATTACTGAAGTCTGTTGAATTCTTGAAGAGCTAACTGATGTATACTGCTTTGCAGCTCTTCTAAGAGCAGTGTGTTATTCTTCCTGTTGGTGTAGTCATGTAAGTATTCATGTGGGAAAGCAAGAATCCATAACTCTGAGGTGCAGTGTTGCTTCTTGTGAAGACAAAATATTCAGCAAAAACTTCCAACTGCAATTTGATCTTTGGTATGGTGACAAACCTTCTGCATTATTGTTTAATCAGTGAGCATTTCACTTTTAAAGCATACACATAAAGTTGTGTTCTTGCCTTTAATTTCTGTATGAAGGCTGCAGTTGCATGTGCCTTTCTTGTAGCACTTGCACAGCTGCAGAAACATATTGCAAGTGTGTGTGTTGCATGGCCCCCTGTTGCTCTTGATGTTAGCTTACGGGTAATGAAATACACAGAGCATGTTGTTTACATGCAACATTATGCTTACAAGGCCTGCAATTAGTTCTGCTCTAGCTGGTCTTGAAGTTGCTCGATGTGAAAATCATTTCTTCAAACACGTAAATAAACACAGGTGATGTGGATACAGGTACTGAAGGAGGGAATGTGTTCTGCTGTCTGACATGTGTGAGGATTTCATTCCAGCTGCAGGTGGAGTGGGGTCTCTGGGGTGGTAAATAAAAGGACTGAAGTTTTTTCAATAATTGAGTGGAGGTAATGTCTGTGTCTGCTCACAGAAACGACTTAAGCTTATGGAATCTGTTAGCATCTTCCTGTCTTTGCCGACCCAGTTCTGTGGCATGACCTTTGCTGGAAGCCAAAGTGATGTATTCAGGAGAGAAGAGAAATCAGGGCAAGCTTGACGTAGTTGAAAAGAAAACTCTTTTCTCTTCTGTTTTGTGAATTGTATTCATTCTCTTTGAATGGCTTTAGAATTTCTAGATTGTGTTCCCCGAAGGAGTCCTAAAGGCATGCAAAGCTTTACTTCAGTGTAGTGCTTCATTTCTCTTTCTATTCTCAGAACAAGCAAGCTTCTAAGTTCCCATAAAGTTCTGCTATGTAACGTAAAACAAAGGCTTGTTACCCTTCAGCCAGTGGAGCTTGACTTTTCTTCTGTAGGTGCCAACTTCTGATAATTTCCCTGTTGAAAGAGAAATGTTTTTGATGTATGTTTATGGATCAAGCAAGAATAATGAAAGATTTATTTGATTTTTTGAGAAGTCTTTAATCTGCTTTTGAGATGACCTTCCCTGTGGTTTAATGCATGATTAAATTTAGGTGCATCTGTCTTCTCTGAGCCACTTGTTTGATGTGTCAGTATGATTTCTGGTTTTTCAGGAGTGTACCTGTTTGCATGAGAATAGCCTACCTTGTTCTGTTGCTTCACAAGGATGATCCTTTCCTTACCCTCCCTCCTGGTCAGCTCTCTAACCTAGATTCAGCATGATTCTTGATATGTGAATCTGCTGCTTGTAGGGCCTGTTGTTTTTTCCACTAAGCACTCCAAACAACTGTCAGTCTTGTAGTAATGTCTAAATTCTATAAGGTAAACGTGGAGCTGGAGAGCTGATGACCCAGTGTTAGAAAGATGAGACATGACAGAACGATGAGTTTGCTGTAAGTCAGGGAAAGCCCTGCCCTCACAAAGCTGGACTCATGCTCTGTTCTGGCTGCATCGTTCTGCAAAGCAGCTTTAGTTGGTTACAGAGCACGGGCAGCATGCCTTCTCTATTTGATTAACATGTGTGGGGAAGTATTACAGTACATAAATGCCAGGTAATGTGTGTTAGTCTCTTGCTGTCTTTGTTGTACACTTAATTCACCTCTCTTGATCCTTTGATTCATTTTGAGTTTGCTGAGTGCTTGCACATCCTTGGAAGCTATGCAAGCTTTTGGGGAATTGACTTTACTTTGTGTGCTCTTTCTGCATCTGCTTATACAATGTAGTTAGAGTGTCCCGCTTACCACTAAAACTTTTCACAGCCAAGCTCAAAGCAGCTGGGGGGGGGAGGGGGGGGAAGGTTTCAGCCTCTGTTACTCTGGCTATACTTTGAAAAATATTCTTACACTCATTTGTTCCTGTTTACATCCTCTATTCTGCAGTATTAGTAGGTATTTCTTTTAAATGTACAGCTTCTTGATAGCATTCTTCTGCTTAAAAAATGTAATATTTTCAGTTTATAAAACCACGTGTGCACTTTGTTGGCAAAATAAATGGTGTGCCTGTGCTTATTTGGAGAGTGGTGGGAAAATGTGAAAGCAAATAACTTGCTGACTGTGGGATCATTAGTTAAAAAGCAAAGTATATTTGGAAATGATTAATTATACTAAATACGACATGGGGGGAAAAAAATTAGTCCTGGTGGAATAAGCTTGAACACAAAAATACTATTTTAATTCCTTCGTGCAGATACAAGCAAATACTGAAACAACTTTGTTCTCTTGCTTTCTGTTTACACTTTTTATCCTCTTGTTCTATTTCAGGGTAGAGAGGTGTTTAGGATTCTTCAGCAGGAACTGGTGTGACTGCTGCTGGTGTTTGTCCCGTATGTGGCTGTCGGAAGAGCGAACCCCTGGAATGCTGTGCATCTGCTGGCAGCCTGCTCTTGTTTGTGACCACTTCTGCTTCCTTCATCTTCTGCTCTGGACAATAGCTGTGGTCCTCGCAGAGCAGTGTTTATGCCAGGAGTGATGATATTCTGGTTGTGGGCCAAGAGGAAAATGCTGACTAGCAGCACCAGTAATTTATAAAAACAACTTATTAAAAACAACTGATGTTTCTGTTTTTTGTAAAATGTCTTCTGGTTTGTTTTAAAGCCACATAGGGGACAAATGCCAGCAGTGACTGCATTACACTAGTTCATGTTGAAGAAGAACCTCAAAGTTTATGCAAGCTTATTTTATTCAGTGACATTTCTTCTTTTATCCTTGGAGTACTTTATAACTTGAACTACTTCTTGCAGCTCAAAAAATTATTTTGCTTAGGTTTCTCAGTATTACCTCTTTTCTAAACTGTTCTTGGGGAAAAATAGAAGGGAGAAAGGAGAACCTGTCACAGTGGCATGAGAAACTAGGTAGAAGATTGCACATAATAACATAATTATATATATATATAAAATGTTAGCAGCGTTGTATTATCTTAAAAATGTACTTCTAGTGGTAAACATGCACGCTGTTTTGTACTTCATGAAGCGGTGAGTCATCTTCTGGCTGCTGATACTGAAGATCAGTGCTGGTGGATCCATCTGGAATCAATAGGTATCTCTACACACTTGGCTTGGACGGGTGGATAGAGATGTGCTTATTTTCAAAACAAGCAACTTTTGGAGAGTTTGGCTTATGTTTACTTAAGGGGAAGATGGAAGTGTGAAAAGTTACTGCAGTTCAAAATAATTCCTTTAGAAAGGTAGAGTGCTTATTTGTGAGTAGCAGCTGACCAAAAGGGAGATCAGATTCGTGGAAGGTGCAGAAGTCTCTTAAGAATTCAGGGTGACTTAAGTTCAACATAAAAATCTGTATGGGAAGCATAGACTTGTCAAGGTACAGATAGGATTTGAGACAAAGTGAAGAAGCGATGGAAGAACTGATAGCAAACAAGCTTTGTTACTGATTATGACCACAAATAAATGTACCCAAAGTTGGGAAGCTTAACTGTAACCAAACAAATGGCTATCCATTGATGAGATAGCAGGATGCAACTGGGAGAAGGTAGGGTTATTGTGAATGTCTCAGGCTTTGCTGTGATGTAGGGATGCTGTGTATGATGGAGCTTGTAAGCCCAGACCCTCAGAGAAAAGTGCCTTCAGGGTGAGCCTGGTGGTGGTGAAAGTGCAGCTTTCAGAAGTGTGCTGCCAATGAAGCTGTGGCAAGCAAGGAAGAGACCAGTTCTGGGTTGAAGAGAACCACTGAAACTATACATTTAATGCAGTGTAAGTTTACTTTTTTTATTTGAAGGTTACAAGTGATAATTTAGATATTCTTAATGTGCTGCTTTTTCCTTTCTTGTCTTTTCTCATTTTCATATTTGCTTTGGTGATTCTCGTTGAGAAAATCTTAACTTCTGCAATGTTCTGTACTCTTTCCAATCCCTCTGAGGCTGTAAATGTTTACTTCTGGGGGAGCTGACTTCTTGGTGACTAGTGTAAGCATTTGCGTGATGTTTAACGTGGGAGCAGGAGAGAATTGAACACCATGATTGTAGTTTGCTGTTGTGCATATAACAATTAGCAGCTTTGGATGATGCATCACTGTAAAAGCTGAGCATGTGGCTCCATGGGGATGACCTGGTACTGCTGCAGCATTCTTGTTGGTCATTCATGTGACAAGAATTGTCTTGTATGTTCAGCTTTGATCCATCTCCATCTGTGCTTCCCTGCTCTTCATTCCTGCCATTCTTCCCAGGTGGAAGGGTAGGAAGAAGTTTTTCAGTTTCTCTGTGGCCTTTTAGAGCATGTTCAAGTACTACAGCAGCAAGGCAGCAGTTGGACGCATGTGTAGTGCTGTGTTGTTATAAATTACAGAAATTAAAAATACAATGCTAATACCTTTTTTGTGTAGGTAATAATCAGTCAAGAAAAACCACCACCAACTCAGTTTTCAACTCTTACGCATGTTCGTGGATGTGTTCCACAGAGTGGTGTTGCACAGTGTCTTCTGCCTTCTCTTTCTGCTGTGTTTCCACTTTAGGGAAAAGGACATGTTCTGTCAAGTAACAGTAGGAAGTGAAGATACTCTCTGTTATGTCCATAGCGTTTTTCTTGCATATGCTTTGCTTAGAAATGCTGATGGATGTGCAGTAACAGTAACTTTTCTATCTTTTAACACTGGTGTATTTGCTACTTTATTTTCTTCCTTCCTCTATTCCGTATTTCCTTTTTCATTTCACTGTAGCAGGATACAACATTGTCTTGTTGGTTTTGCTTCTCTGGATTTACTCTGCCTGCTCTAAGTGCTAGTGTGCACTTAAGTGGGAAGAAGCAATCAGGTTTCTGCTTAGATGCTTTTCTAGTGAAAAGGTTAGGTTTGTTAAATCAAATGTACTGAGGATTGTGAGCTCTTGTTAAATGAGAGTTCTGTGGTGGTTCCTTACTGTTAAAGGGCTGTGTTCTGTATGGTCCCAGATTTTCATAGCAAGAGGGCATCACTGACTTGAGTAGGGTAATTGATTCCCATGGTTATTGGCTTTACTCTTGGTCACGTAGCCCAGGATGCTGCTGAGGAGCTGTGCTACCAGGGGATGCTGATCTGCTGTTGGTGAACAATTGCAGGACAATATTGCTGTGTGCTTTTTTCCTTCCTGCACAGCAACTGGTGAGAGTACAGTGTATTATGTATGTAATCTATGATGTGTAGAATTGTTGATGCTACTGTGTATAAAAATGCAACTTTAATATGCACGCTAATTATAGTTGGGAATAGTGGCTGTATCTTTTGTACCATGGAGAAAGGAAACAGTGTATAGTTGGAGTTGTAGTTTTTTAATCTTAGACTTAATGTGTAGCTCTAGAAACAGCAACAGAAGAGAATTATGCTTTTCAATCTATGGCATGAACTTTAGTGCCAAAGTTTTAGAGGTCGTCAGTGTGGACAAATTGATGTCAGCTGATCTTTATTACCCATCAGGGATATGTTCAAGGTAACTCGGGCTAGTTCAGACCTTTGTTACTTGTGTTTAATATTAGCCTGCAGTGCCAGCCCCTGAGATGTGCATAGCAACAAGCTGAAAAGCATACAGTTCATCTCCAGCTCCATCCTCAAAGGAGCTGAGCTGTCTGGTACAGATCCAGAAGTATGACTCTGTGGAAGAGTTGGATATAAGACAACAAAGTGCAGTGCTGTTCATCTCCAGAGGTAGCTTTTCTTGCTGTGTCCTGTGTGTAACCTCACTAGGAATATAGAACACTTCCTTTACTAAATGAACATGAAGAACTCCAGGGGAGGATGGATTTATTTTGCTTGTTGAGCCAGAGGTTTCTTTCCTTTAATGCAAAGAAACACAACTGAATTACTTACTCCCAGTTAAAAGGAGGACCTTAAGTGTAGCACAGCATCCATGTGCTTTGCTTTCAGGTTCTGGGTGGTGTTTAGGAGGAAGATTAAAAAAAAACAAACCTAACTTTACAAATTATTTTGCATAACTGGTTCTGATCATAAAAATTCTTACGTTCTTCTTACTTTCCTTTGTATTTTGGTGTACCTGGTCAAACAAGGATCGTGTGCTTCCACTGTAATGAGAGAACGTACCACGGTTAGGTTTGACAGCTTCCTAGGAGACATCTAACTGTGGCAGCATGATGACTACTTCGTGCTTCTGTAAAATTAAAATAAATCTAAGGAAATGAAAAATCTTAAAGTCGTTAGGCTTTTAATTAATGCCATCAGTGTCAGGAATCCTCATTAATCACAGCTGCATACATTGTCTTCACTTTCCCTACACATCTGGAAGTGCTTAATTTGAGCTCCAGTGACAAATTCTTTGCAGAAGATTTTAGGTTATGAGAAATGTAACCTGTCCCAGATTCATTGTGTTTGCAGCATTCTTACCTTTTGTCAGATCTTCTTGCAGAGGTGACTGATGGCATAAAGCACTAGTTTTGATTGAAAGCATGTTTTGCAGTGTGACTTGGATTCAATAGTGAATTGTGGTGTTAGCTTATACACGTTACTATCATATATAATAGTTTTCTGCAGGGAAAGCTTTTTTAATTTTTATTTTTAAGAATGTGGGTTCTTCCTTCACTAAAGATACCAATGTAGTTTTGTGTGTGGTGTGCATTTTAGAGTAGTGTTTTTATTTCAGTATGACTACCTGGATGCTTCTTAAGAACTTTGATTAGAAATCAGAGTTATCAGTTGGTTTAGGACACTAAACGTGTTTATATGTTATCCAATTTTAAGCCTTTCTGGAGGGGGAAGAAAGAGTTAAGAATTATTTTTTGAAGTCACCTGACTGTTGTTAGGTTGTTCCCTTTGCATATGCTAAGGGCTGTGTCCAAAAAATACGTATAAATATGTTTCTTAAACTGTGTACATGTGCTGTGGTAGAGGAACTGTGAAGTGAATAAGGAGCTGGTTGTGTCCATGACAACAGATGTCATGTTAGGAAAAACCTGTTACTCAATTTCCTTAGGTGTCAGCGTTAAGAGAAATCTTGCTCAGCTTTGAAAATGAAGAAAACTCTTGCTCTTAGGATGCACTTATTTCTTCAGGAGATCTTGTGAACACACTGTATGAGTGCAATGCAGTGCATGGAGGACCTGGTTACACAGAAATAGAGGCAGTAGGAATTAAGATGTGGCTTCTAAAAGGGATAGAAAGAGGTGGTGATGTACTTGAGCCCTGAAAACAAGTTTCTATCCCGTCTTGTGAGCTGCTCAGCAGATGGGGAGGACAGCATGGATGGATTCAGTCACTGGAGGATAATTCAATTACTGACGTTTTTTGGGTGAACAGATTGAAGTATTTTGAGTACAGAAGGGATGGTGGTAGCCATGCCAGGTAGCCATGAGCCTGCCTGGAGCACTGCATACAAGCTCACTCATTTGTAATTAAGAGACATGGACTGAAACTATAACAAGTACAAACAAGTACTTGTTTGCTGCTGCTGTACAAAAATACCTTGAAACAAAGAGCACTCTGAGGAGTAAGAGCTGAGGATTGCAGCGTGACAAGACAGTGGAGTCTATTCTTCCTTCTCATGGACAAACACATTCCTTTTCCTCATCTCAAAGAAGTTCTACTCTAAAAATAGTAAGGATGCTGGCTTTGCTGCTCCCTTTGGAAAGCTGGTTACAAACTCTTCAGCACCATGCTTTTCACTAACTGTAAGCTGACACTGGAGACACATTTCTGACTTTCCTTCTTTTTTCTGAATAGTATACAGTTTTAAACTGTGAGTACTCTTTCTTGTTAAGAACCTGAAGCTGCTACTGATGAGAATTTCCTTCTTTCTTTTTTTTTATTCATTAAAAGTTCAGTGTATTTTCAATAATGAACACCTTACCTAGTATTTACAGTGACAGCATTTTTTCTTAATTCTGACAGAAGTAGGAGGGTAATTGCACCAAGATATATAGTTACACATTATTGCTGAGTTGCTAAGTAGCTGTCACCTAAGACTGGAAATACAGCATTTGACAGTTCATGTTACTGGACAACTTTCTCCTGCTGTGCCCTGCAAATAGGTCAGTTATCTCAGGGCTGTCTTGTAAGTACAGACCCGCATTTTCACTGTAACCTTGCTATCACAGCTAGAGTAAAGGTCATCTGTTTTATTTGAAGTTGCAGTCATACTTGTATTCCCTCTTCTTTTATTAAGAAAAAAAAAAAAAAGCTTAACTGTGTTCTAGACAGAAACAAAGTTATCTGGGTCTTGTGGATTCTTTGTAAAAATAATTTTACTTGACCCTGTGCACGTCGTACCTAATTTTCCAAAGGCGGATGCCTAAAATTAGATGTGTCTGTCTGTAGGCATGGTCTAGTTTCAAAGGAACTGGAAACTTAGAGAAGGACTCTTTTCAGCTCTGGCACTGCGTTATCTGTTACTGACAGGACAGGCTCTGTTGGGGTGCTGAAAAGCCAAGGTGCTTCTCAAGTTTTTTTGTCCTTCCCAATTCAAAAATACACCAGCACATATATTTATATTATCATTTTTCTTTATTGAACTTGCTATTTTTTTGAAGCAATCTCTGAGAAGCCAGGGCAGCGAACTCTATTTGATGAAACAGTTGAATTCAAAGACATAGTTATGAAATCTGATTATTAGGATCCATATTTCAGATGTCACCACTGTGTTGTCTGTTCAGAATGAGCTCAGTTGCCGCTTTAAACCTATGGCACAGTACTATTGCTGGGGAAAGCAGGTAGGGAAACTAGGCAGCCTGATGCTCGGACTCTTGGCTGTGTTTTGATTCTTATATGTCTGCCTAGATAGGAGAAATAACACCACCAGTTTACTTTTACTCACCTTTTTCGCTAAGTCATTCTGTCCTGATCGGGAATTGGAACTTGATAATATTTAAGGTCCTTTCCAAGCTAAGCTGTTCTATGATTCAATGATTAAAGGCAACAAATCTTTAAATAACCAATTGAAGAAGTAGTTTAAGTGCTGCCTGGCTAAGCAATTATGCAATTTTAGATCAAAGTGGAGATTAAAAGTCAGTTTGGAGTAAAACACGTTCTGTTTTCTAATATGATTTACAGATACAGGCAAAACTGGCTGAAAAACCTATGCAGGAAATGGGATGAACTCACTTTGTTAATAAAACCTGCTAAAGCAATTCTGGCTTACTCGTTGGTGAACTGCTGTGGTCTGAGACCTCCTTGGTGACTGCTGGTATTGTCCACAAGCAAAAGGAAATAGAAAACTTGTCTTAATTTTTAGGGCTACTTCAAGTAGTTTCTCAGCCTATGTGAGTAGGTAATGCATTCGCAAGCTAGTAGAAATGAATTTGCACTGCTGGTGTGCAGCACCTTACTGTTATTGTTCGAGTTCTAAAGATTAAGGGGCACAGTATCATCGAGTGACATGCTTTACTGTCTTCTGACTCACATTTTTAATAGGCATCAGTAAACTACATTGAAGAAGCAGCGCGGAGCCACTGAAGTCTCCTTTGAGAGACTTGATTCATCTTTTTGTTACCCCCAAAGACTTGGAGGGTTAAAATTGTCCTGTTGTTTGATTCCATCCCTCCCAAATTTCTGAAGTAGTTGTAGCTGTTTTGTCCTTGTCTTACTGTACTAAAGTTCTAGTACCATATCTTAGAAACTTAGAGTGTCACCCCAGGCTCCAGGTATGTCTGACCTAAGTAAGCTGTCTGACTTGTGAGGAGGGAAGCTCTGCCCTTGGCTCCTCTGACTGTAGAGGATACTGTTTGATTAGCTCACGTGTGGGTGCCCACCCTGGCAGTCTCACTGGTGTATATTGTTGCCTAGAATTGGTTGGGCTCAAGACATGATAGAAACAACAAACAGCTGCTTTTTTTTCTTTACCTATGTTGAAAGCTTGTTCCATTACAGATCTTCAAAAGCCCATTGTACTGTTACCTGTATGTTAAATGTGTTACTGCTCTTTGTACTGTCGTAACTTAACTGGATTCAAACTTAAACAAACAAAACCACAAAAGCCCACAGACCTGCAACAAAACAAAAACCCCAAACACACCACAAAACAAACAAACATAAAATGCTGCTGGTGGTATGGCTTTTTTTGTTTTAATTTTAATGCAAAACCTGATGGACTTGTAGTGGATCCAGTATATTACTTCGAGTTGTCCTTACTGGTATAGCCTTCTATTAATAAGATGTAAACCATAAAACCAGTACTGGTTTTATGCTAATAGTACTAGTGCTACTATTCATCTGCATTGAACTTGAAATTGTTGATGCTGTGTTTTCTGTTCATTTTTATTGTAGTCCAGACATTTTTCACAACCTAAAAAATGCAACTTTTTTATTCCAGATCTGTTTTCTCCTATTTGCTGTTCTCTACATAGTGTCCTACTTCATAATCACAAGATACAAAAGAAAAGCAGGTAAGCATGAAGTTGTTAATATATTCAAAATTTGTTTTATTTTTTGAGTGAATAGGTGATTGGTTTCCTCCCTACTACTGCAAGAAAAGCAGATCTCTGACCAAATGTATTTCTCTGGCTGCAGTACCATGTCATCCTGAGCTGATCTGTTGGCATATGTTGCTGTCTTACCCTCTGTCTGCTCCCTTTGTCCCTGAGCTGTGAGTTCTCTATCTCTTCTGTTGTGCCAGCTCTATTACTTCTGATAACGTGAAAGGAGGAAACACACTGAAGTGTCTATGAAGATCAGTGAGTGCCACAGCTGGTCCTTCATGACTGAGAGAGAATATGTGGTTGGAGGGAGGAGGTGTGGATGGTTACCACCTGTTCCATTATGGCACTGTGTCAGCCTGGATTTTAACTCCTTTGAGACAGAAGGAAGAAAAGTGTAAGGGGAGAATAAGTGTCTTTTTAGCATCCAAATCAAGTTCAGATCTCAAGCTGGTGAATGAAAAGGTAGCTAGTACTACTGAAGGGAAGTAGTGGATTTAGTGTAATAATTCTGCTTTGCTCAGGTATAGTTGTTTTTGTGTTCTTCCTTAACCTGTTCTTTATGACCTCATAACTGACTTCTTATTCCCTAGGTTAGTAGTTTTTTTCCCCTTTCTTTAGAAACACTGTGTCTGAAACTAATCTATAATCTGTAGGGACCCCTGTGTTTGTCTTCAATCTCTTCTAAATGCAAATACCATAAAAATATGTATGCAACAGCAGAATGTTTGACTCCTGGTAGCTTACCTGGGACCTTGATGCTCGGTCAGTCATGCTGTGGAAACATTTGTGTGCCTTGAGATGCTGATGCTTCAAATTTTGGTAGAAACTGATTATTTGTCTTTAATGACCAGTTAGAATAAAGTTTATTTTGTAGATGGACTTGTGTATAAAATAAAACGTAAAATATTAAATTATATATATATTTTAAATGAAGTATGCTCTAGAAACATAGTAAATAGTTTAACAGATGAATAAAATGTAGTATCTTGTTATCCTTGTATGTATTCTGGATGTTACAAAGCTGCTGCTATTTGGAGCTGTATAGAAGAATGGAGAGAGGGATCTGGTTTGACAAACTGCTGGCTGTAGGGATATTTTTTTCCTTTTTGGCAGTTGATCTCATCAGCTAGTGAGAAGAAAAGCTCTGCAGCTGTCATTACTTCCTGAAAATTTTGTGAACATTTACATATACAAATTTCAGTTTCTCGCTGGAATCTTACTGTTAAGTTTGTGGAGTTAGTAGAGTTTTGTGGAAAAGTTGTATCTTTCTGTAACAACTTCTCTAACCATAGTAATTCCTAAGAGACCTGTGCTTGGTCTCTGAAAACACCATAAGATTCCCATCAAAACAGCAGCAGATTCCACTCAAATGGGAACAAAACTCCTGTTCTTAAGAAATTATTCTGTAAAAGTACACTGTGTTAGTGACTACATGTTTATTTTGAGTGTCCATGACTCTTAAACTTGAAACACCTGGTTTGCTTATTCTTAAGTTGAAAAATCATTTTTGAGTAACCTCATGGAAAACCTCAGATTTTAATGAAGAAAGCTCGCTCTAAGATGGTATCAAATTTATAAATAACACCAAGAGGTGCAGAAAAGGGTATCAAGAATAGATGAAGGATGTAAATGATTGACCTCTGAGCTAAATGCTGAAAGTATGTCGAACTTGGAATGTACAACAACAGATTTTCTTTTACTGGCTCCAATTTGTTTATTTGTTTCTTTTCAGATGAGCAAGAAGATGAAGATGCCATAGTTAACAGAATATCGTATGTATAGCTCTCTTCTTAAGACCATTTTTTCCGAATATATAGCAGTAAAGGTCTATTTTAAATGTATTGATGAATAGATAGCCCTTTCATAGGGCAGGGGAAAAATATTTGTTTAGGTGGCAGCTTGCATTCTGAAAGGTGTGATGAGAAAAGGCAGTGTGATCTAGGGCTTCTTTCATCTGTGCTCTTCCTGATAGGCACTAAGTTGCTTGAAAGGCTGCATGGGGACCTGATGTTAGAGGTACAGTTCAGTGTGAGATTTGCATCTAAGTTAAGGTGACTAAAATGTTGATGCTTATGTGCAAAGTATGTCCCACTGCACTACTCAATGCAACCTTGTTGAGGGGAGCTGTGGATTCTGGGGAGTGACTTAGCTCACCATGAAGTAGACATCTGCATTTGATCCTCCAAACAGTGCTTAAAAAAGAATAATGAATGGAAGTGAAACACTTGCCTGACCTGCTGGTCTGCCAGAGACTGTCCTCTTCCTGTTCTTTTTAATAAAACTGGGATATTAATCTCTCCTATTTAAATATCTCTGAAGATTTAAAGAACATCTGCAAGCTGTTGCTACCCTCTCAGATTTGTAATTTGCTAAACTGTGTGGTTTTGCTACTTATGTTCTTAGTTCTTCCGTGGTGGTACTGTCATCCTGTTGGAAGGAGAGCTTCATTGCATGTTTTATTGGTTTGTCTTGTACTCTGGGAAAGTGCCAAGTACTTTGCAAGCTGTTAACTTTTGGTTGTACATTTGTGGCAAGCTTAAAAGGTGCACTAAAGCTGAAACAAATCTTAGGCATGCTTTGCCCACTGATGTCTGATATTTTTCTGTAAATTTAAAATACTCATTTGCCACAAGGCATTCAGATCAAGAGAGATAAAAGCTGTGTACTTTTCTTGTGTATGAAGCTCTCAGCTGTAATTTAGAGAAACAGTTCTCACCTCTGCTTTAAAACTGCAGTGAATTAAAACTGTTCTAGATTGAGTGATTTTTTTGTGGCAGCAGTGGTCTTAGCCTGAATTTTTCAGCATTTGAAGAGTAAAATTTGTCTAGTAGCTATTATTTCCCCTGCATCTTCTTTGCTAATTTGTTATAAGCTTAGCATAAATTGTAAACACTCTGTACTTCATAAGACTGCAGTCTGAGTCAGGACAAGGTTAATATCTCTTCACTGAAAGTAGTGGGCGTATTATTTTTCAAAAAGCAATGACTATCAAACATGCAGATAGGTATTTCTTTGTGTAGCACAGTTTTCAGGACTTCAGAGATGGGTGGGGGAGAAAACAAAGTCAAACTGCTGTAGCGTCTTAGGAGATAATATGTTAGGTTTCAGAATTCTGGCTTAGAATACTTCAGTATCCTTAAGGAAAAGTACCTCAAACCAATAACAAAAGCATGTAACAGTACCTTCTTCTGAAATGAAATTAGCCACACTGACATTCTGGTGTGAATTAAGCATTGTGGAATGAATAATAGATTTGTAGAGACTATTATGGAAAAGATCTAGGTAAGTAGCTTATTGACCTTTCTGTTATAAACTCAGGTAATTCCTAACTTCTTTGTTGTGCAGCTCTGTTCTGTCAGTGGATTTGTTCTGTAAGAATGTTTTTTGCCTTTTTCTTTGAAGAGCACAGTTCATTCTAATGCCACAAGATGGCATTTCAGATGAATTGTATTTGTGATCTAAAAGGAATAAGGTTGAGTACTTTACATAATCCTGACCATGTCTCTGTATTGGCTTTGCAGTTATCAGAAAACCCCAAGCTGGGAGATGATATTCAAATATGTAATCTGTGAAAGAAAAGCAGCAGTATTTCAGTTTGATGTTAATATATTTGTGTAATTGTACCTACTTTGTAGACACTAAAAAGCTGCTCTGCTTTTAAAAAAGTATAGTAAGAATTTAGAAATGGAAAAATAAAATAATTTCTGAAGTGTTTGTGGGGAAATTAAAAAGTGAAATGAGTTATCAGAAGAAATGTCATGAATTTCAGCAATTTATCTTGTGATTCTGAATGCATATAATTCCAAAGATAACTGCAATTAGTTATTATTAATTACTGGTAAGTATTTCATTGTATTCTGTAAACTACTTGGTATTAGAATTTGCTTTTTTGATGTGAAATACTGTGAATCACAGGATTGCCTTCAAACACTGATTGATAGGTAGGCTAACTACTTTGTTTAACTCTGTTCAGAGCATGTTGTTGTTGGTAACAGTGGTACATTTCTTTAAATTTCAGGCTGTTCTTGAGCACCTTCACTCTAGCAGTTTCAGCTGGTGCAGTCCTGCTTCTGCCTTTCTCAATAATCAGCAATGAGATCCTGCTTTCTTTTCCACAAAACTACTATATTCAGTGGTTAAATGGCTCACTAATTCATGGTTAGTACTCAGTGTAATGTAATTAAAATGGATATCTTCATTAATTTTAAACTAATAACGCTGTTTTTATTTGAGATGTTAGATGAATTGTTGATATTTTGTTGGTTAGTTGGTTTTGCTGCTGGATTGTGCATTGTAAAGATCTGTTTTTGCTGTTCTGTTGTTTATTAAGGAATTACTCAGACTTGAAGAAATTAAACCAAATTGACTGCTTTGATTACCATTGTAAATAAGACCTTCCAGAGCCTAAGTAACTAGAAAGCACACTGTACAAACTTCCTCTTGTGTAAATGCAAACTTCATAAGCCTGTTTGCTTATGAAGATAAATATATCCTTTAAATACAAAAATAGCTTCAAGAATCTTGCTAGCTGTGAGCAGTTATGATTAGATAGTTAAATTCAACTCTAATTTTTAAGTGAAAAAAATCATAGAATGTAAATGTATCAAGCATAATAAAGAGGCACAATAAAAATGCAGCTTGTTTTCCTCGAAACAGTCAAGAGTGTAACTTCTGGAAATACTCTTGCAGGGATGATGCCTTGAGCTTTGTATTCTTTCCAATACTGATTAATATACTTATGAGTATAATAGTATGTATATAACGAATACTAACACTTGATAACTTTTTGCACACCTCTGTGTTTGAGGGAAATAGTTGGTGGGAATGTGATGTTCTTCAGAGGACCTGGTAGGAGGAAGGAGATGTGTTTTTTCAGAGAGTGGAGGTACTTAATCTGGAACAAGTAAAGTTAAGGTGGTAATTTGGCTCTGCATGAAATTGCATGAAATCTCATTTTTATTTGGTAGTACACACTTCAGTAAGACATCTGATAATACTTATGTACAGCAAATTCCTGAATTTCCCCATCCCTAACTTGCAAGGTTTCCTTAATAAGACAAAGTAAATTTACAACAGATTTAACGTGTGGATAGGTAAAGCCAGGAGATGAAGTGTTTTGTATCTTATCTTTCTGCAAGTGGTTGAGTATATTTTTGTGTTATCTAGATAGTAAAACAAGAAAACAAGAGAAATAATAGGTTAAAGACTTACACATTTCCTGAACAGTTTATTCCCTTGAAGTACGTGGGATGTCATTGGAGAATACCCCGAATTCAAAGCAACCCAGGAGAGATTCTTATTTCTAGGGATAACCTCCTGAAAGCACTGTAAGAGTGCACCTCAGTGTGCATGTCAGCAAGTAGGTGTGGTGTGAGAGGGGCTGATTTGGCCTAATGGGAACTCCTGAACTCAAATCAGAAGAAGATTTTCACAGATGCGAAGTGGGGATGGGCTGCCTAGAAGGAGTATAGAAATAGCACCTGGGTTAATATTCTGGGGTGGAATTAGGGAAGCCTGATTTCCTATCTGGGACATAGGGGCATGTATACAGCAAGATCAAGGAAGGCATCATCCTGCTTTTAACTTGAGGTAGTTCTTGCCTCATTCTTTGTTGGCAAGGTCTGCCCTAGGTTTTCACAGATCTCTGTGCCAAGTTGTGGCTTGGGACAGGAGAGGATGGAGGCCCTGGGTGTTGTAGGAGAGGACTGAGGTAATACAAGGGGACAAACCAGTCGGTGGGCTGCCTCTCTGTGTACAAAGATTCTGGAAACGGAGAAAGCTCAGGGGGAGCTGACTGCAGTATTTCCTGACCTACATGGGGATGCAGAGAAAAGAGCCAGATTCTTCCCTGCTGCATGCAGTGTGAAGCAAGAAGCAAGAAGCAACGAGTGTAGGACATATGGGAAATATGCTTCACAATGGATGGTTAAAAGGCTATCCAGGGAGGCTCAGTCCTTGGGAATTTTCTGAAATGCAACTGGCTAAAGCTTTGAGTAGCCTGACTGTACCTGCAGATTAGCTGTTTTAAGCGAGAGATCAGGCTCCATGAATTCAGAGGTTTTTTTGTAGTCAAACTGTTTTGTGTTCTAAGTTGTCACACGTGTAATAGGACATGGCTAATTCAGCATCCTATATGGCAGTGGGGAATTTAGCTATTCAGACAGATGTATTCTTCTCTCCCAAACATGGGAAAAGAGACTGTTTAATGGAAAACAAGCTTTTACTCTGTGTCTTAATTTACTTTGGGGAGAATATAGTATTGCAGAGGGTGGAAGTTCTATAGTGAGCAACTCCGCAGTACTCCTTATATGTTAGAATTTTTACAGTACTTCAGAAGATACAGGTTACTTGGAAATCTGCTGGAAAACAACGTTTTCACACAGAAAGACCTTTTGAATTATCTGATCAACATCATCTTTTGATTTAATATGATATTCTTTATGCTTGCATGGTACCATGTGTATTTCTTAAGGTCAATAGCAACGTGGGAGGCAGTTCAGCAGCTGTGTGTTTCCAAGCTTGATCAAAGCTTATGCTAGTGACAGAGGTGGCTGAACTAAAACAGGATTTAGCTCAGTTGGTGTGAAGCCATCAGAAATTTTAGCTGAGTTTAGGTACGATCAGAGGTTCCTCGGAAGATGGCGTAAGTCGGTATTTATTTCAAAACCTTACCTTGGGGAGGGACTCCCTCTTGTGGCTTTCACTGGCTTTGCAGAATAGTGTTGCGTTGCTTTGTAAAATCCCCTTTCCATGGACGACCTACCTTCTTGAAGGGATTTATGAGTAACATGCTGAGAGCTGATAGAGCAATCACAAACTCTGCAATTAGAAAATATCTCTGTAACTGTCTAGTATTGTCTTTACGTATGCTTTTTTTTTACTGTTCTATGAATGTTACTGAATGGGAAAATTGGTATTGCTTTAGCAGTGGTTGTGTTAATTTATCAACTGCAGATACAATCTGATATACTTGATTGTAATCTTAGCGTGTTGTTTTTACTGTCGGCTGTTGCTTTAGTTTTGTCATGTAGAGTAATACCATATAGATGAAGTATATGCTTTCTGTTTTTGAAACCAGGAAGAAGGTCCTTAGCTGGGCCCAGATTAAGTTGTTTTATATGTTGAGCTAACAGCTGTTAAGTGTTCACTTGTGCTGTTGCTAGGAACAGCCACCAGGTGGAGGTAAAATGCAAAGAAACTGCCATGTATCAGAAAAGAGTTGCTGCATACGTAGTGTGATTGCCAATGAACAAGTTTTTAATCTTTTGTTTTATTAACACATTTCATTGGGGGGTTTCTTGAGTCACTGCAAAAGCCTGTTTAAGAAAAAAAGAGACACTTCCCCAAAACGAACAACAATAACTGCTTTAAAGCTTTATAAATGTTAAGGTCTGCAAATGTTGTGGACAGTTTCATGGTGTGATCTATATAATAGTAAATATTTATTTTCTGGGTGTATTTTGATTTTATTTCTTATTCTAATTTGATAATTTAGAAATGTAGGGGAAGAACACCCTCTGTATTCCCAGTGAAGTGGGTGGGAAGAAAGAAGTGTGTTTGTGTGTGTGTTAATATATATGTGTATGTATTATGGATTAGCACTACATGGATTAGCACTACAGTGCTGTCCTTACCTCTTGTAATATTAAATTTCTGTTGGAGCTCTGCAATTTAATATTGTGTATCAGTTACTAATATGTAAATCTTAGATTTCAACTTCTCAGACATCACTTGAGATGAGTACCACCATCCCATCCCTTAAAATGCTCTGTACATATTGTTTACATCTCTTAGCACTGTTTTAATCTATAGATGTGTAACACAGCTGCTGACATTTTGACAAGGATTTATACATTTTTAGTCAGTTCTATTTGTTAGTTACAGTGTCAGATAATTGAATGTACTATTTTCCATTAGAGAAAATATGTGAAGTAAGATTCTTTCCTCTCCCACACCCCCCAAAAAAAAACAAAATTGGATAGTATTTCAGCTCAAAAATGTCCTGTCCATTTTCTGGAGGAGTGGAGGTGTGCATGTATTTGTGTGCACATATATATAAATATATACACACATAAACAGAATTCTTGTTATTGTAATTCAGTTAAGGACTGCTGATTACATTCTTCCTGATGTTGTTTTGTGTTAATGTTCCTTGCATGGTAACAGGAGCTTCCTGACAGCAAATTCTAAAGAGAAAAATCCCCCTCTTTGTTAGCTAAGTTTAGCCACCTTCAGGCAGTCTGTTTTCTTTAGCATTTCGGTATTGTATTTCATGTGTTCTTTGGGTTTTTCTTGTCTTATTTTGTATTACTTACTCAGCTAAGCTTGTGTCCTGGCACTATCGACTGATGAAGTAGATTCCCCTGTCATTTTTCTTCCTCCTTTAAATTTTAATACTTTACAAGGAAAAAAAGCATATGCCTGGTGGAAGTCTTTTTTCTTTACTTTTTTTATTTTTAAGGACTGAGTAGGTGAAGGTAACTTGTAAGCATTTCACATTTTGAACTAAATACAGGAAATTCATTCCATAATGACTTCTCAAGACATGCAGCACATGCCTCTTCCTATTCTTTCCTAACTGGACAATTTTTAGGAAGGAAAGAAGCCTGTATGTGAGAAGGAAGGTGATATATTGGTTTTTCATTTTTCCTTTTTGTCTTGGAGGATGTTCTTTTTTGGATTTCGGGTGATATTCTAGTCCTGTAGAATTGTGGATATGTGTGTTATTCTCAACTGCAAAATAAAAGCAGTGTTTTCAGGATGTAGTATTTGTGACACTAGCTAAACCTGATAGCTACACTAGTATGAAATTGCAGGTTAAGCTGTAATGCTTCCCTAAGAAGAAGCAGCATAGCATGATGATGAGTGTGTATATGTTTCAGAAGGTTTCCACATCAGAAAATCTTATTAAAGATTTTGAAGCCTTAATGAAGATCAGTTATCACTTCAGGTTGTTTCCTAAACCTTTTCCTTTCCTGCAGATGTCACATGTGTCTTACAAATGTCCTAGTTGTAGTCAGTTGCTGGTTTTTCCTCTAGGTCAAAGTGGTTGAGGTTGGAAGAGATCTCTGGAAATAGTCTTGTCTGTGCCCCTGCTCAGTATAGTCTGTTAGAAAAGTCTACTCAAGGTATTATCCTGTTGGGTTTTGAATACAACTAAGAATGGAGATTACAGAACACCTGCAGGCAACCTGTTGCAGTGTTGACCACAATGACAGTGAAAAAGATTTTTTGTATTTGTTCTTGCTGTTTTCATTTTGTGCATGTTGCCATGTCTCCTTTCACTGGATGCTACTATGAAAAGTCCAACTCTGCCTTCCTTACCATCTCCCCCATCAGATATTTATATACATTGATAAAATCAGCTTTTTTTTTTTTTGGAAGATTAATTATTTTTGTGGTGCTTTGGACTTGTTAGAATATATTCATGTCCCTCTTGTATGGAGAAACCCACAACTGGATGCAGCCTTCCAGATGTACCTCACCAGTGCTGAGTAGAGGAATGGTCATCTCCTTTGGAATGCTGACAACATTTCTAATTCAACCAAGGATGCTCTTGAAAGTCTTTGTTGCAAGAGCTCCTGTTCAACTTGGTATCTAGTAATCTAGTATCTCAAATGCCTTTCCTACAAAGCTGTTTTCTCACCAGTTGGTTCTCAGTGTGCTCCCTACCATTTACCTAAGCCACTGAGGTTCATCTGAACAGCAGAACACTGCTCCTCCAGTCTTTGACAGACTTGCTGAAGATGCATTCCTTCCTGTCATTCAGATCATCAGTGAGGATGTTAATACTTTGGAGGAACTCCAATGGTGCCTGGCTTCTGACTTGACTTTATACTGCTACTTACAGCCTTTAGATCCCAGAAGCTCAGTCAGTTTTCAGCCAGTCTTATTGTCCAGTTGCCTGTCCTGTATTTTGAGTTAATCCATAGGAATGTTCTAGGAGATAATGTTGAAAGCATTACCAAAGTTCAGATAATCTCTCTTACAATAGAGCCTAGTTATATGTGGAAAGCTGCTGTTGCTGTTACCACAGTCTTTCAGTTTGGAGGTAGTGATGGTAATTTTCAAAGTGTCCACAGGTTGCCTTAAGTTTCTCTTAAGAAAAAATGTGACACAGTGAGTACATATAACTGAGTCTTTTGAGATTCACTTTTGTTAAAGTGCTTTTGTGCTGAAATTTAGTTTTTGAATACACCAAAAAGTATGATATTGTGGAAGTAGTCAACCTGATTTTGCAACCTGTTTCCCAAGATTTCACAGTTTCTCTTGAAGTTGGTACCCAGATCTTGTTTGAAGCTTATTATGTAGAATAATGTGAGGGGTTTTTTTTTTTTTTGAGCAGTGACCCACAGATGGCTGTGTATCCATTACAGTCTGGCTTCCCTTAGTACTTATTTGTATTCTGCATTGTTGTATTTAACAAAATAAAATGTAATATGACTAACTTCTAAACTTGTAATGTAAACTTCTTCTTGTTTGTTTCAGGTTTGTGGAATCTTGCTTCTCTTTTTTCCAATTTATGTTTGTTTGTGTTGATGCCCTTTGCCTTTTTCTTCTTGGAATCAGAAGGATTTGCTGGCTTAAAAAAGGTAGGAAAATGCTATTAAATGCATATGGAGTAATTACAGTACATGTTCCATTCTCAATCCTCGTTTCTAGTGGAACGAGTTACGGATTTGGGAGGACTTCTGAGCTGGGTTATGTACACATGTGAATGTGTATATACAGATGTGCCAACTTGAACAAGCAGATGAAGCAAGTACACAATACATGGTTGTGAGTAAGCTTAAGGAAAAGTCCCATGTACACTGACATCAGGAAAAAACAAGATGATTTAACTTGTGGTTTGTCTTTGAATAATGTTTTAACTTAGGGTTTTTTTTTTGAGGAAGATAATTTAGTTGGGATGTTTAAAAAAAATAAAAGCTCAATAAATACACTAGAAATAAAATGGTGGGAGGAGGTGATTAAATAACAGATGAACCAGAGAAAAATGAAAAACTTGATATGTGTGTTCTAAAGGTGTTTCTTACTATACAGTTTGGTTGAAAGGGAACTTGAGAAATCATCTATTTTGCCTGCCGGATCACTTCATGGCTAAGCAGAAATTAAAGTGTTTTATTAAAATCATTATCCAAGTGGTTCTTGAGCACTGATATGCGTGGGACATACTGTGACCAGTATTAACAATGTGTTAATTTTCTACTTCTAATAAGTAGAAAATAATGAACAAGTTTCAACTTTTACTGAATGTGGTAAAGTTGAGAGGACTGACTTGATGAAGCATGGAACTTGGGAAAGCAATTTCTGAATAATGTGATAATAATAGTATATGAATAATATGTGAACTAAAAGAAATGTAATGAAAAATTACTGTAATGGGAGGCACAGCAAAATGAATTTCATATGGTGAGCATCAAATAACTGAAACTGGAACAACTGTCTGGGGACCAGTTGAAGCACGTTTTTTTTATTAGTTTTCATCATCAGAAAGATAACATGTTTGTTTTTAATGATACTATGCTTGAAGGGATTCCACACCCTTTGGATGACAGTAAACAGTGAAGGATCTTGGAAACTGGCCTGAAATTAGGAAAGTGAAAAACATTAAGCATGAGTGCAGAAGTCTACTGAATTGTCAGTGGTTTGTGTGCAACACCAGCAAGATTATGGTTGTGGTAGGGAGGAAAACAGAGTTCTTGATTGTGTCGGCAAGACCGTATACACAGAAGTGAAGTTGCTGTTTTTGTTCTTGCTGGAATTGGGGAAGCTTCCAGGGAAGTGCAGCATTTAGTTTGGGATTTTAGAGTTTATGTGGACACTTGAGGGAACAAGAAAAAGCAAAGAAAATATTCTTGGAAAGCATAGCATGGACAAAAGTTCAATTCAGGACAAATCATATGAAGATTTAGGGATTTTATTCCGTAGTTGAAGCTGCTGGTAGATCACATAGGCTGAGCATGATAGCTCTGTCAGAGTGGACCTGTGGGACCCTACTGGGATGGTGTGTGAATACCTGTTTGGTAGCTTGTTTTACTGATTGAACTGTAGATGTATGCAAGTTACTTCAGTGTAAGCTTGGATGACAACACCAATGAGTTCAGCTTCAAAATAGTCTTGCAGTGGATTAACTGTTGTCTGTATTACTGTGTTTAGTTCTTCTTATTCAACTTTGGAGAACGTTCTGCTTTCCTTCACTTTAAATATCCATAGGCCTAGTAACGCTTTCAGCAGCTCAGTTCATCCTTTCAGTTTTCAAGTGGGGAATGTTCCATTTTGCTTTTGTGTCTGTGTCTAGCTACAGTTAATGCATAAAGTAGGTTGGCTCATCTTGGTCAGGTTTGTCTTCGGCACTCCAAGCGAGAACAAGAATTATTTTTCCTTAAGGTACTGTATATATGAAGTGTTCCTTTGACTTGTAGATTTATTATCTACAACAGTTGCATTATGTATCCTAGATGCATTAGACTTAGAAATTGCATGAAACTTTAGAAGTTATGTTGTAGCTGTTAAACATAGGAATGGAGTTTGATGGTAGGTAGTAGCAAGGTAGAGTCGCCTTTACGTGTTTACACTTGGAGGCACTTACAGCTTGAGATAAAACCATATTCTGTCTGTAGATGTCAATAAAAGACTTCCCTTATTTTAACACCTTGGTTAACTCTTTCTTTTCAGAGAAGACTTTGAAACCATGATTACCTTGTAAAGTTCTGGTACTTAATCAAAACCAGTGTACGTGTCTTGTCATTCATAACAGTATATCACTATATGAATGGGTCAGAGAGATTTGATTTAAAAAAAAAAAAAGATTCAATGCTATTAAAATTAATTGATAAAATCAGATTTCAGTGGCCTTCATTTAAAGGAGCACTTCATACATGTGGCAAAGCTTGCAGCACTTAGAGGAATATTGCTCTTCTGTAAATGTGAAGATGTTGAATAAAGAAATCTGGTGCAGAATATGTAATCTTTACTCCTTCAGTTGAGAGCTGGATGTGTGGTATGGGGAAAGCAGTTGATTTTAGATACCAACTCAGGTCAAATTTGGATGAAAGGACTTCCACTGCAGGCTTTTATGGATGTTGCCGTAAATGGATCATAGAATTGCCTTTGTTATGATAAATCTTTGTTATGTTAAATAAGTAGGTCCTTTGGGATTTAGGTGTATGGTTAAGATATCCATTTGAAGACGTTTGAGTAAGAATTACATTTTGGATTTTAATAGAAGCTATGAAAAATAAGTAAGAGGTTCCGTTCTGAAATGGATTAATTTTTTTTATTGCTGGATTTCTTTCTTCAGCTTATTTTGTGACAGTAATGGGCCTGAACCCTCAGGTTTTGTTCATCTGCCTATTGCGGATTATGCTAAAAGATGATTTCTATCTATTTGTTGCTGTTTGTTGCAAGCTGTATTTCAGATAGTACAGAGGCTAGTATTCCAAGGTCTGTGTACTTTTATTTCCATGTTCTTTTATGTAAGTATTGCCCCTTAACTGTTTAAGTTTCATGAATCTGAATGGGTTTGATTAACCATCTTCCAATTTACCATGTCTTTTTTTCTTGGTTGCTAGTATACTTTCTAAATGGCACATGGCCCCTCTTATAGACTCTTTGACTTCCCTAGGGCAACAGTTTAAAACAACCAACCACTTGCATATTATGCAGAGGAGAGAAATACGGAAATTAGACACTCACCATGGGCGGATGCAGTGCTGTACTGAAAAATCAAACTGATTCTCTGCTTAGCTTTTAATTAAAACCACCATTTTAATTCAAAAAGGGCATTTGGGGCCTAAGGGAGGGCTGACTGTGCACTTTTAGAGCGTTTAAGTGTTCCTTCTTGCTATATTTTCATCTAATAGCAGATACCATTATTATCTGGAATACTGTGTGTGAATATGTATATATACACATATGCAGGGGTGTGCAAAACTTTACATACAGTGTGAATTTGTACACACAGTTATATGTAAACAGGTGTGAATTAGGCTTTTCAAGACTGTTGAAGTAATCAGAGCTCATTGTAATGTTATGCCTCAGCCAGTGCTATTAACTGAGCCACTGGAATAGCCTGGAGTACCATTAATATCCTGCAATAGAATCAAAGACTTCTGCATGTCTTTATAAATTCTTTTTGTCTTTGTGGAGTCTTTACATGAGGTTGTGTTTCGTGTTTAGGTCCTCTGACAGTTCTTTGTCGTGGGCCTTCCTGTTCTGTAGTACAATTAGGAAGCAAAGCAGAGGTGTCAGCAGTGTTCCTTTATGTCAGAATTAACCTTGTTCCTTACTGTTCTAAAAAAAGGGAATTGTTATTTGTAGTTGAGCATCTCTAGTTTGCAGTGCTGATGTTTCCATGTGTGATAAGGCTGCACAGAAAGTTTCATGAATGCTGCTGTGTGAAGAAGGCAAGCATTTTTGAAGAGATAATTGCTGTACCTTCCTTGACCTTAAAATGTGCTTTCTCTTGATGTAACTTCAACTGAAATTTGTATTTGTTTGAAGATGACAAAGATAAAGATGTTTAGGAGTAATTTCCCTGTAAGAAAATACAGAAGTGTGATTTACCACTGTGAGAAACTGGTATAACTAGGTATTGCATAATCAGGAGTGCAGAGTTTTAAAAAGGCTTTATGAAGTATTTTACCTTAATACTGATCTTTGAACTCGAAGTCATGGCATAAACTTTAACATGAGCGACAGCAACATCCTGACCAATTATCCAAATTATCCAGACATCCCAAAATGTTCAGAACACAACACACAGAGTCTGTGGATTAAGAGGTTAACTCCTGGAACATCAAAGTAGTGCATGATAATAAAAACAAATAGTACAAAAATTTGAGGTAACTTCCTTGCTTAATTAATTAGGTAGACCAGGTGGAAGCGAAGAGGCCAGAGCTGGTGCTCAGAATGTCTATAAAGCTGAGCAACATGACAGCACAATGGAGGAGGAACAAAGATTTTTTTAATATACTTCTATCCTGTGTCACAGTTTGAAATTGTCCTGGTTTATGTCCCTTTTGGCAAACTTACATAAAAGTGACCCTGTACTGTATTTTATGACCAGATGACTTTTTTCCCAGTGGCTAATTTGTATCAGACCCTCATCTTAAAGACACACAGAAATGAGTAGGAAGTCCAAACAGGTTTGTCTCAGTGAGCTTTCATTGCATGCTTTCATTATTTTTGCTCGTTTTTTGCCACTGATCATCCATAAATTGTTGGAAATGAGTGATTAAGGAAGTGCTGCTTAGTGTTAGTGGCACATGCACATTCTTGGTATGTTTTTTGTGGGTGAGAGGAAATCGCGTACTGCACAAACAAAAAGGAAAGCTCCTGCTGGGAACCTTTCAAGGAAATTTAACTTGCATAATGTTTTGATCTTGGTGTTTATTACAGAAAATACGAGTAATATTTCACCAGCTATTGTTATGTGTCAGCTATACTCTCCATCTGCTTGCCATTCCTTGATATCTCTTCCCAAATTCTCATTTACTTTATTTTAGTGAAAACAACACTTAAAAATGTAGCAACTTGCTCATATGCTTAAGGCAGGTGAGATGGGCCTGTGTTCTGAACAGTTAATTGCACAGTGCTTACTACTGTATGAAATTCTGTTGTCCTGGCTGCAAAGTTCTGGTTCTATTAGCAGTTGCAGCTTAGCCCTGGAAAGTAAAACTGGGATGTGGGTTCCGTTCCCAATACTGATAGTCTCTGGTGTCTGCTACTAAAAGCTGATTTCTTCCCTTCCTGTACCTCTTCAGAGCTCAACTTTTGAAGGTGCTCATTGTAAATATAATTGCTTATTTGGGGAGGGAGTGCAATGTAGGAACATCGCAAAAGAAAGCTTTTTTATTTCTGTAAAGATAAGCTGTTGTAACTTGCTGAGGAGCTACAGTATATACAGCTTACATCTCCAACATTTGAGTTGATTGTTACACTTGTCATTGCTATTGATAGATTTTCCCACTCATCTTAGACTAAATAATGGCTTAAATTTTGCATGCTTTGTGTTACAATGTATAGCATTTGCAAACTTTAGGTAAGTGTCCCAATCTGTGTACATAATTAAAACTGCTACTTTCCTTTCTTGATGGTTATGGAAATTGTAGTTTCTTTCTTTTTTTTTTTTTCCCCATGATTAATATAAACAAAACATTCCTAGTTTTCCAGCTAGTTTTTATAGGACTCTGGTTTAACTGTAGATGTATAGCACAGCAAAATATATTTTTGGTATGTGATGAAAATATAGGAATATTTTGAAGTATTTACTTTTAGAAACTGTTCTGCTAATCTTAAGAAGTATTTCGTAGAAGGCAGTTTGTTTTTATAATAAACAATCCTGGGGAAGGTTGGTTGAAAATCCTTCCTGATATGAGATTATCTTGAATTAAAACCAGTTGGTTTTCTGAATTCGTCCCACTTAACCCTGCAGAACTGAATGCAAGAAGCAGTATTTCACTTCATGTTTTATGCTAACTTGTACCTCTGTGGCAATAGCCATGGGCCACTGTGTGTAATGGCTCACCAAATAGTCCCAAGGTACTCTGTTAACAGTGGATGTTTATTTGGCATTTAAGCTCATATTTATTTGTCTATAAAATCATTCAGCATGAACTGAAAATGTCGGGCTCTGATCTCTATGAAACATTTACTAGTATGTAACTGAATTATTGTATATTATATTGCTGCCCATTTACTCTTTCCATTAGTGATACCAGAGACAAAAGTTGTTTAATCAGTCACATCAAAGGCAGCTGTTTGGTTTTGTATCTTTGACATAAGCTAACATCTTAAGTTCAGATATGAAGTCTAGTTCTTCAAACCAGTCATTTTAAATGACATCGCAATATTTATTAGACAATTTTTGATGTTTAGAGGCAGATCCTGCTTATTTTGGGATTCTGATTTGGCAAGTAACTCAATTGAGGCTCCTCCACCCTTATTAAAATAAAAGTGTATTTAGCTGACAGTTATACAAACCCATAACATAATCAGTAAGATGCAAAGTGGATAGCAGTTAAGGAACATATTTAATGGCAAATCCTGCATTAAGAATGTGTGTCTTGACTCTCTGTATGCTTCCTGCTTTCCTGGAAATCTCAGAAACAGCATGTGAATGGTGATATGTAGTGGTTTTGTTTATCGTGTTGAAGATGGTTCAGGCACATGTAACTCTGAATATGAGAACAGCTTTTAAAATGACAGGAAAAAGTGGATGAGGAGGATTAGCATGCTAGTTAGCGTGCCACACTGATGAGTGTCTGCACTCAACTGTCTGAAATCATATTAAAACTACAGTTTTATACAACCAGGTCCTTTATTTGTAGTTCTCCAGAGGAAAAGAAAGTTTCTTTTTGTCAGCAGATTAATCTAAAAAGACTGAGGTGAGTGTGTGGACTGCTTTTGATGACCTGTGATTGGAATTTGTCACTATACTGGAAATGAGTAGAAGATTAAAATAGATTTGTCTATTAAAGCAAAGCAGGGATCTCTTCTATCTGTCCAAAATAAATGTAACTAAGATTAAATTAGAGACAGTGAGAAGTGCTATGTGTAGGTCAGAGAGAGCTTGGGAATGTTGGTTCTATTCATTTCTGTATTTCAAAGCCTGGACTTCCACATGTATAATTTGTGTTGTCCATATTTATAGAACAAAGGCAGTGCAGGACAGCAACTTCTTTGTAAATAATGTGCATTCCTCAGACCCAGTTGTGTTTCAGTAAGAGCGAGGTGAAAACAAACTTGAGAATTGGGGACTAGGATGGAGAAATCTGTGGCTATTGAGGAAGAGCAGCTCAATGTGTATTTGTTTTTGTAGACACAAAAAACATTTCATAAGGCTTTATAAGACTTCTTAACTCCTTCAGGGACCTTACAAGCAAAATCTGACGTTTCTGTTACCGTAAGGAGATGTGTTGTTTGCTGAATATATGTAACAGTTTTGAATCTGGGGGCAGCTGAGGAGGGGAGTAAGTGGATGTTGCTTGTTGCACACGTTGGATCAAGATGTGATGAGATGTGATCTCTGCTCCGTTTCATTGAAGTAGTTAAATGTCAGTTGGTTGCTTCCATAAATTAGAATGTACTCCTTTTAAAGATGCCTCAGAGCAAGTTACAGAAAATAGGGTAACCAGACATAAACTAAAAGTATGCTTCACTCTGCGCTGCTTTTCTGCAGTACCTGCCACGCTGTGACTTCAGAGCTGAGCAGTGATTCTGTTTATCTGCAGTGGTTTATGGGTTTGAGGTTATAATTGCTTTTTTGATGAACTCTTCCAAGTAGACAGGAAAGCAAATTGTGCTAGGTTAATGTAAGGCCTTGTAGCATTTCTGTTTGATCTGTGAAAATCAGTAGGATAACAGAATGAAATAATGTTAGTAATATTGGAGTAAAAATGCTTTGCAATAAAAATATGAAATGAGCTTAGTGTTATTTCAGAACGTAAATTTCTGACCATTACTTCTCTAGCATAGTGTGAGAAACTGTATTAGATGACTCCTGTGTGAGTAGATGGTCATCTGTGAAACTAATCAGACTCCAGCAATGAGCACTGGAGCGTTAGTTATTCCAGCTCATCTGAGCCAGGAACAAAATGCATTGCTGAACTTTGTGCCTTCTCCACTCCTACATTGTTCTGAACTTGTACAGTGCAGCTGTTACAAAGTTCTGCTGTATTTAGCATGCTTAAATTTTGTCGAATTTCCATAGTTCTTCATTAAAAGCTGTAACACGGAGCTGCAAATAAAATAGCTTGTCAATCATTGCTCTTTAGCAATACATTTAGTGGTTTTCTTTTTGTTTAGTTTTTCTTTTGAATTTAGGCTGTTACAGAGTTCTGTGTAAGTAAAAATACATGTTAAAATACTTCTACTGTTTGTAAAGTATACAGATGGCACAGCTCTGTACAGAATCTAAATAGATTGTAAACTTGAAGCGATACGTTCTAGAAATAATGTAATCCAATGGGAGATATATATGTATTGTTACTGGACTTTTCATGAGCCAAAGCATTTAACTTGGAATTGGAACTCTTTGAAATGACTGAGAGGCATTCTAGATGCTCTTTTTTTAAGGCAGAAGTGAGTTGTTCAAAATTTTGTTTGAATGGTATTGTCTATAAATTCAGCATGTCTGAAATAAAGACTTCAAGAAAGCAGTGAGGTTGTCTCCCATCCCTGGCCACTTCCATGTCTTTTATTTGGTTTCATGCACCACTTAAAAAGTTTCCCAGTTTACTGAAAGGAGCTTGCAGCAGTCTGGTGCTCTGACCAATTCCTAGAAATGCGCTTTCTAGATCTTTCTTAGCCATGCCGAGATTGGCATAAAGGAAATCCTTCAAATTTCTGTTTAATTTTGAGCTTTTGTAGTGATCTGTGTTCTTCTATGTGTCAACTTGCTTCAGAGAACTCATTTTTATGGCTTCTTTCCACCACTATCATAAGTTCCAAGTCTTCCTTTATATTTTTAGGTGACTTCTTTTAATCTTCTGCCATGCTACAGGAAGGTGGAAAACATCTATTTTTCTTCCTATCGCTTCAGTGTAGCAGGAAAGATTCTTTCTCATCCAAAGGTCAGTGATTCTAGGGAGGCTCATGCTGTCAGAAATCCCACTGCGCCTGTGCTGTTGCTGCAGGTGGCTTTGGGAAGTCTGGGAAAATTGGTTGGCGGTGGGAGTGGAGCACCAAAGACCTAATAATTAGTGAGAGCTGAGCTGGCTAGCAGCAGCAGAGGGAACTTTTGGAGGAAAGGGGGAGCATGGACAGCCATCATTTTACTCTGTGTATCTGTTCATGTTTCTTTGCCCAAAAGTTTGGGCTTTGCACTTTTACTATTGTGTAAATAAGAGATCTGCCTCTGGCCTTTTTAATATGAGCTTTGATGTAGTTGAATGATGTGTTGATGTGGGAAGAGTCAGATGTATGCTCTTTCCTCAAGTATTTGACACAATACATTAGCTAGCAGACAAATGCTAAATCTCATGTTGTCATTCTTCCTGGTGTTTGACTTGTCTTGGATAAGAAAATAAATCTTAGGGTCAAAAAAAAAGTGAAACAGAACAGTCTTCCATTCTGATGGTGAGGATCTGAATCTGCAAAGTGTCCATTTAGGATCACAGGCTATATGAGGGTTGGACAGGTCTGGAAACCCAAAATATAACATAATACAGTGGATGGGATGCTCTTCTAGGACAGTGGAGAAAGAAGAGTCACGTGGCAGAGTCACTCCAGTGGGTGTACTGCATCACCAACCTATTAAATAGGCATCTTTTCTTTATCTCTGGTTAGGTGATTTTGGCTTTTTGTTTCCAGTTTGACAAGGGCAGCACCTGTAAGATTTCATTCATGTTTTTAGCAGCTACTCAAAAAATCCATCATTTCTTTTTCCATCAAGATCCTATAGCTTTCACTTTGTTTTTCTTTTGTGTTTCTTTTTATCATCTTGATATTTTTAAAATTATACTGTATAACTATAGGCTTCTATAGAACAAAGCGATTTCATCTGCCTCTTCTAACTCCATTGGCAGAATGATTACTGCTGAAATAGTCTGGGAAAAGATACAGAAGTCAGCTGAAATTTGCTGGCAGTGTTTTATGAATACGGAATTTTAAGGTTTGTTTTGTTCAGTAAATAAATACAGACTTTACACTTGCTGTGTAGTGAAGAAGAGCGTTCATTTCAGTTTCTTAATTCCTATGGTGCAAAAATGTAAGGCAAGTAGTATGGGAGAGCATATGGTCAGCAGTTGACGAAATATCAGTTTGTTAGATTTAGTTTATTTCTTTGTTATCTGATGGAGTGTGGTTCTCTTTTATTTATTAACAAATATGTTTCTTTGCTGTCCTGAGTAGGTTAGAGCAAAGAATATTCATAGTTTCTAACTGTAGGAATAGTTGGTTGCTTTGCTGTTGTTCACAAACCAAGAAAAGGAGGTCTAAGGCACTAAAAAGGTAACATGTAATGTCAAAATAGAACATTCTTCAACCCGGTACCTTGTGTAATTCTAATTCTGTGGTGCTTCTGTTTATTTTTGCAGCTGTTAGAATGCATGTTTGTTGCAGCTAGTGTCTCAACAAACATGTCTTAAGGTTACTAGGACTCATTTTTGTCACATGAAAACAATAGGCCTCGTGTGTACTTTAAACGTGCCGTGATTGCAGAAATGTTTCCCAGGCTTTCCCTATGGGTCAGGGCATAGTGTAAAAAAAAAAAAAAGTAGTAATGTTTGCTTACCTTAGAAGAGGTCAAGATGTCCAGGCAGAACTGTTTAAATTTTCAGCACCATGGAAACATTGTTAGGACTCCTTGTGTGTAACACTGATTTTTTTACTTCACTGACAATTACCTTTTTCCTCTTGTAAAATCTGCCAAAATCCATGTGAAGCTGTGTTTTTTGTAATGCAGTTCCAAAAATGTTCATCTTACAGGAGCTATTATTTGTTGATCAAAATTACTGTGCCAAGGTAGTGTTTTGGCACAAAAAATGCTTTTTCTTGGGATGGGCAGTAGTTCTTTGGTTTGATGAGGAGTTTTGCTGTTTAGAGAAAATAAAAAATAATGTTCTGCATGTTCTTCTGCTCTTTAATTGGTGTTAAAACACAGACTCTTGGCAAATTTCTATACCTGCGTGTTAATACCTTCTATTTTATGAATGAATGCTTAAACTGTTGGGAAATGATAGTTGTGTTTCCTAATCACAACTGAAGGATCAGCAATGAGCCCAAACAGACTTGATTGCTGTATTTATATAGTGTTCACTTCACTAAATGTACCAGTTGGTGGGATTTTGGCTCAGGTTCCCTGTTCACATACTGCATGTTTTGTTTTAGTTTTACAAAAATGACACTCATCAGAGATGTTCTGTTAAGCCTTTCTAGACTTTGTGTGTGACTCTTAAATGGGCAGAGGAGCAGACAGCAGCACTTGCTAGTTATGTGAACTACCCAAAACCTTTTGAATGATTTGTGTATAGGAAGGTCTTCATTTGTTATGTATGCAACTGAGTGGTAAAGTATTCTGGATGTTATAAACGTAACAATACAAACAGTTTCTTAGAGCTTTTCAGTAAAGAAAATAAGAATTTCTTGATAGTTGGGACAGTAAGCTGAGTTTTTATTTTCATTTTAAATTCTCCAACTATTATCAAATATACATTCTCTTCTGCAATAAAACCCAGCCTCTAGGTGTTGTGTGAACACACATGGTGTGCAGCGGGTCTTAATGTGTTGCAATTACTTAATAGTAATCCCATTTAATACCCATTTACTGAAGAGGAGGAATGATTTTTTTCTTAGCAATTATATATTAGTTTAGAATTTCTTATGACATCTGTCATCCTTTCAGAACGCTTGTTGCTCTTTGTACTTCATTGGGCTTTTCAGCACAAATTACCTTTTTTTTGTCCACGTGCTGTTTTTAATACATTTTGGATATTTGTTATCCAGGATGAAAGCAACGGGGTAAGATTCTGATGATGCCTTCCAGAGTAGCAAGAAAAAAAAATAAATTGCCAGAACACTTAGAGTAATTAAAACCTTCTTGCTAAAACACAGCATTTCTGGAAACATGAACCCCTAGGCCCGCTGCTACAGGCAGTACAAGTAGCTCAGGATTAAGCAGTATAAAAACTTCTGAATGTCTCAGCAATGGATTTTTAAAGAACTGGAAGTCTGAGAGTCAGATATCTCCAAGGCTTTACAAACCACAAGATCCTTAGAATTTGTTCTTAGGACAGCTTTTATTTGTAGGCATGCCTTGGAAGCTTCAAATGTTTTTTTTTTGTTCATTCAGTTTTTTTTCCCTCTCATTAGTGTACATAGAAGATGACAGATATTACTAGGCTTCTGGCAAGTTCCAGGCTTCTGGGATTGATGTGTTAAACATCTTTCTTTAAGAAAGTATTTCACTTGGTTAAGTGCACACTTTAAAGAACTGCATGAATTTTGCAAATGCTGTGAGTAAAAGCATAGGTGAGCTGTTGTCTAGACTGTGAAGCATTCTTTGAAGTTGAAAAAAACTTAAAGGGAGAGGCTAAAGGATATCATCTGCCAGTCTTCCTTCCCATTTTTTTTAATAAAGAATTTAATTGTAATATCTAACTAATTATAGTAATTAGTTTTTAAAGTTTTTGTTGACCGCATAATTTTTCATTCTCCCCTGGAAATGATTTTTTCTGTCAGGTTAGGCCTGTGTGGTGCCAAGCTTCTCTTTTCCTGACAACAGAGAACCACGCAGGTAATTTTCTTAGAGAAGTCTGTTTGTTTTGCTGTGCGGATGATCTGAAACTCACTTGAGGAAATTGTAAGCTGTTTGATGTGTTTTGATTTCCTGTTCAGCAATTATCAAAGATCATCACGTGCTTCTAAGTGTTGGAAGCAGTCATAGCGGATCTACTGTCAGATACCTTTGTGAAAAAAGATTTTAGGTTGGTCTACCAAAACTAAAATCATTGCCTAACAGAAGAAATGACATTTTCCTTCCAGTTGTGATATACTGTTTTTGAAGAATGGCCCTAAATGGATGAGTCTGTACTGGGGAAGTTGTTCCTCTCATTTTTGGGCCTACATAAGAAATTATGTACAAACTGGATACAGAAGAACAGGATCAGATTCTTCTTCCTGACACTTCTAATGCATTCTTTTACCTCATGTTATTGTTGTCCTTTCCCTTTTGGACTTTACATTCCATATCCAGTTCATCTTTCCTCTTTTGAAGGCTTTGTATAGTCTCCCCTCTTCCCTGCAGTCCCCTGAGGTGCAAAAGCAGCACCTACACAAGTGAGGATGCTTCCTGATCTCCCTCTTTTCTGTTTGTGTTGTTTGTTTTTTGAGATCTTCAGAGAGTGTCTGAAGAAGTAACTCTGGTACGCAGTGCTTCATCCATTTCATTTTGAGGAGTGCATCTTGGTCAAAGATTGGAATTTTCTAGTCTATCCAACTGGCAAATTGTCAATTTGAGAATCAAGCATGGCATCAGAGACTTTTTTTTTTAAAGGAATTCATTGTTTTTTCCCCCTGGGTTTTCATACTTCCTTTCCCACTCCTTTCTTTGTGCCCACAAACAGTAACTGAAGTCGTGAGGTCACAGCAGTACTCTTACTGTATATCAGTGAAACTAGGAAAACCACCACCTGAACATTTGTTTCCATTCCCCAGTTCATTTTATTACTTCAAGCACTATAGTATTTCATCCAGCTTTTGTTTTTGTGATTTTTTTTGATGGTCTGCTATTCGTAACACTTAAAAAAAAAAATATATATATTTTGTCTTTGCAACTTAGCCATCTTCCCAGCAACTAATTGACCAAGAGAAAGCAAGGGATTTGATCTCCTTAAAATAGACATACTGGTAGAAGTACTGTGAAGATAAAGCTTGTATTACTGAAAAGTAATGCAAGTGCATTGTGGAGTTCACTCTGCAATTGTCTTATTGCTGTATTTAAGAAAAATACAACTTAGCCTAAGGTAGAAGAGAACGTGTTTAATTATTTCTAAAGGTGATGACTGTGTTCATCTCATAAGTCTACAGCATGGGAACATTACTTAAGGCTGTGTGGTTAATGCTGTACTGAAATCTGAGTTTGATATCTTCATTCACTGTCTTAGTTCATAGTGGTGTCAAGATTGTACTCTTTATGCCCCTTCCTATAGACTCTACAGATGCTTACAGAAAAAAATGCAAACTGAAAGAAGCTGTTGAGTATTCCTTTATACACCAGAACGTGCAATAAATGCAAAACAGTCTTTCTCATTTTTAAAATATCTTTTATGTACCCTTCTGGCTTTTCCGTGCTTGGTTTGGAGATAAATCCCTCCTCCTTTAAAAATAGTTAAATTGCAGGTTGAATTGCGCTGAAGTAATTAATGAAACAGAGAGTTGTGATCTGTGCATTTTTCTTTAATGAAGAACAGCTTAGGAATTAATTAGTATTTGTATTATCATGCAGACTTCAGGTTGTAGTACTGAGAAACTTTCTGAAAAACCCAATGCAAGGTGCTTGGTTTTGTAGTGCTTGCTTTTCTTGCTCTTACCTACCTGTCAGAGCCACCAGGAATGGAAGACCCGATGAGGACTCCATCATCATCATTTTCCCTCATGAAAACAATACAGAAAACAAAACCATGAACTGTTTTTGCCTTATTCTTTCTTGTAATCAGTTTAGTTTCCAGGAGAATATTAACTAATGATCACAAGTGCAGATGAGACTGTACAACTGTTTTTCCTTTCACAGTTGATACATTAAGTTGGAGTGGGTCTTGCATACCTGCATTTGTTAGCTCTGTACACAAGGCACATACGATGCAGACTGGACAGGAGCAATAGATGTACTTTTACCAGCTGCTGTTTTAGGTGGGTTTGCAGCTGTTTTTGTAGATGGCCTTCTAAACTTGATGTTCTATTTCACACAAGGAGTTGAGTAAATATGAAATAGATGTAATATTTTATTCGCCACGGATGCGCCATGACATTTTTGTTCTTCTGAGGAAGCTGAGTAACATAATGGGGCTCTGGGAGAGAAGTGACAATGGCTCAAAAAAAGGGATGTTAACATTTTGGCTTAAGCCAAAATGAAAAATTTAGTTAGAAGGTATTTGCTCCAAATAAATTAGGAAAAAAGAAATCAGCAGTGGATTTCACAGTTTGCATAATCCTGCTTTCAGTGAAAGGCTGTGCTTCTCCTGCATGTATTTATCTACTTCTTCCCTGTCCTTATCAGGAGTACAGTATTCTGACCAGCTCTTAAAGATATTACTAATTTTAATGCTCAAACTTTACATTTTTGAGAAACAGGAAGCAAAACTATCTGAACAAATAGGCCTACCTTCTGTCAAGAAAAAAGAAAAAGAGAATAAATGGCTGTGGCTCACCCCATAAATCATCAGTTTTTGAATCCTGTTGTGTGTGTATAATACAAAAAATAAAAACCTGGAGTGTTAGAGTGAACTGTCACTCCTGCTTTTCAGTGTGAACGTGAGACTATAAAATGGTTGATGTATCATGTAAACATGGAGATAGATGGAACTAGTGAGAACAAAAGGAGATGGATCGAACTTTCTGAGTAGCATGGAAAAAATGAGGGCACGTTACGTAGGTATCTTGCTGTTTGTGGACTTAGAGCCTGTAGTCCTTCTGCCAAGAAGGAATTGTTACCTCTGGCTGTGATCATTTCCCTCTTTTGAGAGCATCATCTGCATGGTCTGTCCTTACTTTGTCCTCAGAAAACTTGCAGTAAATGTGGGAGGAAGTTATTTACAGTTAATACCAACTGTGCTACATCATGGTGCAAGTCTTGTTTTTCTGTTTTGACAGTTGTATTCCTCCACCCATCTAGAGGAGGAGAATTCAGTGTTTTGGACTCCACACAAGATGAAATTTCTTCTGGCTTTGTCCAGAAGACGCTGTTGCTGTGGAAGAAGTTGGAGAGGATGATGTTTGTATGTGTGTCTGTAACAGAGAAGTTACAAATCCGCTTTTTGTGGCTGAGGCTGTTGGAAACCCAGAGGACAGCTTCATTTTTTCTTTCCGTAGGAAAGGAGTCTTCAGGCTCCTTGTAAAGCATGGAGCAGGTCTCTTTGCATGCATCCTTGAATATTTTGGGTTTTATTCTGATGTCAGGCTTTTTTCTGCTGCAGAGGTTCTGTATCACTATCCTGTACTGAAAGAAGGACAGATGCAGATAAATGCAGAAGGTCTAACATATTTTGTGTACCTCTTATGGTTAGATTGCTGTTTTATGTACGTTTTTCAGGTCTGTAAGAAATTTGTGATTTGGGTTGGGGAGGAATACCATACAGATTGAACTGCCATACGTTGATTTTTTTTTTCTTGTGACCTATTGCTTAAATTCACAACTTTAGTATTTAAAGTACCGATGGAGCATCTTTGATTTTCAAGTACGCATTTTGCTTATACACTCAGCTTCAAAATAACTCATGTAAATCAAGTTTTTCAGCACTGTAAAATTTATTTTAATAAATGAATCTCAAAGCCACTTCCACTGTACATGAAATGCATCGCAGGATTAAGTTAATCTCTTATCCATACTACCTCTAATACGTAGTTTGATGTTTGAGGGCCTTGTTGGTTATTTGGCTCCGTCTGCCCACTGAAGCCTTAAGGGAAATGTTGTGAAGGTGTCAAGTTGTCTGTTTTCCCTTTGTGCTACCTTCATGCTAGCTGTTCTGCAGGGGACTGATGGCAGGAAGGAGTTGGTCTTCTATAGGAGATAAATGCATGTGGTTAAGATGTCTCAGTTCTTCATACATTGCTTGATGCTGTGGTTATGTTGAGAGCCTAATTTTCAAGGTAAATGTTGTGTGGAGTTTATTACCCTCTTGCAATAAGCGGAGAGAGAAGAGCTGGTAAGAGTGAGTGGGCAAAGAATAAGATAAAACTTCCTTCTTTCAACTGTGAAATAGATTTTCAGTATTATACACACAAGTTGGGATACGAGAAACAGGAAAAAAGGATTGTTTGTGGAGATGCATATACTGGTAATTGAGGAACAATGAAAATGCTTTATGAACAGCAGTCTGAAGTTGTGTTGTTAATACTAAGGATATCTGAAGATGTTCTGGCTGCTCTATTGCTTGAAATAAGCATTAAAACTGTGTGTATACAGTGTTACATGTATATACGTAAAACAAAGGTTTTTGGTACATTTAGATGTGCACATCTACCACTTGGCTGTTGGAACACTGTGACGTTTATACTCACGAACAGCTGGTGTGACAGAGCTCTGCAGACTGATGTGTGTGTTGGCAGAGCAGTTCGGCTCAGCGCTCAGGGCTGGTGCTGCTGGAAGTGATGCAGAGCAGTGTGCAGGCAGGTGGGAAGGAGCACTACTGCAAGTGTGCGCTGGAGGGCTCTGCAGACTGTGAGGAATGGGGCAGAAGCAATTTCAGTTGAAGAATGTATTTTAGCTAAATTGGTGTGTTGTACCTATACGAGGTTTAATGCTTGCTGGGCTGTTTGCCATAATTGGCTTTCCATTCCCTTGATTGGAATCATAGATAAAAATTTGCTAATCCACTTTCTTTGCTGAAAGTATTAGAAAAGTAATCCATCTTTTAAAAATGCTCAGAAAAAATTGTACGGTATAAAGAATATTTTATGAAATAATGAGATTAATGAGAACTGTAAGGCATATGCAATTTAAAGCAGTTTTCTATGGTTTTAAGGGGAAAATGCAACCCAGGCATTATAAAGCCATAAGTACTTCCTTTTTTTTGCACGCGGGAGACTGTATTTTAAAAGCACATTACATGTTATCTTTTTGTCTGCATGATAAAATACAGGTGTATATCTAGGAATAAGAAACTCCTGTTTATTTGTATTTTTCTTTCGTTTGAAAATGTCTGATTGAAAGCCTCTGCCTGTTCTCACTTCCCCCTCTTCTGCCTGCAGGGGATCAGAGCACGCATTCTGGAGACCCTTGTAATGCTCATACTTCTTGCACTGCTTATCCTTGGAATCGTATGGGTGGCTTCAGCTCTCATAGACAATGATGCTGCCAGTATGGAGTCTTTGTACGGTATGGGATTTTGAAGAACAAACGACTCCTTTGCACTAGTTTTAATTCTATACACAAATGTTTTCAATTAAATTTATTTCTAGTAAATGCTGCGTGACTGTTGCACAGGTTGAAAAGTATTAATTCAGTCAGTACTTTTTTTTTCCCCTTTCAATAAGTTCATTAAATCAGTATGCTGATACATTATATGCTTGTGTGGACAAGATGTTGTATGTGCCTGTTAAAAACTAGTGAGTTAATTCAACTGTATTTATGACGTAAGTAACCTATTTGTAATAAGCTAAGGCTGTGCCTAATGTGTTCTTTGCAGACCTCTGGGAATTCTACCTCCCATATTTATATTCCTGTATATCACTGATGGGATGCTTGTTACTTCTGTGTAAGTATCTACCTGATTTTTTTCCTCAAAAATGTAATTTTTTTGTTAAAGATTGAATGACACTTTTTTGTGAAAAGTCAATGCAAAAAATTGTATAGTTTTATAAGTTTTTATTTTGATACAAGTTTGATACTTTATAGTTCTGAAGTTTGTAAATAAATGCAGTGTTATTTTCAGATATTGAGACACTTTACAACTCCACCTGCAATTGTAATTTCTTAAAGCAGATGTTTGAAAGGGAGGGGTTCTCATTCTGCATATGAAAACACAGTTCTTACATGAAATGTCTGCAAGGCATCACCAGTGCAGAGTGAAGTCTGAGCACTTAGTTTGCCCTGTTGTGCAGTAAACTATGCTGTTCCTGTTTTTAATTGAAAATATTCTAGTAAAGGCAAAAGTTGGAACATAATACAGTTAATCCAGAATTGGTGTCAGGCCGGTGTGCAGTTGTATAGCAGACCTCCAGACAAAACAAGCACAGTTGAAAACCAATCTTATTCTAACTAGTCCCAGCCAGAGTTCCATCATTCCTGCTTAGGGGAATAAGAAGGTTGACAAGATGCTCCAAATCAGACTTTGTTTCAGAGCTCTTTTCACCTCCACTGCCCACATGTTATTTCTTTAAAGTAAAATGAAATTGAGAGTGTGGGGATGGTCAGAACATCTCCCTTGCTATAAATTGTGATTTCATCTGTTCTCTGGTTTTGAAAGGTTGACGGTTAACATTTACAGAGCTGCCCTTATGGAGAAAGGGTGGGGATTGGCAGTTTGAGACATTTACTTAACCAAGCAGGCCAGCCTAGGAAAGGTGTTGCTTGGAGAGCTGAGTGGGTCTCCTTATGTGCTTTGTATATGGAGATTCTTACTCTCACATTAAGGAGTGGGGAGTGAAGGAGGGAATAGCAATAACAAAAAGTGATTCTGACTCTTATGAACGTTTAGGATGTTTGAGACTAAATCTTCCAATGGGGAGCTTGGATCACAAGACTTCCTACATGTGTCTTGCAGTTTGTTTTAGCGAAGCTGAAAAAACAGCTTGTGTTCTGTGAATACTTATGAAAATAACTGGGATTAAATGCCGTTTTTGGGGGGGAAGTTATTTCTAATTGATGTAACCAAGTCACTGCAGTTGGTTACAGCCCTCCAAGCTGTTTTCTGCACAACAGAAAGGACAACTTTCAGTAGTTGGAACGTGGTAGATGCTGGGGTAGAGCTTCATTAGTACTTCATGCGGCCTAATCAGTGAAGCATTGTACCAGTAAGGAAATGATAGACTTACTGCTGTGTTGATTTGAAGTAGTGCTGCTTTTCTCTTTTCTCCTTTGCCTGCAGGCTCTCTCTTTAGGCAAGGAAAACTAGCTCAACTTAGCTGTTGTGAATGCTGCTTTTTTTCTGTTGTATGTAGTAGCTGTAGTGTTGCACTAGTTAATTAAAACAAATGTAATCTTCATTATATCATCTTATGTGTTGCATTTCCTTTTTGAACAACATTTATGATAAACTATAAATGTAACTGCATGAATGTGGATATACAAGTCCCTTCCATCACTTTTTCCCTTCAGTATTTGAAGGCTGGTCTTCCTTTATACTTGATAATAAAAAATTAATAGAATAAAAGTCAGATCGAGCCTTTCTCTCATAAACATACATGCTCCATATCCAGAGGCTGTTACAGGCTTCTGTCAAAAAAGAAAAATTTCATAGGAAGGAGAGCTTAAAATCTTACAGCTGAGCCTACTGCCAACTGAAGTTGCAGTGTAACTTACATCTTTGTGATCTTTTGACCTTACAACTGTGCCTCTGAGAGCAGATTAAATGTCCAAAATGTTCACCAGCACAGTGACGACTGTGCCATTCCATCCACATGTATGATGTTGCATTTTCTAGAAGGTGACTGTGGGCTTATTGCCCCAAGATAATGGTTCCTGGACTGCATGTGCTCCACAACTACCCCTGGGAGTTGCTTGGAAAAATATGAACTGGCTCAAGGCAAACTCATGGCAGGGATAGTTACAAGAATTTGCTTCTGTATACAATCTAGCCTGAGCACACGGGTATGTTTTCTGGCACTGCTGATTTCACTAGAATAGGCGTAGCCTCTGGTTTCACATGCCTTGAGTGAATAATGCTGTGAACAAGTTTAAGATGTCACATTATATAGGTTATCCATGATGACAGAGAAAGAAAATCAGTTGTGCCCTTGAAGGAGAGATGTTTGTCTTGTTCAAAATTGATGTAATACCAAAAAGTTTTGAAGCACTGAGTTTAGTCTGGAGATCTCTCCATTATTTTGAAAACTGTATGTGGCTGTGTGTGGACTTTCACATATTTGATGTGGAAAATGAAAAGATTTTGATGTACAAATGATTGTTTTTTACATAATGTTCCTTCCTCTGCAGTATGCACACCAGTGGGACTTTCACGGATGTTTACAGTAATGGGTCAGTTGCTGGTGAAACCAACAGTAAGTGTTACACAAACCTGCCCCTGTGTTCTATCTGGGAGAAGGTACAGAGGCTTTTCAGTATTTTCCTGCAGAATGCTTGTACTGCTATATAATTCTCTCTTCTGTTTATCTGTGTTCCTATAGTCATTACCAATATACTTGTTTACATTTTTTTTTCTTTTAGCACAAGAATCTCTTTTCTCAAAAAGCTTTTTTAAATAGTGTAGACTTCCTCTGGTGTTAATATTAATGCTACCAGTGCTAATATTAATTGCCAGCATTGCCTACTGTCTGTTTTGCAAGCACCTGAAAGGTGTGTTCTCGTTCCGAGCTCAGGAGGTAAGGATACAAGAGCAGAGAGATACCTGGGGGTACACTTAACTGGGAGAAATTGCCTTTGCCTGGAGGTAGCTAGGAACTGTGAGAAAATCTGAAATGTAGATGCTGTACTGTAGTTGTACTGAATGATGTGAGGAAATGGGAAAATTTGTACCATGGGCAGATGCTCTAGTGACCTTACTGTTACGTCTCCTAGTTTGTGTTTACCAAATTTTGGGTGTGTTTAGGTCTTGCATTTCTCTTCATTGGTCAGGGCAACAAAGAAAATGTATACATCCATTTTACTGCTTGTAAGCTTTTAATTCGAAGTGCATGATGTTAAAGTAGACAGGCTTCTTGGAAGCTAGAAGTGAAATACAGTAGCAATTTATTTGCTTGAAATACTGGTTTACGAGAAATTCTTTTAATTTACTTTTTCAAGATCTGCAGGTTTTTTTAATTGAATGTGAAGGTCAATAGGTTGTTTATTTTCTCCCCATTTCAGTATAGAGTGTTATATATATGTATATGTAACGTCCCATTCCTCTAATATCCTTAGGCAGAGATTAAACGTGAGAGTCTTAACCTGAAATAAAGACTTGCAGCAAAGGAACAGATTTGTAACAGAATGGAATAATCTCTTATGGAGTTCATTTGTGTATTTATATTTTCAAGCTGTAGAATATACATTCAAAATAAAGGTTACTGCAACAAAACAAACCTGAGTTAGTCAAAAAGGTGATTCTTTCTGTTGATACTCAGTCAATTCCTGTTTCTGTTTCCAAACAGATTCTTGAGGACCTAGATGAGCAGATGTATATCATCACTTTAGAGGAAGAAGCAATTCAGAGGAAGCTTAATGGTATGCTTGTTCTGCTACTGCTTCAAATACAGTATTTAGAATACAGTGCTCCTAGTTATGAGTATTGTTCTTAATGTTAAATAGGCCCCTCTATCAAAATAGTTTGAGATCTTAGTATTAAACTATTAGCTTACAATTCATTGCTTACTGTGTTCAAGATTGGCTTGTGTGTTTTGTTTTTAACATACTCATCAGTTCTACTATTCATTTCTGAATGAGAAATGAAATAGAAGTTGACCAAACCCACCACCCTTGCTGTAAAAATAATCCGCATTGGTAAATGATTGTACTTTATCCCTGCCCAAAGAGCAGTAACTTACTCTGCTAGCAGAAAGCTCAATGTTCTGCACTTTGAGTTCTGATAATTTGCAGGATTTTTTTTGTTTTAATTGTTTGATGAATTGTTAGCTTAGATTCCAAGTGTCATAGCAGTTCATTATATTCTAGAAGATATATGGTTAGTTTAATTGTTGCTATGGAACCGTTGATGAATAATAACAGAATAAATTATATACATGTTTTGAGCTTTTTCATGCTAATATTACAGTTCTACCATTCTTGACAAAGTGTTAATGCTTCAAAGTATTTTAAAAGCAATGTGAAACTTTAGCTTCTGAGATAAAGAATACTGCAGCATAACGGTTGCCAGTTATGGAAAATGCCACAATTTATGCAATTGTTTCAGTTTGGAAAAAACAGATTTTTCATGTCATGGCTTTCATCTGCTGTTGTCTTCTCTGGAAGATGTGACTTATTTTAGCTTTAATTTTCTTCATTTCCTGCCTTTCTCTTTTATTCTTTACTCATACCTCAATCTTCTTTTGATCCTCTGTCAGTCTCTGGTAAAAGTTGATCAGGAAGGGATCTTTGGTAACAGTAGATTCCAACAGTCAAAATTGGTGGAGGAGTAACCAGGCATTGTTTCAATTTAAGGGTAATATTTGCATTTGCTGCTTTGGAAGTTACAGGTTTTTATACTGACAGGTATGTATGCATATATATGCATATACATACAAACATGCACATGGAGTGAATATCTTTGAAGCTATGATGAGATAATTATAATTTTGTTTGATGTTGGCTAGCACCTGTAAAGTATTTGTTACTGAATATTTATGTTGTCATGGTGATGGTGCGTATGGATGAGAAAAAGCAATACTGAAAAATGAACAAATAATTGATTCAAGTATCTATTAGAAGTGGTGCAGAGTGGTTTTCACCATTGAGGATGAGAATGTAATTTCGGTGATTGTGGTCTATTGCAATCACTTCTGAGATGGTCCTACTGGGAATCTTAATTGGATCTGCATTTTGGACTTGTAGTTAAGGAAGTCACCCATGATGGCAGAAAGATTGGATATTTTTTGATGAATTGTTTAGAATTCAGCATAAAGTAGAACTGTAATTCACTTGTATCTTAAGCTCAAGAGATGAATGACATGGAGCTTAATTCTTCTTAGTAGTGGGAACTGAATTCTTCTGCTTCACATGCTGAGGGAATGATGTTGACACTGCTATCTGGAGGAATGCTTGAAAGCATGTACACATTAGTATACAGAGAAAAATAGTGGACTTAAGCTAAAAAGCAGATAAAATCTTAACTTCTAAATAGCATGTGTGGTAGAGGTGGATGTTGCATGCACAATGCATTCTGCAAGATTTTTGTGAGTAATTATTTAAGTAATTAAGTACAGTTCTCATTTATGTGGCAAGGTTGGAAAGTTTCATCCTGTCTGCCAGGAGTCTTTCTAAGATGCACACATTATATCAGAAAAATAGATTCCATTTTTCATAGGATCACAGAATCGTAGGTATTGGGAGAGACCTCAGGAGATCATCTAGTTCAGGCCCTTGGTAAAGCATGTTCCCTATAGAACTTCTGTGTTCCAGTCTGTACCTATTGCTACTGGTTCTGACACTGGACACCACTGAAAAGAGCCTGACTCATCTGCTTTACTTGTGCCTGTTAGATATTTGTAAGCATTGATAAGATCCCTCCTCAGCCATCTCCAGGCTGAACAGCCTCAGATCTCTCGGCCTTTCCTCACAGCCTTAAGCAATACTTGGTGGTTATCAGTGCTGATTATTTCATGGTGGAATAATTACTTTCACACCTTGCATTGCTGTGGCCAGTCCTAATTAATGCTTCCTCAGACAATGCCTGGACGTAGTCAGGGGTTAGCATGAATCTCTGTTCCCACAGGGTCGACTGGGTAAAATGACTGTTGAGGAAGAGTTTGGCTCTGTGAGCTGTGCCCTTATTTCTTTGTGTAGATGAAACTATTGTGGCTGTGGTGTAATTGATAAAATTTTATGTAAATCTTCTCTTATTTGAACACATCTATCTGGAAAACTGCTTGTATTCATTGTGAAAACTAATTTTCTCTCTTCTCCAGTGGAGAAATGAAAATTGGAGGAGGAGGGAGGGGGGCGTTATCTACTCTAGTATTTTTATCTGTTCAAGAGATACTGGGATTTGGGAAAATGTTTGTTTCCAGTGTATTATATTTCAGTACCCACATCACTCCTACAGTTGAAGAATAAAGGTGGGACTTTTTTATATTAAAAGAAAAAAGTTGCCTTTGGCT